>NC_069449.1:21979913-22074913 GCF_026875155.1 Cherax quadricarinatus
GGTTGGGTGAGGCTAGACGAGGGTTGGGGGGGCTAACGAGGGTTGGGTGGGCTGCGAGGGTTGGGTGGGGCTAGACAGGTGGTTGGGCTAGACGAGGCTGGGTGAGGCTAAACGAGGTCTGGGTGGGGCATAGACAGTTGGGGTGAGGCTAGACAGGGTTAGTGGTGAGGCTAGACGAGAGTTGGGTGAGGCTAGACGAGGGTTGGGTGAGGCTAGATGAGGGTTGGGTGAGGCTAGATGAGGGTTGGGTGAGGCTAGATGAGGGTTGGGTGAGGCTAGATGAGGGTTGGGTGAGGCTAGATGAGGGTTGGGTGAGGGCTAGAGGAGGGCTGAGTGAGGCTAGAAGTTTGAGTGATGGTAGTAATAATGGTAGGAATAGTTTCAACATTAACGCTGGTAGTTGTAGTAATTGTTACACAAGCTGTGGCATTAAGGAAAGCAGAGGCAACGGTAGTGATAATTGTAGATGTGATGGTTACAGAAATAGTACTGGTAGTATCAGTGGTAGTAATAGTAGACATGCAGCAGCGATAGTAACTATGGAATAGTAGTAGTAGTAGTAGCCAGTATGTTAGTGTGTGACTAGTTAAATGTATAAGTTGGACCGAAACGTCATCTTAAGTTTCTTTCTCCTTTGTGCGAGTTATTTGTGTAATGTTCCAGTCACGGTGTTATGTCTTATTCTTTTGTAGTAGTGGCTTCCAGAGCAGCAGTGTTGGTAGTGGTAGTTGTGGTAGCAGCAGTGGTTGGAGCGGTGGTTGAAACCGTAATTCCAGAGGTAGCACTGATAGTAGTATGTGCGTGCCTCGGGTGTGTGTGTGTGTGTGTGTGTGTGTGTGTGTGTGTGTGTGTGTGTGTGTGTGTGTGTGTGTGTGTGTGTGTGTGTGGGGGCGAGAATATAGGAGTAAGGAGTTTTTGAAGAGGATAGTGTGATAGTGGTTCTGTGAACATCTGTCTTCATAGAGCCCTTCATGGAGGGGAAGAGTGTGCCTTAATACTGGTAAAAGGCTTTTGCTTCAAGGAATTGAAGCCACTTTCTCCTTCCTTGGATCAAATCAAACCTGATTACCCCCCCCCCTAATCCCTAGTAGATATATGAACATTATGCGTACAGCAGCACCTCATAATTGCATTAATAATCATTCGTAAGTATGATGTTGGGATGCACCAATGTCTCATACTTCCAGGAACTTTTAGAAAGGACTTAGAAAAATAGATCTTACGCCGCTAGCGTCGCATGTATCAAAAGGAGAGATGATCACAACTTGCATATTTCTCTAGGGCACAGTCAGGGAAGACAAAGACAAGTTCTGAAGGTGTCCAGGAGTAACAGATGGGAGAGAGACTGAGAGAAATACAAACGAGCTATTGAGACTTAAGATAATTTCTTTATAACGTTATTAGAGTGAGTACAACATACAACAGAGGCAAGTGTCTATCGACAAGTGACTTTGATAACACAAAACAGGCAAAGTGTCTATCGACGGTGCCTTTGACAAACTGTAACACACGCCTTCACATACGCACACAATATCACACATCTATGGAAATACATAAACACACACACACACACACACACACACACACACACACCACACAGCAACGAAGTATACGTGAACTGAATAACATTGGGGTTTATACCAAGCTGAAAAATGTAAGAATGGCTTTAGAAACCTGAACCAAAAATCACTTCAATTTTTAGCTACAATAAAAGTAAGAGAATCAAGCGTAGAACCACAAAACGTAAAGCATATAAAGAAAATCAAATCGGTATAATGTTATGTTACCAGACTGGTAACAATACAGAAAAAAATAAAAGTACAGATTAAAAGAATTACTAACGAAGATTACACGAACTCAACCATTTAATAAGGGAAGAACAGAGAATATACGGAGACATGACCAGGACATGCAAAATACTCACTGAATAAACACAGTAGACAAAGGCTTTTTTTTTTATATAATAAGACACACATCACCTGGATATCTGTATTAATGCGACGTTTCAGCACACAGCGGCTATTACAGTGATCAGATTCCAAGGAACGTGCAGATGAATACCAGATATGAGGGAACTACAGTAAGTTAAAATAATCCACTGCTTTAAAAAAAAAAAGATACAGTCGACACTGATCCTGTCGTGCAACAGGAAGGTAAAAGAGAATCCATGAACTGAAGATTTAGTGAATACTTGTCAATAATAATATATATTGTGTATCTTTATACGTATATGCTTCTAAGCTGTTGTATTCTGAGCACCTCTGCAAAAGCAGTGATAATGTGTGAGTGTGGTGAAAGTGTTGAATGATGATGAAAGTATTTTCTTTTTGGGGATTTTCTTTCTTTTTTGGGTCACCCTGCCTCGGTGGGAGACGGCCGACTTGTTGAAAAAAATTATTATTATTATTATTATTATTATTATTATTATTATTATTAATGCTACTACTACTAAGAATAACAACAATAATATTACAAATTCATCTCTCCACTACTTTTTCTATTTTCTATCATTTTAACACCCCTCCACCAGTCTCTTCCTGCTCCCTTCTCCCTTAGCATATCTAATGTTAAATATGTCTAAACATACTGAACTAATTACCAAACCAAAGAGCTTGCGACAGCGGAGGGCTTTATCCCCTTCATTTAATCAAGACATTTCAACCACATCTAGACTTATTTTCGGTCGAGATTTTTACAGACACGGTCGACAAGAGTACCTTTGAATTCTTTAAGGTTTTCTGACGTCCAGCGGAACCAACCAGCGAAGTAACACAATGATGGCAGACGAACTTGTGTATTTTTTATATAATTTCGTGTGGCATTTGCCTAGCCGCCGTATTTATCTAGTTGTATTTATCTAGGTGTATTTATGCAGCTGTATTTATGTAGCTGTATTTATCTAGGTGAATTTATGTAGCTGTATTTTTTGCTATACTTATCGTGCTGTACTCATCTAGCTGTATTTTTTAGCTGTTTTTATCTACCTGTATTTATCCAGTTATATTTTTCTAGCTGTACTTATCAAGCTCTATTTTTTTTTTGTTTTGCTATATTAATATAGACATGCTTTTCTGATTGTATTTAGCAATATTTATAGAGCTGCATTTACCTAAGTCAATTTGTAGATTGTATAACAAGTCTTTTTAGAACAACGTTTCGCTCTGTTAGAACTTTAATCAAGTCACAACTTGAAGAAGCTGTGAAATCTTGGTCTGTAAAGTGCATATTTTCTTCAATATTGTTGGCAATATGCCATTTGTATCAGAATTTGCTGGGGTTGAGCTACAATTCCTGAGCCCGACAATTACTTTTGTTGATTGATATGGTCTATCAGGTAGATAGACTATCTCATACGTATTTAATTTTGTACTCTTGCATAGTTTTAACCTCATATTATTTTCTAGGTCAGTTACATACTCAACTTGTTCAAATACTCAATAGTTTTCAATTTTCCCTGACTTTTTCTGACATTCATCTTACATCCTTGGCCCCGGATGTCACCTGTAGTTTACACTCTCGTAGCAAAGTCAGTTTCGTAAGTCTTTCTATAAAGCGTTTTATGGGAAAGTAAGTCATATCATATTTATTTTCAAATAGCATCTACGCATATTTTAGCTAAAAGTTGAGGTTTGTCAGAAAATGCTTGAAATTGAGCTGTATCGTCGAAATTTGCAATAAAATAACGTCACCCAGATGGTAAACTGAGTCAGGTCTCATATTCCCTGAGCAAATATTTAATGTTTTGCATTTCCTCAGGTTCAGTTTTAGTATACACTTTTTTAACTATTCCGTTACTTTGGTTAACTCGTCCTGGCTTTATGTACAGTCTTTTCCCCCCCCCTGTGTGTGTGTGTGTGTGTGTGTGTGTGTGTGTGTGTGTGTGTGTGTGTGTGTGTGTGATTATCAATTTTCAACTACAGGAGCAGTGCCTTTTTATTCAACTTGTAAACTGTCTTCTGGCGAGGTGCAAGGTAATGCAGTCCACCGTCACCAGTATCTTCTGCTGAGTCAACTGGCAGGACTACAGCTGCTCCTATTGCCATTTCCTCTGATAAGAATTATTGCAACTGAGATGTTTACTTTTCTTAACGTACTAGAGGTATTCATGACTATTAACCTAACCTCTTGATGATTGCTAATTGTATGTCATCATCAAATATATCTGACTTGCATAATGACTCTTATAATGTTGAATTTGCAAAGTCAGGTATGAATCCTTTAAAAGTCAGATTTACGGATTTTATCTCTTAAATTATTCCTACCTGATGAAGCTGATAAATTAGCCAAAGAAATTTTTTTTAAAAGAAATGGTATATACTTTTATACTGTGTCAAGTACTAAAATAATATTACGAGAGAATTAAATAGTGAATTTTAATATCATAGGAATGTAGTTAAAAGTACAAGTTGATCTACAACCCTCTGTGATAACATGAACGTTGATAAGCACAGTTACCGAACATCTTATAAGGTACACAGACTGAGGATGCAAATATCTTAAGTACTTCCTTAAGTTTTGGTATATTACAGAAACGATAATAATAAATTTGCTTGCAACAGATATACTGCTACTATGTAAATGATCTATACTTAAATGTATTCCTTTTAACGTTTTTTTTTTTTAGCTTCTAGGTCTTTTGTATATCCATATCCTGTTGTTCTGTCTGCAGAATGGTTATGGGGAAAATAATTTTGTAGCTTCGGTGGCAAAATCTAATCTATTCTGAAACTGAACTCATGTTGGTTCGTCTATCAGGATTTCTGGCTGCTAAACCTACACCGGTTATCGTTCAGGTGTTCCACCTCCTTTCTGATGATCGTCTACTATGCAATGGAAAATGGTAGTTTTTTTTTTTTAATCAAAAAGCATATATCAGCAGTGTGTTTCAAACGAAAAGGCATAAGAACATAAGAAAGAAGGAACACTGCAACAGGTCTACTGACCCATGCGAGGCAGGTCCAATTCAACACACAGGGTTGGAATCCGTCAGTCTGAGATGAGAGACTTCAGTAGGAAAAATAAAGATGTCATATAGCATTCAGTTAAAACCATGGGTAAGCCTCCCCTAACTCATTATCCTACTTGTAAGCTACTGGTACTCAAACCTCAATAACCAGGTGATATTGAGGCCTGGTCATTAGGTAGAAAGTGACCTTTATCAGTGCTTTGTAGAAAGTGACCCTTATCAGTGCTTTGTAGCTAATTTTTTGCTACATCTGGTGCACTTCGCCCTATAATTCATGTTTGTAGTTAGACTTGCATGTGAAATCAGTACGACCTATTATCCGTGATGGACGAAGGATCTATGTGCTTTTCTACCATCCAACCTATAATTAGTAAAGGTATCGTATCCTCGCTTTAATGTGCCTTCCGCATCCTCTCCATATCCCTTTCATCTTTTTTGGGGGGCATTCTCGTGTAAATCGGTTTTCACTTTGTATCACAAACTCGCTGCAGTTACAATTGAGTTTCATTTTTTTTCCAAGGGAAAATTCCTTTGTTTCTGTATTTTTTTTAACGCATGTTGCTGTGACACAATCAAATCACAGCCAACTGCGTCTGTCGGTTGCATAGCGCAGTCAATAAAGGAAATTGGTTTTGGCCAATTTGGGGGTCCCTACTCACCGCATAGCGTGTTAAGGACTTTGGACAAGGGGAGTTTAGACTGTGTAGAGGAATAGGGAGACTAAGTGGGAGTGACAGAGGGATGGGAGAGGTAGTGAAAGTAGGAGGAGTGGTAAGGGGAAATAAAGAAATTATTGTAAAGGGGGGAGCGCTAAAGTCGTAGGGGTCGCATAGGATGCAATCACGTTCGATGCTAGGAAGGGGAGAGAAGGTCCAGTTCGTTGGATTAATAGCCCTTGATTAGCATCGAGGCACCTCCCTTGAGAGGGAAAAAGGTAGAAAGAAAAAGAGGGAGAAGAGAAGGTGAAGGCAGTCAGACGTAGAGAGAGAGAGGAGAGAGAGAGAGAGAGAGAGAGAGAGAGAGAGAGAGAGAGAGAGAGAGAGAGAGAGAGAGAGGGGGGGGGAGAATAATTAAGTGGGAGAGGGTGAGGAAAAGAGTCAGCCATAGAGGTAGATGGAGAAAGAAAAACTGAAAGAGAAAAGAGAGCAATGGGAAGAGAAAAGAGGGATGTGGAAAAAACTTAGAGAGCATGAGCTGGATAATAAGTTAAGGTGTGAACAAAGGTGTCAAGGAAAGCGTCACTACATGGAAGATCAACGTCGACTTTCTTGCTATAAAAAAAATCGGAGAGTCGCCCATTCTCTTTCATGAAAATAAAAATGTACCAACTGACAAACTTGAAAGGAGGAAGGAGAGTTACTGTACGAATATACACTGACTTTGTAATAAGTCCAAGTCGGACCGAAGCGTCGTCGTAAGCTCCTCTCTCCTATATGTGGGTTATTTGTGTATAGACTGAACTAACTTGAAATAACGTCTCGTGAAGCGCGTATTACAGCAGTAGCACGCCTGTTAAACGGCAGCAGTTACTGTGACTGAGAAACAACAGTAAGAATATGCAAGAACTCATGAAACATAACATTGCAGTCGGACTGCAACGTTCATTGTAACACTTTGTAGTCTCTGTCGTTCAGCAGCCTCTCTCATATTCGGAAGAATCTTTTCGGAGGCTGAGCATCTCATCTCCGCTTCCAAATTCACGTACAACATCCGCGATTGATACTTCCACTTCATGAAAAGCCACTGAGGGTAAAAAAGTGAATCCACCGAGCCATGTTATCCCCGTTCATTGAAAACAAGTTTATGTTATCAGATCTGCAACAATAGTCTTATTTTTCCTCAGGTTTCGACTCTTCACCATCAAGATGGAAGAGAAAGTGAAAGGTCCGTGAGTTAAGAAATTAAAGGTACTCATCTCTTTTCTTGATTTCAACCTGATTAAACTCCCATTCCCCCAATGATGTGCAACCCCTATGGTTTTTTATACCTCCCTCGAATTAATAATAATAATAATAATAATAATAATAATAATAATAATAATAATTAGTACATTAAGGCAGATTTACTTTCTATATTGTGATGTAAATAGTATGAAAAACTGACTGCAGTATATAAGTCACTTCTCCAGGCATATGTTGTAAGTTTCTCAAGACTGATAGACTGAATACATCAACTCCACGCTGAAGGACTAATTACCTTAAGCTTCTCCCCATCGAGCACCGTTCTTCTCTGTACTGGACTGAAGAACCCAGTGTATGACGAAGCGTTTCCTCACTAAAGATTCCCAGGTTTTGCACAAGTGTCTCGTTCCGCACCTTTCTATAGTAACGAATGATCAGGATCTGAAGTGAAATCACATCTGTTATATAACTACGTCTGTCCACTGTTTGGAGACTGATGAGCTCTCCGGAGAGATGGTAACTATGAATGTCATAGAGAATTATTGTTCTAGCATGAACGGAATGCAGAGTCCTCAACTATCAGACATTCGACAAGTTATTTATAAACATGCATAACATTCTCCAGCCAATTTACAAATCGAATCAACTGATTCCTCCAGTATGCCCGCGGTGTTTTAGGATGACCAGCAACAAAGCAATAGCTGTCACATTCGCATTTGTATCAGTAGACACAGTTGATTGTAATACTGGACGCCAGTGGCTGCTACTTGCCCAGACTCTGTTATAATGTTAGTATATTTAACGAAAACACCGTTCTAATGAGGTGACGGGTTCTTGATTCAAAGAACTGGAGGTACACGGAAAATGAAAAACCTGTCCACCGATCAGAATTGGAGGTACCTTCCGCTTTCTTGGATTAAGCCTGGTTACCTCCCATACCCCACGAGCTGTGTGATCCTTTTGAGTTTAGCGGTTTCCACCCCTTATAACTTGGCAAAAACGATAATATCCAACCACAATCGCACATCTTTTGCATACTGCGGAAGTTTTGGAAAGCACATAAAATCCTTAGTCATTATATGTATCAATGGAGGTTTCAGCCGGTAAAGATGTAACATTGGTAGCTATAGTAATTAAGTGGGGCTAGATCTTCACACAGATGTCTAATGATCTTCAGGTGGAGATTATGTCTGGAGAGATCCCTGGACATGAGGCGGCCGGGGAATCACAAAGCTGATAAAAAACTGTTGAAAGATAACGAGGACGAGCAAGGGTTATTTATCCCTTCAACCCTCACTATCCCCTAAAGGGGACGTCTTTAAAACTCTCCCATTAAACCAAGATATAAAAGTATTAGTCACTTGTAACACTCGATCATAATACCAATTAGGAAAATAATTAAAGATAATCATGGTTAAAGTTAACAAACTCTCCTCTGCGATATTTACTGAAATATAACAGGGGGAGATTAATATTAAGGGAGACAGAGTTGACATTGAAATGACAATGTAACTTAGTACTCGGCCCAATAAAATATTACTTTTAAAAAAAAAGTCCAGTTTTACAAAGACTCAGACTTCCCCCCCCCCCAGGGATATACCAGCCCAGTTTACCAGCTGCCACCCTACAAGTCCCCCTTTCGAAAAAACCCCGGCTCTGTCTTCAAAAAGGTCCCCAAAATCTAATTACTTAAAAAAAAGGGTTTCCCTTCCAAACTTCGGTAAAAAATGAGGAAATCTAATCAAATTTCTTTGAAGTTTTTTGGCCCGTCATTTAAAAAGTTCAGTGAAAGGAGCCAGGGGAAAGTGGTACTTGATGCATCATCCCCGTTATGGGAAATTATCGACTTTTCGTCTTGGCAAGGCAGCAGGACGCAAGACCTCAACGATCAAGGGGTGTGCCCTTTTAAAAAAACATCTTGAAAAAACGGCTTCACTTTCTTAACAGTTCTTGATGTCGGTGAGGGTTCAATGATCTAGGTCCCTTGAACCAGGCTTGTCTTCCCTTCCTTCATCAAATCTAAGCGTCTCATTTTCCCCAGAATTATGACCCCTACGGTTTTTTCATTCTCCGATTAAAAATATATCACATGCAATGATAAAACGGCTGCCGCAGTAAAAATTAACAACTTTACACATTCCACTGAACCACCTAGTCTGGTATAGCTCATTGAATATAAAGATTTATTTATTTCAGAATGTAGTGAGGCGAGGCAGAATCCTCGCCATTAATGCCAGTCACTGTCAGATGTTGCTTCAGCAGTATGAAAAGTCTTAAATTTTCTTCAATCATCGCAGTTGTACCGTTCCTCGGAGCTGACGCTAGCGTCTTCACAGTTAATGCACTGTATAAAAAATGTTGATACTGATATCTACATTTAAAATGTTGATATAAAATACATTATTTTAATACCCCCGCAATCCCCATCCTTTTCTCCAATTCTTTATTAATTTAGAGTCTGTTTAGTACTAGAATTAAAAATATTTTGAATTACAGGAATGTTTTCCAGACACATTTCAATTTCCGATGTTGTTTTGACTTCAAAAGAACAAATATAATTGAATAATATCCTTCATTCGTCAGGTGTAAATGCCCGCTTCGTCACATAATGCAAGCAACGAATGCATTAAACACGCTTGCTCTAGTGAAAGTGAAATGTAAGAGAAGACTAACGAAGAGTATGACCTCTGCGAGTTTTGCCAACAATGGAGACTGAAAATGAGGGCATGACAAACTGAAGGTGAGTTTCAAACCTAACAGAAAGAGGATCAAGTGTGCATATATGCTTTTTGAAGTGTATGTTAAACCTGTCGGTGAAATAACCAAGGATGTAGGAGAAATACTAAAACTTAAGAATAGATCTGAAGAAGAAGAATAGATCTGAAGAAGAAGAATAGATCTGAAGAAGAATAAATCTGAAGAATAAATCTGAAGAATAATAAATCTGAAGAATAATAAATCTGAAGAAGAATAAATCTGAAGAAGAATAAATCTGAAGAATAAATCTGAAGAATAAATCTGAAGAAGAATAAATCTGAATAAGAATAAATCTAAAGAAGAATAAATCTAAAGAAGAAAAATCTAAAGAAGAATAAATCTGAAGAATAAATCTAAAAATAAATCTGATGAAGAATAAATCTGATGAAATCTGAAGAAGAAATCTGAAGAAGAAATCTGAAGAAGAAATCTGAAAAAGAAATCTGAAGAAGAAATCTGAAGAAAAAGAAATCTGAAGGAAGAAGAAATCTGAAGAAGAAGAAATCTGAAGGAAGAAAAATCTGAAGCAGCAGTGGTGTGGTACCACCGCCTTGATCTTAACCAAAAAACAATCACCTCCCTCTCTCTTTTTTTTTTTAACACAGGTTGACAAGGTTAAGGATCCCTAGCTTTATTAGAAAAAGGCATTTACAGGTTAAGGATTCCTAACTTTATTGGCAAGCTAAGAGCTGTTACCTACATCAGCTCATTTAAAAGGGCAATTTTTTTGTTACGAGACATACAAGTACGGAACAGGATGAAGTTGGAGCCATCTGTGGGCCAGCATTTTCATTGATCAACTGACTTTATCTCGTTGCCCATCATTACGCTGTACGAATGTGTTCCATACTCGAGTCATCCTGGGTATATAGGATCTCAGATGGAGTGAAGTTTCTGAAGAAGGGTACAGCCAGAGTGAAGTTGCTGCTTTCTGCCCGCTTGTGGCATAAAAGTTTTTTTCACGCTGTCCTCGAAGTGGATCCAAGTGCGGTATTTTGGGGCAATATTGGCCTTGTACATAACATAAGGCCTCCACATCCCTCCTATGTTGAAGGCTCTGCTGAAATGACAGATCTATCCAAGATGGGTCCAGCGAGAGATGAGACGTCTTGCTCTGTTCTCTACTCTGTCAAGCAGTCGCAGATGAGAGGGGGGGGCAGGCAAACGAGAAAGTGGAGCATACTCAAGGTGTGAGCGTACTTGTGCCTCGTACAGGATCTTGCAACCCCGTCAAGCAGATGCGAGATACGGCAAAAGTGCTGTAAGCTTCCGGGCTGCCTTGTTTGCAAGATTTACAACATGGTTCTTCATGGTTAGTTTGGAGTAAAATTTCACCCCAAGGATATCAACTTCTTCTCCAGGTGCCAACACCCTCCCATTCATCCTTACTACTGCACCAGCATTACCTCATGGTGCCTAGAGACGATCATCATTTGCGTTTTCTCGGGTGCAAATGTTACTTACCATCTATTTCCCCAAGCGATATAGCTCTCGCCTGGTGATGATGTAGCTTAGAGCACTGGCATTTCTTCTCTTGGATAAGTTAATGTCAGTGTACACCCGTCTGCATATGTATGTGATTCTGGGATGAGATGAAGAAGGTCGTTGAAGTAGACTTTCCCCTAACAATGGACCCAGCACGCTTCCTTGTGGAACACTTGCCCCAATAGGTGTCTTGCTGATTCCTTTCCCCATTGAGAACTACACTTAGAGATTTACCATGAAGGTAATCACTGAGGAGACATACGTAGAGCCTGCAATTCCCAGTGCTTGAAGTTTTGCTAAGAGGCCCTGGGCCACACCCGATCGAAAGCGCCAGCAATGTCCAGTGCTACCACACAGCTGACTTTGGATTCATCCAGTGACTGGTGCCACTTAGTGGAGAGGTTTAAAAAACAGATCACAGCAGAGAAACCTTTCCTGAAGCCATATTGACGATCACAAAGTAGTGAGTGGTAGTCAAAAAACCTGTCATTTGTCTTGAGATTATTTTTCTCAAGGATCTACCATGATTGCCCGGAGTGACACTGGTCTGTAGTTGCTGATTTCTGCTCTGCTCTTTTTTTTTTGTGAACAGGGACTACATTTGCCTCTTTCCATAGAGAGGGCCATTTACACTGTACTAGGCATGCTGAAGGATGCAGTTAGAGGTGCTGCTAGCTGGTCTGCACATTTTCCCTAAACAATCTTGGGCTCAACTTGTCTAGGGCCCACAGCCTTTTCTTGGTCAAGAAATTTTAAGAAGGAAAATGCACCTCCTCCTGCCTTGTCACCACGACAGTTTTAAACACAGTTCTTGCAGCTAGCCAAGGAGGGTCCCTTGCTGGATCAGGAACTTGCTTTTTGGGTAGCAAAGTGTTCAGCAAAGAGGTCCCCCTTTTCTCTTTGACTACTAGTAGAGGTGGTCCCATCCTGTCAATTTAGAGGTGGAATAAGTTCATCAGGCAGATAACCTTGTCTGTCCTTGACGAGGGACCACCAGGTTTTGGACCCCTACCCTACCTGATTGCTAGCTTTCTTTTAGTGTCCACCTCTCATTAGCAATGGCCCATTTTTGAACATCACCCAATGGGCCTACGGCTTGCGTGTGCAAGTTCCTGTTATAGGTGTAGGAGTCTCTTATACCTTCGCCATGCTTTGTACTTAGCAGTAGCAGCCTCTCTACACGAAAGCCAAACCAAGGCTGATCTTAGGCTTTGTCACATATTCCCGGGTGAGGAATGTGTTCTTGTTGTAAAATTAAGGATGTGTCCAGTGAAGGCTTTCACTTGGTTGTCAACATCCCCTTGTAGAAGGGCATTCCAATCGGTGTGGCGAGCTCAGAGCAAAGGCTGGCCAATTACCTCTTCCCCATAGCCGGGTTGTGCGTGTGGACCTCCACCTCGTTCTGTTGGGATCTTAAGTGTGTAAAAACAAACCTTGTGGTCAGACGATCCAACGTAGCCGAGGGTTGACAAGTGACTATGCCTTCTGCCAGATCACTCACTACTGGGCCCAAGGGAGGAGCCAGAGATATGAGTATGGAAATCAACAAAGTTTCTCATGTCAAACACTGCAAGAAGGTCATCAAAGTCCCTCTGTATAAGGTGCTGGTTGAGGTCACCAACAATTATAAATGTTGACAGTTGTGTTGTAGCAGAAGGGAGTCAATATTTTCCATTAGGAAGTTGATGGGGTCTGCATGTTGCCAAATGAGGTCTGTACATTGCACATGCTAGTACAGAGGTACTAGTGTTTTTACAGAGCTTGAAGAACATCATTTTAAGATGTGTAGGGTGGCAACATCAATGTGCGGCATGAACACTTTAGAGAAGCACACAGCAAACACCTCCTTGCCTTTGCCTGTCTCTTCTCACCATGAGGTGTAGCCAGCAATTCCCTTTCAAAATTTTTTTGGGTCCCCGTCATCCAAAAATGTTTCAACACAACTATCAATGTTGGGACGTCGAGTGTTCACAAAACTATGTGTAGCTCTCCAACATTAGTAAATGAAACCTCTAATGTTGGCCGACAGGGTGCTGATAGACTGGCTCCTCATGTGAAGTGGTGGGTGTGTAGGGAATGTAAGGTGCCTGCCCCCTTTAGAGAGGTAGGGTACTGAGGCAGCTGCAGGGGTGTAAAGGTTGTGGTCTTGTATAAGCACAATCCACCTGCTGGGCTGGGATAGGAGTAGCTAAGTGGGTGACGTGTGAAATGTGTTCACCAATTCAGAGATCCTGCTGGTTGTTCTGAGAACAGGTCTCTAAACAGGGAGCCCTGTCTGTCAAGTTCCTTTTCTTCCCGGCACTGGTCCCCCCTGATGTCCTTCTTGTAGCAGTAATTACCCCCTGTATCTAGCAGGCAGTTGTTGGCAGTGTGCCCCTTCCGGGGGACAGCGAGAGCAGTCTAGGTGCCTGGGAGGTGGACTAGGTTTGTTGCACCTCCTGTGTTTTTTGCAGATTTGTCCTCAAAATTCTGCCGCTGAACTGTGTTAAATGGAGGGGAACGACTGTAATTTTTCTTCCTCCTCCACGTCCTCTTCCACGTCCTCTGCCCCAACCTCTGCCAGTTCTGCAGAAAGTGTCCCTGCTGTTCGTACCCTTTGGCACAGTAGGTGATCAGGTGCAGTGATAGTTTTCCCCGATCATTAAACTGCACCAATCTCTGGGTGGAGAAACTCCTGGCTCAGAACTTGCTGATGAAGCAAATGTGCTACCAAATTCTGGAAAAGTGTCGGCAGGTGTGCTGACAGGTGTAGGATCAGAGATGGTATGTGCACTGTCAAGTGGACTGGCATGGCTGAAGCAGAGAAATTCAGGTGTAGGAGAATTAAACAGATCCAAGGCTTCCCTCGTTGCTGGGAAGAGGATTTGTTCCCTCTGTGGTGGTCAGAGGAATTGTGTTAGAATTCCCAAAGGTAGTGTTTGAACTCAGTCTGTGGGACCTTAGCGATGACAGAATTCCACCAGTTGTTTACCCCTGAGTTAAAGCTTAGTGTGGGACTTCCAGTCTTTGTCAATAGTGTCCTCATCAGCTAGCACTTACATCACTTGATGTAGGCTTGCACTGGCCTTCTACAATAGCTTGTAGGTTATCTAATGATTTGAGGAGCTCATGAAGTCTTCCCTTTTGATGGATTAAACTTAGCTGCAACTTTACAACACAGCCCAAGATGGCAGTCTTGATCTTTGGACAGGGTCCCGAGGTAGGACTTCTGAACCTTCCTCTGTAGCTCCAGGCTTGTATCCACATATACCACAGGATTATGGATATCCTTCAATTTTCTGAAATTTTCAACCTGGCTGCAACAAAATTCTTCTTCTGGAATGCAATCTGTGTGGCAGTAGTTGGAACAAGTAGGCTTGTTACATCTAAGAAGAATTTTGTCCCTTGTGATATACCCACAAACACTGCAGTAACTACTGGGACAATAGCCAGATAGCGTAGATATTCTTGCTATTTTGCTGTGTGAAGTCATCCCACCAGGAGAGAGAGGGTGGGTGGTGGTATCGTGGGTGGGGTGGAGTATCGTGGGTGGGGTGGAGTATCGTGGGTGTGGTGGAGTATCGTGGGTGAGGTGGAGTATCGTGGGTGGGGGTGTTTATAGCGGGGTGGGTAGTGATCCCCGGGAGGCAGTTGGGCCCCAAAGAGCTGGAAGGTTGCTTCTCACTAAACACTTAATAAACACTGTTTATGCTATCCACTTTTCCACTAAAGGAAGATGTTACACAAATCACTATGTTGCATTGTACCAGTCACGTTGTTATAAAGCACCAGATGCTAGTACATAGTACAAAACAGGCCCGGTGGCCTGGTGGCTACAGCTCCCACTTCACACACGGAGGGCCCGGGTTCGATTCCCGGCGGGTGGAAACATTTCGACACGTTTCCTTACACCTGTTGTCCTGTTCACCTAGCAGCAAATAGGTACCTGGGTGTTAGTCGACTGGTGTGGGTCGCATCCTGGGGGACAAGATTAAGGACCCCAATGGAAATAAGTTAGACAGTCCTCGATGACGCACTGACTTTCTTGGGTTATCCTGGGTGGCTAACCCTCCGGGGTTAAAAATCCGAACGAAATCTTATCTTATCTTATCTTAATATTAGATGCTCACTCTGAAGGCAATAGTGACGTCACTCCTAGGCCTGCCGCTGTCCCCTCACTCACACCATGTCTTCACCATACCACACTTAAATCTCTCTCTCTCTCTCTCTCTCTCTCTCTCTCTCTCTCTCTCTCTCTCTCTCTCAGACACACGCACAGGAAGTATTTCTTCAGCCACAAAGTTGTTAGGAAGTGGAATAGTCTGGCAAGTGAAGTAGTGGAGGCAGGAACCATACATAGTTTTAAGACGAATTGTGATAAAGCTTATGGAGCAGGGAGAGGGAGGACCCAGTAGCGGTCAGTGAAGAGGCGGAGCCAGGAGCCGAGTCTCGACCCCTGCAACCACAATTAGGTGAATTAGGTGAGTACACGCAAGAGCGCTTGCGCGCTAAACTTTACAAAGAAACACGTCGTCTCTGAAGGGTTACATGCTCAACTGATGGTTATAATCGAAGTGTCCAACTTTAACTTGGCCAGCAAGCGCCTGTGGCCTCATTATGTAAATTACCTGAGTTTAAAAACACTTAAGAGACGGCGAGAGGGAGGAGTGAGAGGGAAGTAGGAGAGATAAGAGGTAGAGAAGCGAGGGAAGAAGGTATGAGAGAGTGGGAGAGGTGTGAGAGATATGACAGGGATATGTAAAATGATGAGACCCTTAATTGATCCCTTCTTGCTTCTGTAAATAAGTATTTCATTGTTATTATTACTAATTATTATTATTATTATTATTATTATTACTACTACTACTACTACTCTCGATGCTGGTGAGGGGCTCTTGATTTAGGGAATTGGATCTGTGCTCCAGTTCCCTGAATTAAGCCTAAATGCCTTTCATTCCACCCCCCTTCCACAGGAGCTGTATAATCCCTACGGGTTTATCGCTCCCATGATGATGATAATAATATTATTGGCGTGAAGTGTCTGGGAAAGAGAAAGCAATCAGGTCTGATCCAGGGAAGAAGAGGTATCTCTAATTCCTGGATCAAAAGCCGTTCAGCATCAATGACCTTTTCCCTTGATGAAATATTTCGACTAAGAAATTAATATCACGTCACACAGGAGCAGGAGCTATGATTCGACCCCTGCAACCACAAATAGGTGAACACACACACACAACTTCTTCAGCCACAGAGTAGTCAGTAAGTGGAATAGTTTGAGAAGCGATGTAGTGGAGGCAGGATCCATACATAGCTTTAAGCAGAGGTATGATAAAGCTCACGGTTCAGAGAGAGTGACCTAGTAGCGATCAGTGAAGAGGCGGGGCCAGGAGCTCGGACTCGACCCCCGCAACCTCAACTAGGTGAGTACACACACACACACACACACACACACACACACACACACACACACACACACACACTTCAGGTTTCATAGCTAAATTGCTCTTCTCAAATTTTGAAGAAATAATCACTTCCGGACACACACTTCCGGTTTGGAGCTTTGAAAGGTAATTCTAAATCGTTCCAAGTTACGTCTGGAGATTAATACAAGCTGTCAGTACCTAGTTAGGCATGAACAGAGGAAGTGGAAGAAGAGGTAAAGGAAGGTGAAATGGAAGAAGAGGGAGTTATGGAGGAAGCGAAGAAAGGAGGAGGAGAAAGAGGGTGATAATGAGGAAAAAGAAGATAAGGAGATGGTGAAGGAGGAGGAGGAGGAAGGGTGGGAGAATTTAGGAAGACCAACACTAGATATTACCTATGCATTGGAAACTTTCTCAAACAAATGTAAAAGTTAGATTAGGTAAGTGAGTGCTGGTATCATCAGGAGTTCTGTCTCCAGGAGGGTTCATCCCGGTTCTGTCTGGTTGGCACTGTCTGGGTAGGTCTGTCTGGTTGGCACTGTCTGGGTAGGTCTGTCTGGTTGGCACTGTCTGGGTAGGTCTGTCTGGTTGGCAGTCTGGGTAGGTCTGTCTGGGTAGGTCTCTCTGGTTGGCACTGTCTGGGTAGGTCTCTCTGGTTGGCACTGTCTGGGTAGGTCTGTCCGGTTGCCACTGTCTGGGTAGGTCTGCCTGGTTGCCACTGTCTGGGTAGGTCTGCCTGGGGTTTCCACTGTCTGGTAGGTCTGCCTGGTTGCCACTGTCCCGGGTAGGTCTGCCTGGTTGCCACTGTCTGGGTAGGTTCTGCCTGGTTGCCACTGTCTGGGTAGGTCTGCCTGGTTGCCACTGTCTGGGTAGGTCTGCCTGGTTGCCACTGTCTGGGTAGGTCTGCCTGGTTGCCACTGTCTGGGTAGGTCTGCCTGGTTGCCACTGTCTGGGTAGGTCTGTCCGGTTGCCACTGTCTGGGTAGGTCTGCCTGGTTGCCACTGTCTGGGTAGGTCTGCCTGGTTGCCACTGGTGGGTAGTTCTGTCTGGTCGGTTCTATCTTGCACTATCTGCCTCTTCTTTCTTCTTGATCACTTTCACTTTTTTTTTTTTTTTGACATCCCTACGTCACAGTAAAGCCAGTCATTAGAACCCTGTGGTGACTAGGAGATTCAACTAATTAACATAGCCATTAGAACCTTGTGATAATTAGTGACTCAGCTAATTATCGTCTATCCTTCCTTACATTCTCCTCTCCTATTCTCTCCCCTCTCATGTTTTTTTTTTAATTCTAACCTTATATAATTTTATTTTATTATTTTATCTTTCCCTCCTTCCTTCCCTTACTCCATCTGTTACTTCACCCACGCAGCTCTCCCTCTCTCCTTTTCTCTCCCTGCCTTATTTCTTTTCGTTCTTCCCTCCTTTTCCTTTCCCTCTTTCTCTTCAATAGAACACTTCCTAACATTCTTCTTCTCCCCTTCTTTAATTCCCTCCCTCCCTCCCCCATCCATTCTTCTCTCCTTCCCTCATTTCTTCTGTCCCTCATTCCCTTCCTACCTACCTCTCTCCCCTCCATCCTTCCCTCATTTCAGTTATTCCATGAATATGTTTTTATTCTTGTGGGGGGGGGAGGAATGAAGACTTTTCTTCTTGATACATAATACGGATGAGGAAGGGAAGAAAAATGAGAGTTGACGGAGTGGAAGAAGAGAGGCAGCGGGGAGGAGGAGGAGAAGAGGGGCAGGGTAGGAGGAGAAAGAGAGGAGAGCATAAGAAGAGAGAATGATGAGTAGGAGGCAGAGGGCATGCAAGGTGGATGAGGAGAAATGGATGAGGAGATGAAGGAAAGGGATGATATGAAGAAAGGGATTTAAAAGTGGAAGGGGAAAGGATTTTCTTAATTAACATTATTAGATACTGGGATACCTTTTGTCCAGGGCCTGAGTACTTCCAGCGGGTACTGGAGTTTCCTTGCACACTACCGGAGTGTTTCCTTACACAGGCTACAACATTCCAGCAGGTACTGGAAGTTTTCTTACATATAGGACTGGTGTTTTCATATGCAGAATGACATTCCAGTAAGTACTGGAAGTTTTCGTACATTCAGGACTGATGTTTTCTTATACAGAATATTCCAGCAGATACTGGAATTTTCTAGCACATTTTTTTTCCAGGATGTGAACCACTACAGTCAGCTAACACACCAGTACCTATTTTTACTGTTAGGTAAGCAGGGCAGCAAGGGTGTAAGGAAATTTGCCCAGACGTTTCTCCATGCCACAAATCGAACTCTATTCTTTGCTATTGTGAGTCGATTATTCTCCTCGGTGAGCTACGTGGCACTTCCAGGAAGGTGGGGAAGGGCAGGGCAGATGGAGATAAAACCTGGAGAAAATGACTGCATAAGAGAGGAAATAGTGGGAAGGAAAGGATGTCAGGGAAAGATGAGGAGAGGGTAAACGATGAGTATGGGGGAAAAATGGGGATTGATTGATAGGAAGGAGATGAGGTGAAGCAAAGGGATGAAGGACAAGGAAGGAAAGAAGGAAGAGGAAAGAAAAAGGGGGAAGTCTGGAGACTGTTGAGTCAAACTGATATATCACCCAGGTATGTGGGTGTGGGAGAGCTGGCCAGTGACAAAGTTTGTGGCAGATTTTTTTCTCCATTTTTTGTGCATTTTTACACAGGTATAGAAATTCTCGTTGGTGAGGGGAGAGAGTAATGGAGTGAGGGAGGTGGTCTGGAGGGGAGAGAGTAATGGAGTGAGGGAGGTGGTCTGGAGGGGAGAGAGTAATGGAGTGAGGGTGGTCTGGAGGGGAGAGAGTAATGGAGTGAGGGAGGTGGTCTGGAGGCGTGAGAGGAAGGAGGTGCCGGAGAGAGAAAGGGTTGGGGAGGATTAGAGTAACTGGTGGAGTATTCTCTCCCCCTTTCACTTTCTGTATTATGTTCTTTATCTTATTTTGTCCACCATCTTGAACGAAACCAGGAAATAGAATGCACCTGCCTTAAAATAGAACACACACAATTGTCAACAGATGACATCTTCCAATAGAACACGCATGCAAAAAAGAAGACATGCACCAACAGAACACACCAACAGAACACACTAACAGAACACACATACTAACAGAACACACATACTGACAGAATACACATACAAACAGAACACACATTCTAACAGAATACACATACAAACAGAACACACCAATAACAGAATACACATGATAACAGAATACACATGCTAACAGAACACACATACTAACAGAATACACATACAAACATAACACACACACTAACAGAATACACATGATAACAGAATACACATGATAACAGAACACACATACTAACAGAATACACATACAAACAGAACACACATTCTAACAGAATACACATACAAACAGAACACACACAATAACAAATACACATGTACACAGAATACACATGCTAACAGAACACACATTAACAGAATACATCTACAAACATAACACAACACTAACAGAATACACATGATAACAGAATACACATGATAACAGAACCAATACTAACGAATACACATACAAACAGAACACACATACTAACAGGAATTACACATACAAACAGAATACACATACAAACAGAATAACATGCTAACAAACACACTACTAACAGAATACACATACTAACAGAACACACATACTAACAGAATACACATACAAACAGAACACACATACTAACAGAATACACATACAAACAAGTTATCATAGATTAATGGTACACAAAACCAATAAGTTGATAAAACACAAGTGTAGTACTTGGGTATCTTTTTTCCGGACAGACTTTATCAATAGCGTACAGAGGCGACTTTTATGTTGGGAACAGTGTCAGAACTGGAGAGGCAATTTTAAGGTGCTCATTCCCTCAGCCTCAGAGCTCGGTGCTCTACGACTAGAGGGCTAAATTTAATGCTCGGAGCAAAGTGTTGACGTGCTTTCTCAACACTCTGTCGAGTGTTCCAACTGAGATCGCCTTCACTCAATGTTTTTTTCACACCCTCACTCGTCTTTTCACTCCCTCACTCACCCCCTCACTCATCTCTGATGAATTCCTCGCTCATCCTCTTAATCCCCTACTCTCTTACATTTAGTTCTCACAAACGCCAATCTCTTACCCACTTTCTCAGTAATCTCTCTCACTCGTCCCCTTCTCTTACCACGTCTCACCCCCTACCCACCCACACACCTACTCACTGTTACCCACCTACTCATCCACCCACCCATCACTCTTTCACTCACCTATTATTCACATGCCAACCCCTCACCCACCCACTTTTCATGATCTCATTTTGATGATTTAACAAGCGTAAATCGTCTTAGATAATTAGTAAGTAATTTCAAGACATCCATCACACCCTGAACTCTTTCCAATTAAGTTATTACACGGTATAAAATGCAATGTGCTTTGCAATAATCACTGACCCTTCCCTCAGGCAACCATAGTTCATAACTAACCACCCAAAATGAGAATCCTGATTGGTTCGCTCCGAAGGTTAAGCAGACACTGAATCTTACATCATTGCTATCATATCTGCAAATGTCGTACATTATACTGTTAAGCAGAGCGAAGTGTGGCGTGTGTGTGTGTGTGTGTGTGTGTGTGTGTGTGTGTGTGTGTGTGTGTGTGTGTGTGTGTGTGTGTGTGTGTGTGTGTGTGTGTATTTATGTGTGTGTATATACATACGTACTTACTCCTGTCTTTGCTTCTTAATGGCCTTAAGTGTGTTCGCTCCCTCCTAGCCTCCTGGGTTCTTTTATACTTATTCTTAAATCCATGTGTGTGGAGACTGCCTTTGTCACTTCCACATTCATGGACTAACTTCATTTCCTTACCACCCTGACCTCATGGCTTCTACTGTATTCATTTCCTAAATATATTCACTTCCTTCCTTCTCTTCATTGTAACCTGAGCTTTTCCCCATGTTCTCTATAATTTTTTATTCCCATATTTCTTTTAGTTCTTCATATTTCTTGTTGTGTATTGCAGTTGTTCCTTTCTTTTTCAGTTTGCTTTTATTCATAGCTGGATTTGAAGTAGATTTCTTGTTTTCAGCTTTTTGATCCATTGTTTCCATATCTTCCACCTTCCTTTTGCACTCTTCCACAGTCGTTCATTACTTTTCTGCATTCCTGCAAATTTTTCTTCCTCTGTTCTTTGACTTCTTCCACGCTCTTGTGATTTTGGCTTTTGCCTCCCAGCAGCCTTCGTCGAACCAATGGTTCTCTCCATATTTTGTATCATGTCTGGTAAAGTAATATTCTTTTGACCTCTCAACAGTTTGTCGTGTCTCTCTATCATCTCCCTGAGTTGTATTAGTTCTTTCCCGAAGCTACTTCTCTCATAAAAAGTCTGTGATCTACGTAATTAAATTTTAGTGCAGCGAGACATCTGCACTTTGAGATATTCCAGTCATTTTTACCTGTGACTGATTTGTTTTGGGAGAATACCAAGTGTAAAATTGCTGGCTCATTTCCTCTAATTAATTTTGCTGATTGTCCTGCATGCTTGCCAATAATACTTTTTATTGCTGCCTGTATCAGTTTTGCTCTTCACATTTCCAGCGCTCGTGTGGTTCTCATTATTTCTCGGTTTCCATATTGTTGAATTATATAAGCAGTAGCTTAGCCTCTGTCTTGGGCGGTCTCTACGTTGCTGTTTTCAGGATTATAACCGTTGCCTAGTTTTTTTTTTCATACCCTGTTCTCGACTTTGTGGTTCATCGCTGGTGGTGTTTTCTGATTATTCAAGTTTTTTTAATTTCTGAAATTTCAAATTATTTTTTTATCTTCAGCACAACTAATCATTTTTCTCGTTTTTTTTTTCTTTGACAGCCGGGGAATATTGCCTTTGTTTCATCTCTGTTGTAGCCATGATATTGGGTTCCTCCTACCTACCTACCTACCTGCCCGAAGGGAGTTCTGGAGGTTTAACAAGTCAAGTGAGCAAACGTGTTAAACCAATTTGTCGGTATTAAATGCAAAGGTTAATACCAGCTCTGGAGGTCATGCCCCTGAGGCCCGGTCCATGACCAGGCCTCTTATGCTGTACAATATTCTGAGTTTGTAGTATAAACTTTGCTAACTCGTACCCATAAATTGGTTTAAAAAATACGTGACCAAAAACTACAGCATATTTATTCGAAAACGTTTCGGTCCTGGCACCTGATTATTGTATCTATTTCTTTTCTTTTCTTTTGTTTAGGGGAGAGAGTGAGTCTGCTCAGTTTTTGGAAATGCTAAGAAGTGGAATGGTGGAGGGTGAGGAATGAGGAGTGATGTTTAGCAGGTTTAGTGAAGGTGTCATAGTTTATAGCAGGAAGGGTGAGAGTTTTGTTGCTATTGTTGTTGAATGACGTTGGGAGAGGAGCCATCGAGGGTCACAAGAGAGGACAAAAGTAAGGAGGAATATATTCGGCTAATTTGGATGGAAGGTAAATGGGACAAATGGGTAAACTGAGTCGGTTGAAGACTATAGGGAGCTGGGAAGAAGTATGAGACTTCATTTGGAATCGGTGGTAGAGTGAAGTTTGAGTGTTAAGCAGACTGATGAAGACTCAAGAGAATAAAAAAGCGTCTCCTTTGTCAAATTATGACCCACTCAGCTATTAAGCAACACACACACACACACACACACACACACACACACACACAAACTATTCGGAGAAATTGATAGGGTAGACAGGGATAGACTAAGAGACGGGAAACTGGTACCCGGAGGCACATTTGGAAATTAAAGGCACAAATGAGTTATTGGAATGACAGGAAGTAATTATTCAGCCCCAGGGAAGCGAAAAAAGTGGAATGACCTAGACTAAGCAACAGTGGAGGCAGTCTCAATACATAGATTTAAGAGCAGGTACGACAGGGCTCACAAGGCTAAAAGTAAATCTGACAAGCTGCAAGTTTAGAGGTGGGGTCAATAGCTAAGACTTTACGCCTGTATCCACATACAGATATTCACTTCAAACATATGCTCTCCTCACTCACACATTCACAATATAAACAAAAATCCCACAAGAAAGCAAAACTAGAGCACGTGGAGGAACACCCACAAACACGCCACAGATCTAATACATCCCACAAATCGCAGCAATAAATCTCCGCTATTCAGGTGAAGATTGATTGCTTATAGCAGGCCGCTGCAGCCTCACTCAGATCGTATCATCACGGCGTGATATATATCGCTGCTGCAGCGAGATAGACGATTTCTGCTTTTTATCTAATGCTGATAAATTTTTGGCTTATTCTGCGATTAAGAAAAAGACAGATTTGTTATAATATTTCTTCTTTCAGGAAGCTTTGGTGGTAAAAATAACAGGGTTTCAAATGCTTGAGTTTTCGAATTCGTGTTAATGGAAGAGTTTAGGATTAAATGAAAATGTGAATGTAACAAAGACTCGGCGATGACAGAAACAACTAAATAGAAGAAAATAAAATTCGATATAAGAGAAAACTGTATATTTCGACCCAAACTTATCTGCTGAAGAGGGCCTCAGTCTGATGTCAAAATAGTTTGATTCTTCGTATTATGTGTCAATGTCTCCACGTGTGTTTGATCCCGGCATGATGGATTATATTATATGCAGAAGCATGTACTTATTAATCTGCACTTACAAACTGTCAGGAAGTCAAGGATGAGGCTTCCACAGAGGCTTACTTGATAAAAAATAAAAATTTAGCTCGCGTTCACAACCTGACTTATTTGAAACCGGACCGTGCTTAGCGAACGGCGAATGGAGACTTTATACACCGTGTGTATGTGTGTGTGTATTCACCTAGCTGCAATCATCTAATTGTGGTTGCAGGGGTCGATTCACAGCTCCTGGCCACGCCTCTTCACTGGTCGCTACTAGGTCCATTCTCTCCCTGCTCCATGAGCTTTATCATACCTGTGTTTAAAGCTATGTATGGATCCTGCCACCACTATATCACTTTCAAGACTATTTCACTTCTTGTCAAATGAATGACTGAAGAAATACTTCGTAACATCCCCGTGTGTGTGTCTCATTAGATTGCCTAATAGTTGACACCCCGGCGCCAGTGGGACTGGGGTTGCCTAATCACTGAACAGGTCATCAATTCACAAAGACCTGTCCATTTCCACACCTAGCAACTCTCTATCTCTATCGATCCCCATCCTGGCTAGTCTTAAGTAAGTGTATTCAGGTATAAACAAATACAGTTACATAGATTGTCAAACATAGCAACATATGTGTAGAGAACATAGGATAACCCAAAAAAGTCAGACAGGGTGACTTATTTCCACCTTATTCACCACCTTCCTCAACCCTCGACTTCCCCACCTGCACCAACTCTACCTTTCCCTCTCCACCTCCACCCTCGACCTTCTTGCTATTGTTTTCACCCGACTCCACACCTGCTATCCATTAGTCGACTATTCCTATTTACTCTTACTCTAACCTGTGGACCCTGAGGTCTCCCTTCCCTACAAAGTATGGCTAAAAACCTCCCAGTCTTTCTTCCTAACTTGCATGGGTAACCCATGAAGGTTTGGAGTTTCACATAATTAAAATCTAGTTGAGGATATTCGATTGCTTAACCCTAAATGTGAAAACAAATATTTGTTAAGCTATTTTCTTGTTTTTTTTTTTAGTGTGACTATTATCTTAAGCGGTTTGTCATTTTTTTTTTTATCTCTACTGCTGAAGGAGGGGAAGGAGTAGGTTAACATTATCAACATTTAATACCAGTGGTTAAACCACTGGCCTGCTCGTTTTGGAACTCGTTTGCCGTGGGTTCAATTCCCATCCGTTCTGTGGTTCACCTTATTTGTGCTGTATGAAATGTGTAAGTCTCGTGGACATAATAATAATAGTAATAATAATAGTAATAATAATAATAATAATAATAATAATAATAATAATAATAATAATAATAATAATAAATAATGATAAATGTGAAGAAAAGACGCATGTTGCAGAATAAGCATTTATTTGGAAAACATTTCGCTCTGAGAGCTTTTTCAAGTTCTTTCTGCACTGTTGTCGGCAGTATGCCATTTGGCTCCTATAATAACAATTTCTCCCCTTACCCCATTATTCCTGACAGCTTGCTCAGAATGTCCTCTGGATAATTCACTGTTATATCACTGGTCATGCTGTGTCCTCTCCTCTTGTGTACACTAAATGCTGCCACTTTCAAGTGAGATATCTTGACAGGTGTGAACTGTCGATGGAAATAACCTAAACTAAAGCCAAATATCCCTATTATAGTTTAGGCTATATTACGTTAGGATAAGTTGCCAGGCTGCATCTCAGGTATCACCCTAAATCCACCAGGAACTTACCTACAATTAATATAACAGACCAGAGTAATTACCTTTCATCGGGCCATGGGTAATCACTGTTCTGATTCCTTTACTCCTCTCTCCTCATATATTATATATATATAATATATATATATATATATATATATATATATATATATATATATATATATATATATATATATATATATATATTATATATATATATATATATATATATATATATATTATATATGTCGTGCCGAATATGTAAAACTGGTCAATTAGCAAGAACTCGTTTAAAATTAATGTCCTTTCTAAAATTTTCTCTTATACGTTTAAAGATATATTTTTTTCATTAATGTTAATGTAAAAAATTTTAATTTTGCACTAAAAGAATCTTAGAAAACTTACCTAACCTTATTAAAACAAGAGTAATTTATTTTAGCCTAACCCAACTAAATATATTTTTTTATTTGTTTACAATAATTTAATACTAAACGAACACAGTGAAATATATTTTTTTCGTTAGGTTAAGAATGATTTTGGCGAAATTATTCCATACACAAATTTTCGCTTGTCCTATATGGCAAGATGACGTTGCTATTTAAGCCAAGATCGCAAGTTCTGCCTATTCGGCACGACGTATATATATATATATATATATATATATATATATATATATATATATATATATATATATATATATATATATATATATATATATATGCAAAACAAACACAGAGCTGAATGATAGCTCTAGGCCTTTCGTGTTGCAATCAATACATCAGGAGCTTGCAATGCTGCAGAAAAGAGGATGAAGTCCAAGCAAACACGTTCAGAGGAAGCTTTTTTGCTAGCAGTGTATATGTGCTTGTGTATGTATTTGAGTGTGTATTTGTACACGTGTGACCTGACAGATAAAATGACAAATAACCTGACAGTTACTAAGAGAGAGAACCTGACAGTTAATATATCACATGACACGAGAGACTGAACTATTAGCATTTTATAAAGAACAACAATACAGGAAATAATGCGAACTGAAGCGTTAAAAGCAGAAGCGTATCTGATTACAGAGGTCAACACTGGTCTGAGCACCAGTCCGCCTCTGATGGATTATATTGCCTGAGCGTGTATCACCAACCATGGCAGTCTGTCTGCACAACACAGAGGCACAGCACTGAAGCACAGCACAGAAACAGCAAAAAAAACAATAACACGTCCTGCAGCGAGGCTGCACCGTGCATAGAAAGACCACTATGTAACACAGACAAGCAGCAAATCAGCAGCGGTACAGAATGTAGTGAGACTTCATGATACGGGAAAACAGCTGAGTAATAATGACAAATCCTTCGACGAAGCGGCACCAAACAGCAGTAATCAGCAGCATCACTGAAGTAACGTAGACGGTAACGAAGCTGCACAGACAGCAAAAAAGGACGATATATACAGATTCACCTACGAAATGCATATTCCGTGTGTATGTGCAATAATGGGTAAATGGTCGATACCTCTCTATATATTGTCCTATCTATTTTTCTTGCATTCATATTTACATTTTATATATAACATGGACTGCCTTGTGGGGAAATGTTGAAACTCCCGAGAGATGGGAAAAGGGGCTGGCAAAGCTTTACAGAATCGCTAGGAATCCCTCATCAGTCCAGAATAAATAAAATAAAAAAGTGGCAAAAAAAAAGAAAAAAAAAAGAAGAAAAAAGAAAGAAACTGTGCTCAGCTTAGAGTAGGCTATTCAGGCATTATGGGAGAAAAACAAAGGAAGATATTGTCGTTTTGTGTCAACCCCTTTAGAGCTCACTGCTCAATGCTAGTACCCATATTACCCAGTACCATAGTGCCTATGCAAGTGTGGGTACAGCTAAAGATACAAATGTAGGTAGAAAAAAACATACAAGTTAAGGCAGAGGAACAGGTACAAGTACAGGAAGATATACAATTAAAGTTGAAAATCTGCTAATACAGACACTTATCAATATTACACGTTGAGGCTCCAATACATGCACAATATATAAGGAAGAACATGTAGAACTACAACCATGATCACTCAAAGTTGAATCTGCGCTATCAGTTCCTTCAGACGCTGAATACGGTCGAGAACCCCACAATCGCCACCCCTTGACAATATCCTTCAGACGCTAAACGCGGTCGAAGATCCAATAATCGCCACCCCTTGACAATACCCTTCAGACGCTGAACACGGTCGAGAACCCCACAATCGCCACCCTTTCAGACGCTAAACGCGGTCGAAGACCCAACAATCGTCACACCTTGCCAAAGAGCACAAGTGGATTTCTCTTGCGAAATGCTTGTTGTCCAGCCTCGTGGAATGGAAGCGAGGCCCAAGGGTTTAGGAACGACAGCAATAGAGTGAAAAGTTACTCTGCTTTGTTCGCTAACACACTTCAGTACACCTACAAATCATTACGAGAAATTGGTATACATGCATTTACCTGTAAGAAGCAGAGCTGTACACACCTGCCCGTACAGACCTCATACATACTTGCAAGTGCACAGCAGTGCTTCCTTCAAATCAAAACTCTTGGATCCACAGCGTAGAGAGCCAGTTCTTCCGTTGAAGATTTGGTTATGTATGATTCCAGTGAATTATTATTATTATTAATTATTATTATTATTATTATAGGCTAGGGATTGGATTTCTTTTAATTTCAGTATCAGTTTTCTTTATATTTGTCAGTTTGTCATTCTCCCAGCCAGTGTTTATGCTGTTCTAACAGCCAGTGTTCATGCTGTTCTCACAGCCAGTGTTCATGCTGTTCTCACAGCCAGTGTTCATGCTGTTCTCACAGCCAGTGTTCATGCTGTTCTCACAGCCAGTGTTCATGCTGTTCTTACAGCCAGTGTTCATGCTGTTCTCACGGCCAGTGTTCATGCTGTTCTCACAGCCAGTGTTCATGCTGTTCTCACAGCCAGTGTTCATGCTGTTCTCACAGCCAGTGTTCATGCTGTTCTCACAGCCAGTGTTCATGCTGTTCTCACAGCCAGTGTTCATGCTGTTCTCATAGCCAGTGTTCATGCTGTTCTCAGTGTGATCTGTGGTGTTTTGGGTTTGCTTTATCGTTCAAGTGTACAAACGCGCACTCATACGCACAGACACACACTTACGCATAAATGGACTTCCACACAAAGTTGAAGGCGCCGAAAATCTAACCCCTCCAAAAAAATGGATATGCTCTGTCTCTCTGGCTGTGTCTGTCTGTCTCTGTCTCTCTCTCTCTCTCTCTCTCTCTCTCTCTCTCTCTCTCTCTCTCTCTCTCTCTCTCTCTCTCTCTCTCCTAAAGGATTAAAGGCTTTACCCTCTTTTCAAAAACTTCATTAGTATTGCAAATTATCCCATTCCAGATGACTTCCGGTTTAACGTCTCAATGGCAATGAAAATCGTGCGTTCGTACCGAAAAAAATATCGTTTTTCATCTTGAGCTGGATAACGAGACTCTCGTGTTCCAAACAACCCATTCAAACTCCCAGCCCAGTTTAGACCAAAAAAATAAAAAGGCTTTCGATTTTGAGTTTCGCTTGGCCGATGAAAGGCGCGCGAGCATGCATGAGTACGCGCGTGCGTGTGCGCACACACACATGCATACATGCACATGCAAACATACACATGCACACACTCATGTGCACGTAATGCACATACATGTAAAACACACACACACACGCACACATCACTCACACACAC
Organism: Cherax quadricarinatus; assembly: GCF_026875155.1. NCBI lineage: Eukaryota > Metazoa > Arthropoda > Malacostraca > Decapoda > Parastacidae > Cherax > Cherax quadricarinatus. The sequence goes on from NC_069449.1 coordinate 22,009,443, forward strand.
ACACACACACAAGCGCGCGCGCACACACTAACACACGCACACACGCGCACGCGCTCTCACACTCAAACACACACACAAACACACACAAACACAAACTCCCTCACTCATTTTTGAGAAATTCAGGCTTCAGAGACGATCAAAGGCCGGGAGTGACTGGGAACTTTTCTTCCTGTGGTGTTATTTGTAGTGCGCAGAGAGAGAGAGAGAGAGGAGAGAGAGAGAGAGGAGAGAGAGAGAGAGAGAGAGAGAGAGAGAGAGAGAGAGAGAAGGAAACTTTGCATACATGTTATCAAAGACAAAGCAAAATAATCAAATATTTCCTTTAGACTTCATGTCACAGCTAAAAGAACAACATTCTGCCCAAGGCAGACAGAGAGGAGCACTCGTAACTTTAACAATAACAGTCCAGAATTATTACATACTTAGGTGCGCTTAACATGCAGGAGCGGTTCGGAGCCTTGTGACAGAATGAGAGAAAATGAGGCGTGATCCTTGAATCAAGAGCCTCTCCTCACCGGCATCAACAGTTCAGTTGAATAATGCCATCACTGAAATCTTTCTGTTTATGATGGCTCGTAGATTAGTGATGGCGTTTGTGGATCACAGCAGAAAGATCCAGGTTAAATACAGAATAAGTCGATACTTAAGGGCCTGTTTTTGTAAAGTGTTGCCCTGGTTCACATAGCAATAAATAGGTACCCGTGTGTTAGGGGACTGTTGAAGGTAGTATCCCTGGACAGAGGACTGGTAATATACTTAAGATGAAGGCTGGGCTTTGAGACTAGCTGAAATAACCCACCAGCTGTTTACTGGAAATTCAGTGATGTAAACAAGAACTTATTTTTCCTTAAGATATTACAGCTCGTAGAGTTTGTAAAATCTGCAGAAATAACAAATATCTGAAGGTTAGAATAAACAAGGTATTGGAAATGATTTTCATGACAGACTTCGGTATGAATGATAATTCACAGAAAGAGGTGAGGCTCGTTCCTGTTATCACGATCAATTGAGTAATTAATGGTTACTTTGCTCTGTTACAAATTCCTTTTTATCACTGATTTCTTTCTCAACACTGACATGGGCTCCCATGTTTAGGACAATTTTGGTAGATTTTCCTATGAGACCTGTAACTCAAATTACCCCACTTATCCCTGAAAATCATATACTGAGCAGTTACTTATGTAAAGTAAAAGGACACAAGTGCAACTGTGACATTTTATTGTGGCCGTTGCCACAATAAAATGTCACAGTTGCACTTGTGTCCTTTTACTTTACATAATGTTGGTAATTCTACCAAAACATACACAATCACCTTTGTAAATCATACAGGGCTTGTGACGTGCGTTGAATGCGTTACAATTTATTCAGCTTCATCGCACAACCACTCTGTACATCGTCCTTGCACCAGCCAGACTGGCAGTTAGGTCAGACATGGCTGTAAAGGGGCCCCAATCACTCTGATTGGCTGTCAGGTTTTTACGTCAACTAGTTGGGTAAGAGGCTGTCCCGGACGAACTGGTGTTATATTTCCACACCTGGTTAGGGGTGTACTCTCACTGAGGTTGATCGTGTACACACATACAGTGAATGAACTCACTTTCTCTTCACACTCTTTCCCATTAATATCTTGTTACTCTATTGCACTTTATATATTGTAAATATTGGTGGAGGGGACATACTGGAACTCAAAAACTACCCTTTGTGTTTTCTTTTGGCTTCATTTACTCTAGGATTGCTCCTTGTGTAGTCTTCATTTACGGCTGGGTGCAACAAAACTCTCTTCGTGTACCTGTGTTCACAAAACTGACCAATTAACTCTGCACATCATACTGGATCAATTAACTCTGCGAGTCATAAAGCACCAAATATCTCTTCAAATCACATAAAACCAGTTAATTAACTCTGCCGATCATACTGTACCCAATAAATCTTAGTGCTTTAAATATGTTATCGGCGATTTTTAATGCATTTAAATGCTCTGTGATTTCCAATGCTTTAAACCTGGTCTACAGAGGAAATAATATACCTTGTTTTGGCCGGAAATCGAATCCGCGCCATACCTCTCAGGATTTTGCCAGAATACTTCCCATGGAATTAGAAACGGAAGCGTTATGACGGCGAACGCTTTTGAACCATCCTACCTTGGTGGAAGACAGCCAGTGTGGTTGAACAAAATAACGCAATACGATATTACGTCAAAGAGTCTCTGTTGCAATATGATATTACGTCAAAACGTTTCTCCACTCCCTTTCCCCTCAGCGCCCAGCCTTCCTTCCCAGCCAGCGCCAAAGGCCTCAGCTCTCCAGCTGAGATAACAGAAGCTTACAACAGAGCTTCATTACCACGCGGATATATATGCTCCACTAAAATAGGTTTACACGCCAGACATGAATGGAACATGTTATATGCGCCACCGTCGGGGGTTTCCCGAGCAATATATTGTATGAAATGGGCACCTGGGGTTGGGGTTGAGGTGGATGGGTTTGGGGTGAGTGGGGTTGTCCGTAGGTCGGGTTGCGGTGGATGGGGTTAGAACGGGTGGGATTGGAATTTGTGAGGTTCTGGTGGACGGGGATGTGACTGGTGAGGTGATGGGTTAGGGAGGCTGGGGTGGGCGACGTTGTTATAGGTTGGGGCATTGGTTAGTGTGATAGTGACTGGTGAGTTTATGCGGGTTGGGTTGTGATGAGTGGGATTTTGGTCGGTAGGATTGTGGTGGGAGGGGATATGATGCTAGGGCGGGATTGTTATGGTCATAGTTATTAGTTCGGGACTGTTATAGTCGAAGTTGTTAGGGCGGGATTTTATTATGTAGGATTGTTATAATCGAAATTTAAATGTTTAGGTTTGTTATTAATGGGGTTTTAATATATAGGGCTGTTATAATCGGGTTTAGTATAGGCGGAGTTAGTGTAGACGGGACTGTTGCAGAAGGGGTTGTTACAGGTGGGATTGTTGTAGTCAGGGTTAGTATAGGATTGTTACATGTGAGGTTTCATGGGCGCGGTTATTAAAGGCAAGGTTGTTACAGATGGGGTTGGTAAACCCCGAGGTGTTATAGACAGTTATGCATGGGGTTGTGACTGATAAGGTTTTAACTGACGGGGCCGTGAAGGACGGAGTCCTGGAGGGCACCGTTGTAATATAGGAAGGTAACAGGTGAGGCTGTCTGCCGTGGATCAAATTACCAGAGAATCTGAAGAGCTCTCATCTCTCACTTTATTGGCAGTTATTACAGCGGTTCTGATCTGATGACAACCGCAAGTTGGGGTCACGGATCGGATATTACCTTCATAAACACGAAGCACGAATATTACATTATAATTAAATATTCCAATGCACTTAAAATGACTTATTGAGTGTTAATAAAATGTTACATAAACCTTTTTTGTATTAGATTTCCTGAAGTTTGAGTTTGTTACCGTCTGTCAAAGGGACTTGTTGATAGACACTAGGAGTGTTGTGGGTTTTTCTACTACCATTTGTTGGTCACTGCCATCTGTCAAAGGCACTAGTCGATAGACACTTGGCATAATTTTTTTTTGTGTATGGGTGTGTGTGTGTGTGTGTGTGTGTGTGTGTGTGTGTGTGTGTGTGTGTGTGTGTGTGTGTGGTGTGTGTGTGTGTGTACTCATTTGCAGTTGCAGGAGGTCGAGTCTCTGTTCCTGACCCTACCTCCTAACTTTCCGCTTAACGGATTTACTCCCTAGTTATATCTATCCTTAAAAATATATTCGGAGCCTGTCTAACCCTTGTTGTCACTGTCATTTCACTTCCTGACCACTCTCAAAACTTCAGATATACTTCCTGACATACTTTTGACTTATCTGTGTCATAGTTTTATATTTCCATCTGTGCCCTTATGTACCTGCTCCCAGCCTCTTGAAAAACTGTCCCTGTCTACCCTATGAAATCTTCTAGGTATTTTGTGTATTATATTTTCTCTTGTTCTTTTATCCTGTAATGTCATCAGGTTCAAGTCCTCGAGTCTCTCATCGTGGCTCATTCTCTCTTCTTGGTACTAGTCTTGTTGCAAGCTTCTGCACTTTCTCCAGTTTCTTGAAATGCTTTATCAAGTATTAGTTGGATTCTCTAGTTCTATGCTATAAGATAAACCTCAAATATGTAATGACTCTCTTGAAATTCCTGATATCTAATCTTAGATTCACCAAATAAGCATTGGCGGTTGATGTGCACCTCTGGCGATATGTTCTGTAATACGCTCACCCCTCACCCTTAAAACTTTCTACATGACTGAAGTTTGCAGCTTCTGTCACCACACAAAATCTGCAAATCTCTCCCAGTGAGGGTTCCATGGAGTCGGTAAGGATCTTTTGGCCGAAAGAATTTGAACAGCTCTTCCCTTCCTTGCTTTGATCCTATTTGCCTCTCAGTTCCCTATTATCTAACTGCCTTTAACTTTTATGTTAGCTACCACTAAATAATAAAGTGACATAATAGATGCTCCTCTAAAATCATGCACATCCACCATTCTGTTGATTAACTTTCATCCACCAATAAACTTCTGTCGTATCTTGTAAACACGTCCCCTTTTTCTTAAACTAAGTATTACCTCTTACCAAGCATTTTTCTGTATTAAATTAGAAGCCCCCGTATTGTCATTTAGTCCTGGCACTTCAAACGTAACTACTGTACCCTCTACTACAGTTCCTCTGGCTACAGCATTTAGGACACCATATGCATATGTCCTCGGATCATGGTACAACATCTAGCTCTGCTGAATGTGTGATTCTTGTAGGATTGTATGGTCCAGTGGGTTAGAGCGTCGTGAATTCTCGCTCACCATGAGGCGGGCTAAAGCAACACAGGTTCGATCCCCCGGCTAGTCGCGGTGTTGTTATTGTGTTTAATTATTAAATTATTGCAAACTTATCTAAAATATATTTAGTTGGATTAGGCTAAATTAAATTGTGCTTTTTATTATAAGGTTAGGTAAATTTTCTAAGCTTCTTTTGGTACAAAATTCTTAATTTTTACATTAACATAAATTAAAAAAATACATCTTTCAACGTATAAGAGAAATTTTTAGAAAGGACTTAATTTTAAACGAGTTCTTGCTAATTGACCAATTTTACCTATTCAGCACATTACACAAACACACACACACACACACACACACACACACACACACACACACACAATCTATATAAAATTTTAATGAATGTGTAATAATTTGCGTCATCCAGCGTGCCTCAAATTATCGTGGCTTGATTTCTTGATGGATTTAGCGAGAGGCGACAACCGCACCGAAGACAATCGGGGACAAAAACAGTCCCTGAAGCGAACATTTTCTTGTTATTGTTGTAGTTGTTATTGTCGTTGCTTCGTCGATGTTGTTCTTGCTGTTGTTGTATTGGTTGTTCTATTCAGAGAACGCGTTGAAAAGATTTTTTTTTTTGTGCATATGTGTCTGTGTGTGTGGGGGGGAGGGGGAGAGGGGGAGGAAGGGGGAGAGAGGGGAGAGGGAGAGGGGGAGAGGGAGAGGGAGGGGGAGAGAGGGGAGGGGAGGGGAGAGAGGGGAGAGGGAAGAGAGAGAGAGGGGAGAGAGGGAAGAGAGAGGAGAGAGAGGGGGGAGAGAGAGAGGGAGAGAGAGAGGGAGAGAGAGAGGGAGAGAGAGAGAGAGGAAGAGGGGAGAGAGAGAGGGAGAGAGAGAGGGAGAGAGAGAGGGAGAAAAGAGGGGAAAGGGGGAGAGAGGGAGAGAGAGAGAGGGAGAGAGAGAGGGAGAGAGAGAGGGAGAGAGAGAGGGAGAGAGAGAGGGAGAGAGAGAGGGAGAGGGAGAGGAGAGAGGGAGAGAGAGAGAGGGAAGAGAGAGAGGGAGAGGAGAGAGAGGGAAAGGAGAGGGGGAGAGAGAGAGAGGAGAGAGAGAGGGAGGAGAGAGAGGAGAGGAGAGGGAGAGAGAGAGGGAGAGAGAGAGGGAGAGAGAGAGAGAGAGAGAGAGAGAGAGAGAGAGAGAGAGAGAGAGAGAGAGAGAGAGAGAGAGAGAGCAAACCGAGCACAAGAGGGAGTCAAATAGACACGTTGAAACTTGTTCCTACAGAGATCCAGTGTACGCTTCCATTAACCCATCTCTTACATGGCACAAGACTCTTGTTTTCAATTAATCAAATGAAAGACATCCCGTCCCTTTTATTTACCAATTTTCTGCCCCACTCTCTTTGATTTGCCCCCATTTCCACAGATTGCACTCTTCCCTTTCTTCTGCGCCCTAGGCAGATTTCTCCCTTCCCCTCCCCCCCTATTTCTTTCCCATCAGCAGAGTAGAGGAAGATGGGGGATGGGGTGAGAGAGAGCAAGTTGCGGAAGGACCCCCGTCATCGAGCGAGGCCCATCAACTGAACCTGAGGTAGCAAGGACATGTAGATTCAGTGGATTAAAATGCTAATACCCCACTCGACCCAGCCGTCTGGGAAATTCGCGTGAGAATGAATTAGAGGGGATTCTGGGCTTAGAAATGTCCAGCCTTTGTTGGGTAGGATGTGATCCCGCACCGTATGTGAATCAGCCTGAGAATTTAATAAGATGAGTGGTGTAGGGAGTTGCTAGGGAGAATACCAGGGGAATTTGAGGCTGCTGGACTTCAGATTGTACCGTAATTGTCGAAAAAGTTACGTACAAAGCAAATCTTTATTTACAGACTGTTTCGCTCTATTTAAGTTTTAACAGGAGCTCTCTCTCTCTCTCTCTCTCTCTCTCTCTCTCTCTCTCTCTCTCTCTCTCATACATACATACGTATATATATATACATACGTATTGCAAACACTCGCAGACAGGCCACCCTTTAACCTTTGAAGGTAAAAGGGACAAAGGGAAGTAAAAATTTAAAGCTAAAAAATTTCCCCCATTTCCCCGGGCCCGTCTGGGGTTGGCTAGAATGTTAAAGGGGTTTAAAACTGGGGTAAAGGGGCCCGGTTTTTTTTAAATTCCCCGCAATCCTGTGTCCCCTGGTTTTAAAAAGATGAGAAAGGCCGGGAAAAACCAGGGGAACCACCAGAGGTCAAACCCAAAAATTTAAAAAAGCTTTCTTTTTTAAACCCTTGTTATTTAAAGGGAAAAAGGAAGCCCTTCTCCCCGGCTTTTTATTTCGCTTCTTCAAACCCACTTTTCCCTTCTTTCCTCTCCCCATAAACGAAAATAAACAAGACCCCTGACCCCAGAAGGGAAATATAAGAAAAGGCCCAAAGGGTTTGGGGAAAATTTACTAAGGTACATTAATTTTTGGTACCGGGGGAATAATGTTGAAAAAGGTTTACCCTGAAGGATGGGGGACGTTTTTAAAGGAAAGGCTTTCCGGGGGGGGGGGGGGGGGGGGGCCCCTTTAGAAAGGGGTTTAAAGGGGGAACCCCAAAAAAGGGGGGGGTTAAAAAAAGGAAAAAACAGGGTTTTTTTTGTTGAAAAGGAGTGGGGTTTTTGGGGGGGTTGTTTGGTTTTTGGTGTTATTGTGTTTTGGGGTTTGTGTGTGGGGAAAAGGTTTGGTTTTTGGTTGGTTGTGGTCCCCGAGGGTGTGTTTTTTGTTGTGTATGTGTGTGTGCCTGTGTGTGTGGTGTTTGTTTTGGGTGGTTTTATTGTTTTTGGTTTGTTTAATTTTGGGGTGTCCCCCCTGGTGGTGTTTTTTGGGTCCTGTTATTTTATTTTGTTATTTAAAAATTTTTTTAAATTTTAAAAATTTTTTTTTTTTGGTTTTTGTTTTTTTTTAAAAATTTTTTCTTAAAAATTTTTTTTAATTTGTTTTTTTATTTTTTAAAAAAAATTTTTTTTTTTTTTTTAGAAAATTCTGGTATTTTAAATTGTTTTTTTTTTTTTTTTTTTTTTTTTTTTTTTTTGGTGTTTTTTTTTTTTTTTTTTTTTGTTTTTTTGGTTTTTTTTTTTTTGTTTTATTTGAAAATTTTTATATTATAATAAAAATTTTATATTTATTATATTTATATATTTTTATATATAAAAAAATATTTATATTTTATATATATTTTTTTAAAATAATATTTATTTATATATATATTTATATTAAAAAATAATATTATAAAAAAAATATAATATATTAAATATAAAAAGTTTAAAAATATAAAATATAAAATATATTTATATTTTAAAATTAAAAAAATTATAATATATTAAAAATTTTATAAAAATTAAAATATTTTTTAAAATTTTAAAATATATATTTTATATAAAATTATATATATATTATATATAATAAATATATATAAAATATTTTTAAAAATTTAAAAATATTTTAAAATTTTTTAAAAATATATATTATAAAATATTTAAAATATTATATATAATAAAATATATTTTAAAATATATTAAAATTTAATTATATATATAAAAAATATATAAATATATATAAAAATATATATAAAAATAATATATATATATTTATTAAAATATATATAATAATATAAAATATATATTTATTTATATAAAAATATAAAAATAATATAAAAATATTTTATATATATATATAAAAAATAAAAATTATATATAATATACTTATATTTAAAATATTTATATATATAAAATAAAAATTTTAAAATTATAAAATTTTATATTATATATATATATAAAAATAAAATAAAATTATATATATATAAAATATATAATATATATATAAAAATATATATATATATAAAATATATATATATATAAATATTTATTATATATATTAATATAAAATATAAAAATATATATAAAATATATATTTATATATATAAATAAAAATATATATAAAATATTATATATATATATAAAAATATATAATATATATATAAATATATATTATATATATATAATTTTATATTATATAAATATATATTATATGTAATTTATATATAAAAATTATAAATATTATTATATATTATATATATATATATATATTATACATATAAAATTAATAATATAAAATATATATATGTGTATAAAATTTAATCGGGGCCATGTGGTAAAACTTGTAAATTTTGCTTAAATAGCAACGCTCTTCTTGCATGAAGGGAAAAGGGTGAAAATTTTTTTATGCAAAAACTTGGGGAAAAAATTCATTCGCCCCTTCTTTTGGGTTCCCGTGAATTTCTCTCTCTTTTTTGTTGCCCTATATATTTGCTTTGTTCCTCATTTTGGCTTTAAACCTTTCCCTTTCCCATAAAAAAAAATCTTATTTTGCCCCTGTCTTTGCCCTTTTTTTTCCTAATAGCTGTTCTTGTGGCAATACCACGTTTTAAAACCTTTCCTTGTGTTGCCCCTCGCCCTTTTTGCTTGACCTCCCCCTTTTTTTACTCGACTTCGCCCCTTGTGCTTGCCCTTTGGGCCCTTTTGTACTTCCCATCATACTTAATCTTGACCCAGAAAGCGGGATGCAAAGACCCCTGGAGGCGGTACAAGGCGAGGAAAACAGGGGCCCGGGGGGCCCTCGGGTGATTATTAGGACCGGGAGGCCCAGGAGCCAAACTCGGCGGGAAAATGGTGGAGACAGACACAGCCCAACGCACGCGCGCACCACACGCACGCACACACACACACACAAAACACACACACCACATTCACACACCACACACACACCCACACACACACACCCCCAACCCGGGAAAGTATTTCTTCATTTCAGAGAGTTGCCGGGAAAAGGGAAAAGTCGGGGAAGGATTAACGGAAGCGGGGATCCTAATACTTTAAGAAGAGGTAGATGAATCCATGGAGAGGAAGAGTAAAAACCCCTTAATAGGGGACAATTTGAATAGGAAAACCACAACTTTGTGAGTAAAAACTGGGTAAAAGAAATACCACACACCAAATCACCACACAAACCCAAAACAGAAAAACCACCGCCTTCACTCCAAAAAACCCTACCACTTTTCCTTTTCCCCAAACCAAAAACCACCTCCCCTTTTTTAAACCTCCAAACTTTTCCTAAAACACAACTGCCCATTTGGCTACCTCCCCCATTACTTTCCCATTCCATCTTCCCTTCCACCCATATTAACATTTTCCCCTTAATACTCTTTTTCCCCCCTGCTGCGGGCGTGCTGTACACAAACTACTACCACCCCCTTTCAAAGCCTCCATTTCCAACCCCATCGCTACTACATTTTCTCAGTCACCATCACTTTCCCTCCACACTACTTCGCTCACACCCTCACTCCTGCACATGACTCCATCCACACACTCACCCCTTACACAACCTTAGCAACACCCGAGAGACAGGCGGAAATCTTGAAACAAAGAATAAATATGTGAAGAGCAAGAAGAACCAAATGAATAAGAAAATAATGATAGCAAACACACAAAATAAGTCAAATAAGAGCTACCTGGAGTCTTCCTGAAGGGCATTCCAAGGATCAACGCCCCCGCGGCCCGGTCCATGACCAGGTCTCCTGGTGGATCAGGGCCTCATCAACGAGGCTGTTAATGCTCGCCGCAAGCAGTCCAAATTACGAACCACAGCCCGGCTGATCCGGCACCGTCTATAGGTATCTGTCCAGCTCCCTTAGGAGCTAGCAAGTTTATAGAAATTAATATAAATCCTCAAATGCAACAGTGACCATGGAAGCAACACATCATTATTCGAAAGCCAAAGTGGACGGGATGGGGGAGTTAAGTATTGTAGCAACTCCCTTGAGCTACGAGGAGAGGCTAAGAAAATTAATTTTAAATATTTTGGAGAACAGAAAACCCAGGAGAGACATGGTAACAACATACAAATTATCCAGTCAAACTGACAGGGTAGATAGGGACAGGTTCTTCGAGACTAGAAATAATTACTCGGGGTTATTGTTGGAAGATTAAGACACACATGAGCCACAGGGATGTCAGGAAGAATTAACTGAGGTCTCAGTGCGAACAAGAAGTAGCGGAACCTCGACGAAGAAGTGGTGTAGGCAGGATCCATACATAGTTTAAAGAGTAGGTACGATAGGGCCCAATAAGCTATTAGGCAGTTAATCTGGCAAGCGGCAAGCTGTAAGGAGTGGCCAGGAGCTAAGACTCAACCCATGTAACAACAACTAGAAGAGTACGAACACACAGAACAATAAATAAAAAAATCTTTTACTTCTAGAATTCACATCAAACCAAGTGTTGCGAACCCACCAGACTGCAAGTGTTGCGAACCCACCAGACTGCAAGTGTTGCGAACCCACCAGACTGCAAGTGTTGCGAACCCACCAGACTGCAAGTGTTGCAAACCCACCAGACTGCAAGTGTTGCGAACCCACCAGACTGCAAGTGTTGCGAACTTAACTAATCCCACCAGACTGCAAGTGTTGCGAACCCACCAGACTGCAAGTGTTGCGAACTTAACTAATCCCACCAGACTGCAAGTGTTGCGAACTTAACTAATCCCACCAGACTGCAAGTGTTGCGAACTTAACTAATCCCATCAGACTGCAAGTGTTGCGAACTTAACTAATCCCACCAGACCGCAAGTGTTGCAAATTTAACTAATCCCACCAGACTGCAAGTGTTGCCAAAGTAACAAATCGCACAAGGGAGCAAGTGTTGCCAAGTTGCCGCCGCGTAAATAACGCGTTGATATGTTAGGTCATTATTATCCTTGAAGACGCCATCTGCTGTCTTTTGTTGTTCTTGCTGTTATTGCTCTTTCCGTTCTTCTTACTGTTCTTGTTCTTGCTGTTATTGCTCTTTCCGTTCTTCTTACTGTTCTTGCTGTTCGTATTCTTGCTACTACGGCTCTTATTTGTTATACAATAGCAACAAGTGGGTGAGTAATATAGATACCATACTTGTGTACCTTTTCTGTTGTCTATTGCTGTTGCTGTCGTTTCTGGGTGTGCTGTTATCATCAATAGTAGCAATTCTGGTAGTAGTTGTAGTAGTAAAAGTGGTAGTAGACGCAGTAAATAGTGTAATGGTAATTGTATTAGCGGTTTTATCAGTTGTAGTAGGAGGTATAGTGGTAGTTGTGATAATAATAACTTCAGTGGTGGTGGCAATTTTAAATAATGGTGGTGGTTAGTGTGGTTGATGGTGCCCAAACGTTAGTGGGGTGATGGTGACATGTTAGTGGTGGTGATGGTGCCATGTTAGTGGGGTGATGGTGACATGTTAGTGGTGGGGATGGTGGTAGTTCTCTTCTTTCTCTCTATTTTGATAGCTTTCATTTCTCCTTCATCTTACTCTCAACTTTCCTCATCCCTACCCTCACACGCACTGGTCACTCATCCCTTCTTTTCTCTTCTTCCGTCATCTTCTCCCCCTTCTGTTCCATCCACTCCCATGGAAGAAGAAAGGGGAAAGGGATAATGGCAGGGATAGGGGTTTAAAATGGGGGAAATAGGATTGAGGGATAGGAAGCGGGAAAACAAAGAGAGAAAAGCGAGGGTGGGGAGGAAAGGAACAGTTGGAGGCAGGTTTGGATAGGAGAAAGGCTGAAGGGGAATTGGAAGAGACTAGAAAGGGAGGAGAGGAAGGGAGAGCTGGGAAGGGGGCAGGGGGAGAGGTTAGTAAACGGGGACGGGAGAGCGGGACGGGAGAGGCAGGGAACGAGAGAGGCAGGGAACGGAGGCAGGGGAATATCAGAAGCAGAAGTGGGGGAAAAGGGGCAGGGGCTAGGGTAAAGTTAGGGGTAAAATGAGAGTGAATTGGGATACACGAGGGAAGGGGGGGGGGTAAATCTTCAAAATTAGCAACACTCAGTATACTGCAACCCTGTTCTTAAAAATTAGTTACAATTGGGAAACACCCTCACTGTGCTGGGGGAAACACCCTCACTGTGCTGTGGAAACACCCTCACTGTGCTGTGGAAACACCCTCACTGTGCTGTGGAAACACCCTCACTGTGCTGTGGGAACACCCTCACTGTGCTGTGGGAACACCCTCACTGTGCTGTGGGAACACCCTCACTGTGCTGTGGGAACACCTCACTGTGCTGGGGGAAACACCCTAAATGTGCTGTGGGAACACCCTCACTGTGCTGGGGGAACCCTCCCCTGTGCTGTGGGAACACCTCCTGTGCTGTGGAACACCCTCATTTGCTGTGGGACACCTCTACTGTGCTGTGGGAACACCCTCACTGTGTGTGGGAAACCCTCACTGTGTGTGGGAACACCTATTGGCTGTGGGAACACCCTTTCCTGTGTGTGGGAAACCTCACTGTCCCCGTGGAACACCTCACTGTGCTGTGCGTGGAACCCGCATGTGCTGTGGAACACCCGCATGTGCTGTGGGCGTGGGAACGCCCTCCTGTGTGGGAAACCGCACAGCAAAATGCACGAACGGTAAAAAGCTAGGCTAGGTACTGTTTTCCATCCCAAAGTGTTTGGGTTTTGCTATGTAAAATCGCCTGTTTGCAACTGATTTGTGTGGAAAGAATATAGAGGATGTGGATGGGAAGGAAAAAAAAAAACAGATGAGTGGCAAAGAGAAATGTGGGAGAAGGTTAGTGAGAGAGGGGAGAGTGGAGTTCCTGTACCTAACGGGTTTAGCTTACTGACCCTGCGTGTGTAATTATCTATGTGACTTAAGGGGGTAAGACAGGCTCCGGGCCCCACCATTTAAGCTTATTCGGTATCTTGCTAAGGTAGGATACCACAAACGTTCACAATTGTAATTGGCACCCTAGTCGATTTTTATCCAGTTTTTCACCTGTGTATTTTAAGACGTTCTTTTCCCTTGGCTTGAGAATAAAAAAAACATCAGCAAACACACAAAATTGGTAATATTTAAAACTGGGGCCAAAAAATTATTTTGTAAATATTATTCAGAAATCTTTAATTTTTTAAAAAGATGCCAGTTTTTAATCAGTATCGCGAAGAAAGATTTCGCTGAAAATTTGTGTTAGTCTGGCTTTTGAGTGGATTATATTTTTCAACTTTCGGTATGTATAATATTCTATACTGTCTCATATATGAAAGCATATATAACTTCAGTATATTGGGCAAGGAATGAGAATTGAAAAGAAATTTTGAATATCTTGATATTGACAAAACTATAACCATTAAAATTATGATACTGATAGCAACTCTTTTTTATTAAAAGGATTGTGCAACAGAGTAGTGCACATTTCTGTTGCTGGGAATAGTCAAGTAGTAGGGGTCTTTTCTCAATGGGGAGGGGTTTTAAATTTGAAGCGAAAGTGGTAAGGGCATGTTTGCCTACACCCTGGCCCCCTGTTGTCCTAGCGGAAAGTACTCACTGTGTAAAAGTTGTTGAGGGTTGCAACTGAAGGTGTTAGACGTCTTACTAAGGGCAGGGCTTTTGAAATGAAGTGAGGGAGGTTAAAAGCTTTTAACTTGTAAAGTTGATGATTTCTGCTTCGCAAAGAGAAAAATTTAGCATTTGAGAGGATTTTTGCAATCCCATCACTCCTCTTCCCTCCTGCACCCACCATCCTAGAATACGCCCAACAACAATAGGGTAACAGCCATGTACGTACCTATTTCCTGCTGGGTGATCAGAGATAACAAAATTAATGTAAGAAGCCTTGCCCATATTTCTCGCCCTTCCCAAGAACCCAACCTTCGGCAATATTATCTGCAATAGGGAATGGCCTTAGAAGACACGTTGCAGAAAAAGCAAGTGTAGAGTTTATTTAAGTCTTGACTTGAAACTACAGAAAAACGTCCCCCAGTATAACTTGTTCTACACCTTTTGTCTTTCCTTAAATACACCACTTGGATCTTAAATTCATCAGGTAACAAGTTTAGCAAAAATTTTCGGGCCTTTGTAAACACTTTCCCTTGACGTAAAACCCGCTTATCCACTGAGCGGTTTATTATATGAGAGACGAGTGTTGGATTAACTTGTTCTGCTTCTTGGAGAACAAAACAATAAGTTTATTATACTTGGCGTGCATTGCAATAACGTATTCAATAAGGAAATATAGCTCACCTTTGCTTCCTGCTGTACAAGAGGTCCAGGATCTCTAGCTCAGCACTTTCAATAAGCCTACCTCCTGTAACTTAACACCCTTAAAAAATCAGGAACTGTAGATCGACTCCCTCAAAGAACTCAGGAGCTGGAATTCAATCCAGTCACGAATTATGTAAATGCAAATTTGTTTCGACAGATCCGCGATTTGAGAAAAGTATCACCATAACCCCCAAACCCCCCCAAACCCTCTTGTTTCTCACCCACGCAAGAGCTGTACCTCGCGGCTGTACCTCGCAGCTGTACCTCGCAGCTGTACCTCGCAGCTGTACCTCGCAGCTGTACCTTGCAGCTGTACCTCGCAGCTGTACCTCGCAGCTGTACCTCGCAACTCCCATGCAGCAGGGATCTAGGCATTATAAATCAAAGAGATCCAGGAGCTGGAGGTAATATCCATCTTTGCTACAGGGCAAACTAATGAAAATTTGTCAATCTTCTACATACCATAAGAATGGCAGTTTATATTTTTTTTTTTTAGCTTTCATCGAGTAGTTACATTAGATTTTTATGCCCTACAATCATATAAGAGAATGTCGAGATAAACTAATAAGGGCAAGAATATTCTTAAACGTACAAGAAATGTAGAGCTTTAATTTCGGAGTTTGCTAGGGATTGTAGTTCGTAAATTGAAAAAAAAAAATACAGAAATTAAGGCAAGAGTTTGTAAGAAAGTTCATTTAAGAAAAAATATTTTTGAGCAGGAGAGGTGGGATATACTAAGACTTATTCTCCCTCCAGCCATCAAAATAATCTAAGTACTTTTTTTCCCGTTCCTCTTTGAAAGGAGTTATCCATTTCTAAAAATCCAGAAAATACATTGTTTGTTTATAAATCCTCAAAACATTAAAGACGTTTAAAAAATGCGAAAGCCAACAGGCAACGGGAGGTGGTATACCAATGTGATTTTTGAGGAAAATGTATTCCACGAGATGGATGCCTTACTAACTGAGTATAACAAGGTATACAATAACCTACAAGTGCTTATGGGGATCATAGTCTTTATACTAACAAGACGCAGTGACCTCATAGTAGTAAGGGACCCTATCTATAAAGTAGCTGGGATTATCTAAGCACTGCACAAAGTACAGTGTAACACTACTGACAAGTAATTATTGCACACAAACCTCCTTTATGCTCTCTCAATCTTTGATATATCAATTATGATTATAAT
Source organism: Cherax quadricarinatus (assembly GCF_026875155.1). Lineage (NCBI taxonomy): Eukaryota > Metazoa > Arthropoda > Malacostraca > Decapoda > Parastacidae > Cherax > Cherax quadricarinatus. Next base: position 22,025,509 of record NC_069449.1, read on the forward strand.
TATAATCACGGGGAGCGCTAAACCCGTAGGATTATACAGCGCATGTGGGGAAGGATGGAAGGTATTCAGACGCGTTGGGGAAACCCGGAGCACAGACCCAAATTCCCTAGATCAAGAGCCTTACCAGTGTAAGGAACTCCTTGAGGGGACATCAATTATGAACTGGATATGAAAAATATTATATACACTAACTCATTTTATAGGAAATTGCTGTAAGTATTTGTATGCAATTAAACAGCCGAGATAATATATTAGGTGGAATATTTCATACCTTTGAAACTGGTAAAATTAAAGCCGAGGATGAGAAAAACCTTAGGGGAGATATTAGCGTCAATGTGAATAAAAATTTCCCCCAGAAGATTTTTAAAGACAAAATGGCTGTCATCCCTCTGCAGGATGCTATCACGTTTATATATATAATCACAGTTTTATAAACATCTGTTTCAAATGCAAGAAAAGTCAATGATTATACAGAAGCTAATATATTCAAGTGTAATTTATTCATGGTGTTGGGCGATGAGATGGGAAATATACTGAGGTATGATGAAAGCTACACTTTGTAGGAGCTGTTTTACTAAGACAAAGATGAGAAAGCTGTTACAAATCATAGCTCCACATGCGACTTACACTTTGGAATTACATGTTGGGTTTAATTACCTGCTAGTGTATAGGGATAGAGAACGACCTACTCACTTTGGTGCACAACTCACGTAATTGCTAAGAACTGTAAATGTTAACACCTTGAGAATTTTGATTAATTCTTGCTTAATATATAACCCTCTTAATTCTCGTGGATCAGAGTGGGTGATTAATTCAATTTAATTAAACATAATTGTATGGAGTGTGTCTTTCATAAAAAGTTAAGATGTATGTAAATGTTGTATAGCATTAAATGTTATTACTGCACATAGACCAGGATGAGAGAAGTATATTTTAACACCTCTCCAGGGAGGTATTTATAAAACAGTTAACGGGTGGGGATTGAACCCATGGCCTGTGAAACTCGCAGGCCAGTGCGTTAACCACTCGACCAGCTGGTTCTAATAAGATATATAGAAATATATCCATATATCTAATAAGATATATAGAAATATACCTAGTTGGATTAATCTTATTAGAACCAGCTGGCCGAGTGGTTTGCGCACTGTTCTGAGAGTTTTAGAACTCATCTGCCACGGGCTCTACCCGTTTTGTGATTTGTTTGCAATTGTGTCATTAAAGTTTAGCGAGTAGTGAGGAATTTATATACTGGGCGAGTCATGCGAGCGGTGGAGCAAGACACAAAGGTAGGTTAATTTCTAAAACTTCAAGGCTTTGGTAGTATCCAGGAATTTCATGGTATAGAATGTGTCCTTATGGTTAAGGATGTTAAGGAAGGTAAAAATTGTATATAAACTAATCTCTGTGTTACAGATACCAACAAGAAACAGAAAAACAAGACAAAGAAATAATATAGTGGTGTAGAATTATAATCAAAAAGAAGCCCTGAACGTGGTGGTGTAGAATATACTCACGTACAGTTAAGTAGATCAAAGCATTACACGCTTGTAGATATCATGAAGCCAAGCTGTTGTAAACAGATTGTCACTATAACGTATGTATAATTTGCCAAGCAGAAACTTCAGACACACTGCAGTCTTGCGAATTCGACACTGAAGGATGTTGGTGCTGGGGACAAATTTTGTTGCCCGGGAATGTGGTTAAATTTTAAGCACTCATTGGCATGACTGCATGTATAAATAACAGCACTTGAAAAAAAGACTCGAGTCAGTCTTCTAAGAGCAAGAATAGAATGAATAATCACAGGAAGCAAGTCCAGTAAAATTAACATCCAGTTCTGAGCACAAAGAACAAGGAAAAGCAATGTGTGTTTCTTCTGTGATAATGTTGCTGGACCCACTGGGCTTCATGAGACTTCCACGCTTGATGTTGATTTCCAAAATCAGAAAGGGTTTTGCCACAGAACTTCTGACAAAGAACTGATGCATAACTTGCTACTCGGAACAAGATGGCTGTTGATGCCAGTTACCATGCTAAATGCTTAGTAAATCTGTACAAACAGGCTCATGTATGAAATCACTTTAGCCCAAACTTTGCATGGCAAAGTTTGGGCTAAAGTGATTTCATACATAAAATCAGAAAGGAAGTCAATGGAAGCCAGGCAAGTCTTCAGAATGGGAGAGCTAAAAAGAACGTTCTCATATCCAGGCTATTTGAGCTTATTAGGAATGAGGTGCCAGATCATACTATCATACTCAATAATCTGATATTTCACATCGAAGGCTGGGATGTTTTACTTTTATATAACGAAGATAAAGGATTAGCACTTTAAAATCATCTGCAAATCAGACTTCTTTAGCACAACGCAACTTACTGTCACAGAGAAACACCTGACAACACTTTTGATCTGCTGGAGAAATGTGTCGTTCTCACGTATGATAAAACATGTAAGTATTCCAAAGTCAAAAAATAAAAAAAAAATCTGCCTTCCAGACGGCCTCGAGCTCTAGAGAGACTCCAACGCAAGGAGCCAAGAAAGGAGGGCGCGTTTGGGAGCAAGTTTGCAAAAAGAACCAATGCTGCCAAGTCCAGCTGACGGATCTTGGTAACCAAAGTGAACTACCGTTTTAAGTGCAGCAAGGTCAGCCTCCCCCTCCAGTGTACTGCTCTTTGTCGATGTGAAGGCGACTGTTACTAAGAGTAACACCAGTGTAAACTTAGCCTTGGCTTTCTGACTATTGTGTGTACAAAAAAATCTCAGCATAGACCTATATGGACATCACTTTAGATAAAAAAAAATTCTAATTTGTTATATACAATTTTTTTATTATTTGTATCTGGCGTGAGGAATGAATGTGCACGCTTGCGTCCATACAGATATTATTTAATGTAATTTCATTTAAAGTTAACTGAGGTGTGTTGTTACATGAAGACAAAACGTATACGAAGCAATTCACTGAACACCACAACTACCACAGTAACTCAAGTTGGCCGTTAAGTATTGTCCTGTATTGCATTTAGCAATGCAAATTGTTTCTATAACAATAAACATAGTTTCACGAAATATGAGTGAAAATATTTAATACTGGTTGTGCCCAAAGACTTTGTTGACCTCAAAACTGTGCAGTATGGGGCCTCACGTTCACTGTTGGCACGGATCGATGAGGTTCTCATCTGTGTGTCAAGTTACATGCTTTAAGCACAAAGCGCACGATTTCTTGCTTAAGCGCCCCACTAGTAGGCAGTGAACAGAGTTATACGGACTTAACTAGAGTGGAAGACTGGTCTTGTAGCCCTACAGTGTAAAAATGAATGTGTTTGTGAGCGAGAGGCAAGAGCATCTTCTAGTGTATGCCGCGATTTAAAAACAGAGAAAAAACGTACATACCTTTAATTTATGATGTAAATTTTCCCCCGAGGAGCTGTAAAACTGCACTTACCTTAAAGTAAACACGAAAAAAAATAATTTTAAGTTTTGAGGGATTTAAAAAAATTAAAAATGTGAATGTTCAATAAACATATTTTTAATTAAAACTGTTTTGGAATTTCTTAAAGACAAATATCCGCACTGTTAAGCCACATCGATGGAAGTCACTTACCTTATCATGGAGGAAGTCAACATATTGTAGAATCGTAGTGAGGCCAACTTAGGTGACTTGTCTAGACTGGTCCTGCCAGGAGGTAGGCCAGTCAACAATGCCTGAAACCCCATTATACTTGGCTCAGAACTTTCTGCACACAGTTTCATACGATTTCAGAATTTAAAAAGCATCGAAATCTATAAATTATTCAACACTTAGTACATAAAATTACACAAACTGTACAACATATAATTTACATCTGAATTAGATCTACCATTTTGGGTGTGGATGATAGTTTATAAGTCTGAAAAGAATAATTTTAATTTTTTTTTAAATAAATTCGAGATACAACTTTGCTAGGTAAAGAATATCATAGCCGAGATATCGCTTGAACAATATGAGAAAATTAAGTCACATAAGGTACATATGAAAACTGGTATACAATATCGCCAAGTTCTGATTAAAGACGCCTGCATACATAGGAATTTTAATATGAATATCCTTCGATCTCGGGATCTTAACTCTATACACGAAAGTTGAAGAAGCATGTTTATGTAGGGAATAATAAAAGCGAGGTAGGTTGGAATTTAGCGAGGTCAATTGACAAAAACAGTTGATATAATCAGGTGGAGTCATTGGGTAGCTAAAGAATATGTTGGCCAAACATCAGGGAAGGATTTGCCTAACAGGCAGAGACAGGCATTTAATGAAATGAAATGAAGCCCAATTGATCATCAAGGTGACGTTTAAGAAGGGCGCCAGAGTTTAGAATTTACTCATAATTTAAGAAAAACAATGAGCAGAAAGGAGGATGGCTATGTATAAGGTGTGTTACTCTATACTTAATCAACAATGAATTATTTTGATGATTCTTAAGGAATATGACCAAACACCCACCCAATCTTCTCTAACCCCGTTATCTTTGTATTTATCTGCAGGGCCCCCCGGGCCATTAGGCTATAACTACGTATGTGGTCCATAAAAATCAAAGCAGCAAAATCGGCTATAAAGAATGCTCGAGGGCAAACAGTACCCGTCTCACCATTCACCTTTAAAATCAGAACCCAGACATTTTACCAGGCAACATCGACTTCCACAATCTTGCACGATGACTTTACAAGTTCATAACTGAAGTGGTTCATGGCAACAGATTCAGGGAAGCAGTAACAAAAACTCTCTCTTTACCCTTATCCACTCACCAAAGAAGTGTGTTGGGTTTACGATGAGCCCGTTCCGGATCAAGTAAAAATATAAACTGTTTGGTTGCAAATTGAAAAATATACCCCACTGAAAACACACTTAAGTGCTTCACACACGGGGTTCTAAAAAAGTTTCGACCCCCCCTTTTTTCAAACAGAGGTGGGATGTGTTTCCCCAAAGGCCCAAGTACACTGCACTTTGGGGTTCAGTGTCTCTATGCCCGGCACTTAAAAAGCACTCCCCGATGTGAGGATTCCGATTTACAGCACCTCCAGATTCCCCAAGGTAAATAGAGTGGAAGGCGGGCGGTCGGTGCGGGTAAAGAATTTTTTTTATTACAATGCTGTTAATTTAGCGCCAGAAATATATCTTACGTTTTTTCCCAGGACATAATTAATGATAATTGTATTTTTTATAGTGGGGCGTAATTATAACTAAGAAATCCCGGAGCCCCAGTGTTCTTTGTTTTTCTGAAAAAAAAAACCCAAATCCATATTGAGAATTTGTACCTTTTGGGTATCCCAAAGGGATCCCTTTAAGTGGATGCCGGGTTTTTTTTTTCCTTTTTTTCCTTAACTTTTCGCTTATTTCGTCGTGGGGGACAGGTGCAAGGAAAGTGTTGTAGTATGGAATGCTGTGTATATAGAATAGTATTGTAGAGCGAGCAGCAAAAAACACGCAAGGGGATTCCGGCTTCCCGGGTTTTCGGGCCTCGTCCCAAAGCGGGGTGTGGCTCAAAAAGGAGTGTAGTGTTTGCTCCCTTTGCACCCCCTGACATCTCTGTTTAAGTGCCACCCCCTTGACCCCCGTTGGGGGGGGGGAATGGGCTAGGCCTGGGGAAGTGGCCCCCAGAAGACGAGGACGTACTTGTCCTCCCCCCGTGGCAGACATTGGTCTGAGCCCCCCCTGACGGGAGCCAAGGGGGCCCCCTTTAAAAAAAAAACCCCGGGCCGGGCCATTATACGACGAATTAGAAAGAACATTCGCTCGTAACTGGAGGCCTCATCAAATTGGTAAAAATTTCCCAATGCCGGGTAAGGAACGAAAAAAAGATTCTTGTTGAAATTTAAATTAAAAAGAAATTATGACCTAATTTTTTTTTTTTTTATTATCCCCCGGCCCGATTCCCCCCAGGCAGGGGGGCCCCGAAAAAAGAAAAATTTTCACCATCATTCACCCATCACTGTTTTGCAGAAGGGGGGTTTACACTCATTTTTTTAAAACTGAAACCTTTAACCCCCCCCTTCAGATGCAGGCATGTCTTCCCATCTCAGGACTAAAGCCCGGCCTCCCGGTTTCCTGAATCCCTCATAAATTTTCTTTGCTCACCCCCAACGCACGTCAAGTATTAAAAACCATTGTCCCCTTTTTCCCTCCTATCAAACACGCTACGCATGCCGGGAAGTCAAGCCCTCGCACACAAAAACCCCCCCCCCCCTCCCCCAAACCCCTTTCCCTGGGGGGCCGACCCTACCCCCCTTTCCCTTCCCTACGTTACACTCTTAGCATTCTGTTTACTCCATTTCAAACTGTCCGCCACCCCCAACAACCTTCCCTCGCCCTTGGACAACAGTTTTGGAAATCCCGCACCCCCCCTCCTAACCCCAAACTCGAATTCTCTGCATTATTTCACACCAAACTTGCCTAGACATGACATCCCACGCCCCCGGCCTTTCCTGCGAAACATTCATCACCCACGTTTCAACCCATTAAGAGCTTTTGGTAAAATTACTCTCTACTTCCCTCTTTGCCTCCAAGGACAAATTTTTGTCCCCACAGACCCCCAAAGTGCCCCCACTCCTCTTTTTCCCTATCAATTCTTTGATTCACCCCATCTTTCATAGCCCCCACCGGACACGTCACCCCCCTTCTGAAAACGTTCACCTCCTCCATACTCTCTCCTCCAATCGTATTTAATCTTTCATCACCCAATCTTTTTGTTATCCTTTATAACCCACTCTTTCCTGTATTCACCCTTTAAAATTTTTTTCTTTGCAACCCCACCAAAATTTATCCACCAATTCTGCAACTTTTCTTCGAATTCCCCCAAAAGCACAGTGTATCAGCAAGAGCAGCTGTGACAACTCCACTTTGTGTGTGATTCTTTATTTTTTAAATACGCCCCCTTGCCAAGACCCTCGCATTTATTTCTCTTACAACCCCATCATAAAAATTTTTTAAACAAACCCCGGGTGACATAAAACTCCCTTTTCTAAAGGCCCCACTTTTCTGGGAAAAAATTTCCCCCTTTCCCACTACTCTAACTTGAGCCTCACTATCCTCGTAAAAATCTTCACTGCTTTCAGTAACCTACCTCCTCACCAACACTGCAACATCTGCCCAATTGCCCCCCTTCCACCCCGTATACCCTTTTCCAAATCCCTAAATGCCACAAAGCCCCTTTAGCCTTTTCTAAATTCTGTTCACTTATTGTTTCACGTAAAACCTGGTCCACACACCCCTCCCTTTCTAAAAGCCTCCTTTTTCTGCTATCCTATTCTCGTCTTACTCTAATCTTTCAATTAACCTACTTTTTTCTTACCAGGTACACTCAAGACTTATCCCCTATAATTTTGCATCTCTTTTTTTCCCCTTTGCCTTTATACAAAGGAACTATGCATGCTCTCTGCCAATCCTAGGTACCTTACCCCTCTTCATACATTATTAATAATTGCACCAACCATCCAAAACTATTCCCCTTTGTAACATTTCATTTTCCATCATCCGGCGCTTCAGCACTCCTTTGATTTTACCTACTGTAAAACAATTTCCCCACACTCACAAGGTCTTCCTCACTGCACAAAGTTATTCGGTCGGATGCACGTAATCAGGAATTTGTTTATTACAACTTTAACTTCCCAAAATATTCCTTTATCTTCCAATCCCTTAATTAATTAAATAATTTTCTATTTTTAGTGACAATTATTTGTTCTACTGGACCCTTTAACCGTGTTCTTCTCACTCCAAAACTTTTTCTTATTAACAATTTGTTTGATTAAGGTATCCCCAGGTCCTTCATGTGCCTGGTTTTTTTTCCTTTTTTTCCTCTTTTTCTCCATATTTTCGCCCCGTTGAAAATCACTACTTTAGTAAGTAATTCTATGGTGCTAATTTTCTCCTTTACACCCTTTAACAATCACATCCCACAATCGTCCTTTTCCCCTCGCACCCAGCGTTCCTGTCCAAACTTGGTGGGGACTCAAAACATTTTTAACTCCCCTACCTCTTCGACCCCTGCATTGCCATGTTATTAGCCCACATCCCCTTAGCCGTTTGGAATATTTTACCCTACACTGTCCCAGAAGAACCTTACTGTCCTCTTCCCTGGCAGTCATTTTCTGTACCCTCCCTTTTCCCAGGTAGCACCTAGCAAAGTGCCGGGCCCCTCTATAAACATGACCCGGACCAACAGTCTTTATATCTACGAATCTAGAACAAAACATTTCGCTACATCATATTTTAACTTTTTATCTCTTTCAAATCTGCCATCAAATTTCCAAAGCCGGTTTAATTAACCGGAAACAAGATTCTGTCCACCCCCTCCAAAACTTTCTCCTACTTAATTAACCCCATTACCAGCATTCTATAATGGCTCTGATAACTTCCAAAACCCTCAGCAACGTGACTTAAAATGTTAAAAAAAAAAAAAAACCTCCAACAAAATAAAAGTAAAAAAAAAAAATAAAAAAAAAAAAAAAAAATTTTTCCCAAAAAGGTTAAAAAAATTATTTCATTTCCAAAAATTAGTAAAAATTTTTTTATCCTAAAAAAAAAAAACCCCAAAAATAATTATAAGGAAAATTTTTAAAAAACAAAAAGAAAAAGAAAATGAATTGAATTGCTTTAAAACTGAAAATTTTTTTTTTGGACGGCGTAAAAATTGGGGGGTTTTAAACCCCGGCGGTAAAAAACTCCGACCGACGCCCTTTGGGACCGTGATTGTTTGTAAACGGCTTCAATTTTTACCCGCGTTTTTTTTCCTAAAGGGTCCCCCATGGCCCTTGCCCAAATTTTCCCAATTTCAAAAAAAATTGGGGAAATTCGTTGATCGATTAAAATCTTCACGAGAAGTTCGGCTAAAGAATGATCCCCCCTTTAGTTTTTAGCTTGTTGAGTGTTCTGCTAATTTTTTTGGGGTTTCTGCGTCCATTCAATGCCCGCTCGTCCTGTATTGGAAAAAAAAGAATTGAATTGGGTCAAAGCAAAATTTTACTTCAGTTAATTGGGAATTGTTGGAAACATACGAAAAATGGAAAAAGTCCTTTTATGTCTTTATTTTGATTTATTCTGCGTTTGAATAACTAAAAGGAAAAATTTTTCGACATCCGAACAATGAAAAACATTTAAATTAAGTTAAAAATTTTAGGGGAAAAAGCCCCCCCGAGGCAGGTTTGTTTGTGAAACACATACGTACGTCAGAAAATAAAACTTTGCACAAAAAGTAAATTTCATTAAGGGGTGCATAGATAAGTTTCATAATTCATATGTAAAAATTGACGTAGTAAACACTGTGTGTGTTTGGGGGGGGGGGGGGCAAATGTTGTTGTTCCCCCTATGTGAGATTTTATTTCTTTATTTTCCCCATGCTGCAAATTTTAATCCGTGGAAAAAATTTCTTTAAAAATGGAAAAAACCCGTCCTGAAAAGGAACAGTAAAGGAAAGTGCCAGTAGTTTTATCAGTAAATTTTCCTCAATGTCCTCATTGCTGGTTTTTTGTCTTTTTTATTTAAATGCACTTGGAACCCTTTTGGGAAAAAAAACCATTGAAGTTAACAGCTTTGATTATAAATTTCGCTGTCATAACCGGTTGTTTAAAGTGAGGAAAAAACTCGCATTACAAAAATTAAAAATTTTGAAAAAACAATCCTTTTAAAATTCTTTCCCCTGACTATCAGTCAGCCCTTTTAAAAAAAAATGGAAAAAATCCCCGCATTTGCGATGAAGAAATTAGGTCCTTTTGGGAGTGAGTGGGGGGGATGGATGGTGTTGATCGTGGGAAGGGTTTTTGATTTGGAAGGGGGTTGCATCGTGGGAATGGGTGTTAGCTCTGGGAATGGGTGGGTTGCATGTGGGAATGGGTGTTTGCTGTGGGAAAGGGTGTTAGCATCGTGGGGAAGGGTGTTAGCTGTGGGAAGGGTGTTGATTGTGGGGGAAAGGGTGTTAGCATCGTGGGAAAGGTTAGCATCGTTGGGGGGAAAAGGGGTTAGCATGGGGAAAGGGTTGCATCGTGGGGGAAAACCCCCCGGGGGGTGAGAACGGGGGAAAGGGGTTAGCCGGGAAAAGGGTTGCTCGTGGAAAGGGTACCCTTGTGGAAATGGTGTTTCGTCATGGGATGGAGGGATGGATGTTGTGGGGGAGGGGTCGCAACCCGCAAGGGGTCAGACAGCACCTGGGGCATGGGAAAAATTTCAGGCTTGATCCAAAGAGGAGGAGGACAAAACCAATTCCTTGGATCAAGAGCCCCATACAAGTATAAAGCAACCTCAAATGAATCCTATATTTATTCTATCATTAAAGAAACTATTACAAAAACAGTTAATATATCCTAATTTTTCACTAATAAATGTATACTTACCTCTGTGTGTATTTTTCGTATATCATCCACATATAACTGAAGTTTTCTCAGAAATATGTATCACTGTCACACACGACCTCTCAACATCTTCACTACTGCTCAAGTGATCAACGTTGTTCCATTCTTATTCGGAACTCCTGAACGAAACATCTCACCATCAGGTTTGAAATCACTCGTCTCATTCGTTCAGGAAATGCTATCTGTGTTTTCACAAGACCGTTATTTATTTTTTATCCTATTTGCTAATGTAAAATGCAAGTATTTTTTTATTTTTTAAGGCTAATGATAAACAAATTGAATTATTGTTACATATCGTCAACGTCAAAGTGGTTAATACGTTGAACTTTCCGAGATTTCGGACCAGTGAAATGGGTTCTGACTCGAAGTAACAACCGAACCACGAGCCACGAGGAGAACTGGTACTTTATATTATGATGGCGGGGAGCGAGCAGGTCTGTGGTGGTGTACACCCGCCTGTCACACATGTAACAACTGTACACTCAGAGGTGCGAAACACCGTCACGTTTTGCATATCCTGGAGATTACCTGGAGAGAGTTCCGGGGGTCAACGCCCCCGCGGCCCGGTCTGTGACCAGGCCTCCTGGTGGATCAGAGCCTGATCAACCAGGCTGTTGCTGCTGGCTGCACGCAAACCAACGTACGAGCCACAGCCCGGCTGGTCAGGAACCGACTTTAGGTGCTTGTCCAGTGCCAGCTTGAAGACTGCCAGGGGTCTGTTGGTAATCCCCCTTATGTATGCTGGGAGGCAGTTGAACAGTCTCGGGCCCTTGACACTTATTGTATGGTCTCTTAATAACGTGCTAGTGACACCCCTGCTTTTCATTGGGGGGATGTTGCATCGTCTGCCAAGTTTTTGCTTTCGTAGTGAGTGATTTTCGTGTGCAAGTTCGGTATATAATCATGTATCTCTCCCGCCTGCGTTCCAGGGAATACAGTTTTAGGAACCTCAAGCGCTCCCAGTAATTAAAGTGTTTTATCTCCGTTATGCGCGCCTTGAAGGTTCTCTGTACATTTTCTAGGTCAGCAATTTCACCTGCCTTGAAAGGTGCTGTTAGTGTGCAGCAATATTCCAGCCTAGATAGAACAAGTGACCTGAAGAGTGTCATCATGGGCTTGGCCTCCCTAGTTTTGAAGGTTCTCATTATCCATCCTGTCATTTTTCTAGCAGATGCGATTGATACAATGTTATGGTCCTTGAAGGTGAGATCCTCCGACATGATCACTCCCAGGTCTTTGACGTTGGTGTTTCGCTCTATTTTGTGGCCAAAATTTGTTTTGTACTCTGATGAAGATTTAATTTCCTCGTGTTTACCATATCTGAGTAATTGAAATTTCTCATCGTTGAACTTCATATTGTTTTCTGCAGCCCACTGAAACATTTGGTTGATGTCCGCCTGGAGCCTTGCAGTGTCTGCAATGGAAGACACTGTCATGCAGATTCGGGTGTCATCTGCAAAGGAAGACACGGTGCTGTGGCTGACATCCTTGTCTATGTCGGATATGAGGAACAAGATGGGAGCGAGTACTGTGCCTTGTGGAACAGAGCTTTTCACCGTAGCTGCCTCGGACTTTACTCTGTTGACGACTACTCTCTGTGTTATGTTAGTGAGGAAATTATAGATCCATCGACCCACTTTTCCTGTTATTCCTTTAGCACGCATTTTATGCGCTATTACGCCATGTTCACACTTGTCGAAGGCTTTTGCAAAGTCTGTATATATTACATCTGCATTCTTTTTGTCTTCTAGTGCATTTAGGACCTTGTCGTAGTGATCCAATAGTTGAGACAGACAGGAGCGACCTGTTCTAAACCCATGTTGCCCTGGGTTGTGTAACTGATGGGTTTCTAGATGGGTGGTGATCTTGCTTCTTAGGACCCTTTCAAAGATTTTTATGATATGGGATGTTAGTGCTATCGGTCTGTAGTTCTTTGCTGTTGCTTTACTGCCCCCTTTGTGGAGTGGGGCTATGTCTGTTGTTTTCAGTAACTGTGGGACGACCCCCGTGTCCATGCTCCCTCTCCATATTACATTCATGGGAGTGCTAAATCCGTAGGGGTTATATAGCTCCTAAGGAAGTGAGGAAGTCTAATTCAAGGAGTTAGTCTAAAAAATGTCTCTCGTCTTGATGTGTGCGCTGTGAGAGCAACAGTTGTATGTGTACCACCCTCGAGGGAGGTTCCTTGACGCTGGTGAGGGGCTCTTGATCTGTGCTCCAGATCACTGAATTAAGCCTATCTTCTATCCCCCCCTCATGCGCTGTGTAATCATACGCATTTAGAGCTCCCCCATGATTATATAATAATGTATGTGTACATTTGAAGGATTGTCTGCTGTAGTATCAATGTATCTATAAATTCAAAACCTCTGTGAGGTACTGAAGAACCCTGACTGGTGGGATACCTGGAGTATACCTGCAGCCTTATTTCCGTGTAGACGATATTCCTTAATCCTTTGACCCCTCAGGGAAGGTTCCTTGATGTTGGTGAGGGGCTCTTGATTTAGGGAATTGGATCTGTGCTCCAGTTCCCCGAATTAAGCCTGAATGCCTTCCACATCCCCCCCAGACACTGTATAATCCTACGGGTTTAGCGCTTCCCCCCTGATTATAATAATAATACACGACCCTTACAGGTTAGGCACTTCCCCATAAACAAGAGGGAATTATACAAGCTGAGGGTCTCCTAGTACACCCCTTCAAAGAAGTACCTTGATGCTGCAAAGGCTCTTGATCCAAAAAGCTGGAGCTAACAACCTTTTCGCACATCTAAAAATAATTACCTATTTCCCCATGCTCTTTGTGACCCTTACGGGTCATAATAAAACGTCACATTAGTTGCTCTTGTGGCCTCTTGCATATCGGTAATTATACCAACATTATTGCATCCTCAATATAAAAAAAAGTTATTAGAAAGGCCAGGAGCTAGAGCTAGACGTCTTTAAGAGACCCAGAAGCTGGAGTTCAACATTTTCAGGTTGTTTTAAACTTATTAAAGGGCTCTTGATCTGAAGAATTGGAACTACCCTTCCCTTCCATTAGGTCGAATCTAACTGTGGCCCGTTCTCCTAGGCGCTGTGTACCCCCTACGGGTTTAGAATACCCCCATTAAATAAATAAAATCAACATCTTCAACAGGTCCTGAGGCTCGAGCTCAACATCTTCAAAAGGCCCGGAGGCAGGAGCTTAACACCAATCCCACCACCACTATCACCATCCACTCCCACTCCCACTTACCGCTGGGAAAAGATGCATGAACAATCGGACTGAATTCCTTTTCTAATTAGCTAGTAAGAAGGAAGTGCATAATAGAAGAGGCGGATCAGCAGGTCATTGAGGATCCAGAGGTCAAGGTTAAATACATGACCAGGCAGCGCCCTCAAGGCAAGCCAAGACAAGCAACGGATGAGAATAATCAGGTGTTCTTGGGGGTTGTAGTGGGGAAGGGTGGGGTTGAAGGGGGGCCTTGTGGCTAGTGGTGGTAATGGTGCTGTGGAGGTGATCTGCGTAGGAGTACATGGGAAAGACAGACAGCAGAGGGCTTTAAAATCCACACCGAGGTTCTGTTGAGTACAAAAAAAAATATACATCTGTCTAGGTGAAGGACTATCGTGTAATACCTAGCGTCTGAGGCAAGAATAGAAAATGAGAAGACTTAGAACCAGGAGAGACATGATAACGAAGTACAAAGTACTTCACAGTTTTGACAGAGCAGAAAAAGACTGAAATGCGAGGCAAAGGGGAAGAGGAGAAATAGGTAGAATTTTAAAACGTAGATGATTCAAAGAGATGTTAGGAAATGCTTTTATAACATTTGGGTGGTAAATAAATGGAATGAGATTGATAAGGCGATTGTGGTGGTAGAGATGGGTGGTGATTGTGATCATGAGGATGGTGGTGGGTGTTTGTTGTAGTGGGGAAGGTGGAGATAGCTTTGAGAAGGGTACAGCAAATATGAAACTAATGATAGCTGTTCGTCATGTGGTGTAATAGCAGTCTTCAAGTTGCACAAGATGTTGGGTTTAATGAAAGACCTTGAGAATATTGACCTTTTGTATAACAGTAAGATCGCCGACATTTCTTCGGCACTGAGGGCTTTGTGAAATGATAGATCCTGTCAGACAGGGTCGAAATGACAAGTTGGTGGCCTTGTATGATTTTTCATCAAATACAAAAGTTATACACCCATATAGGAGCATTATACCAACTCTCTTATATGGGTGTGAAACATGGGTGGTGAATGTCGCAACAAGGAGAAGGCTGAAGGCAGTGGAAATGTTGTGTCTGAGGGCAATGCGTAGTGTGAATATAATGCAGAGAATTCGTAGTTTGGAAATTAGGAGGAGGTGCGGGATTATCAAAACTATTATCCAGAGGGCTGAGGAGGGGTTGTTGAGGTGGTTCGGACATGTAGAGAGGGTGGAACAAAATAGAATGACTTCGAAGAGTGTATAAATCTGTAGTGGAGGGAAGGCGGGGTAGGGGTCGGCCTAGGAAGGGTTGAGGGAGGGAGTAAAGGAGGTTTTGTGCGCGAGGGTCTTGGACTTCCAGCAAGCATTCGTGAGCGTATTACATAGGAACTAATGGAGACAAATTGTTTTTAGGACTTGACGTGCTGTTGGAGTGTTAGTAGGGTAACATTCATGAAGGGGTTCAGGGAAACCGGCAGGCCGGACTTGAGTCCTAAGATGAGAAGTACAGTGCTAGCACTCTGAAGGAGGAGTGTTAATGTTGCAGTTTTGTAACTGCAGAGTAATCGCGCCTCTGGCATGACAGTGATGGAGTGAATGGTGAAAGGTTTTCTTTTTCGGGTCACCCTGCCTTGGTGGGAGACAACCGATGTGTTAATAAAAAAAATACAAAAGTTGGGAAATTATTATTATTATTATTATTATTAGTAGTAGTAGTAGTAGTAGTAGTAATAGTAGTATTAATGAAAGCTCTAAAAAACGACATCATATTCAATAAGTGAACAATTAGGTACATACTGTGCTAAATAGCTAACAGAAGACCAGCTGTTAATTCGTAAGGATAACTCATCAGGGTTGCTACTGTATAATTGTTATAAAGTATCTACAAGAGCCTATGCAACCTTCCCAGTGGACTCTTCTCGAGGTCCATCAGTATACTTAACATCAATTAGGTCAGAAGTTCCTTCATGAGTAACTCCATTTGCAGTTGCTTTGAGAAAGAGATTACTGGTGATGAGCTTCTTGAGAGGAGCATTAAGATGCACCATACTTTAGCAAGATTCTTCGCTGCCTGATTTGCGTCGATCACTACACTGGTTATTTATGTATATTACATAGTCAAAATTTCTCCTCAGCACCTCAACTTCATGAACGAGTGGTAGGAATCATCCATTTCTTCTTACATCATTTACACCAGTAACATCATGCTGTCTAGATACCATCATTCAGGACCTCTCAGAAGCAAATTCAGCCAGCCTTTGCTAGCCACAGGCAGATATATCTGCAAGTTGGTGATTGATGTACCTGAGGCAGTGGGCATCTCCTCACTTGTATAAGTAAAGGTTTGAGAACATTCATTTATGTGGATTGCAAGACGGTCGAGAAATGAGTGATCGCTTAAGAATTGATGTCCTTGAGAAGGGCACTGGTAAAGCAATTTGACATAAAATGTCGTGTCGAATAGGTAAAACTTGCGATTTTGGCTTAAATAGCAACGCTCTTCTTGCCGAATAAGGTAAGCGAAAATTTGAGTATGCAATAATTTGGCGAAAATCATTCTGAACCTAACGACAAAATATTTTTCATTGTGTTTGTTTAATATTAAATTATTGTAAACTTATCTGAAATATATTTAGTTGAATTAGGCTAAATTAAATTCGTTTGTTATAATAAGGTTAGGTAAGTATTTTATGGTTGTTTTGGTACAAAATTATTAATTTTTACATTAACATAAATGAAAAATATATCTTAAAAGTATAAGAGAAAATTTACGAAAGGACTTAATTTTAAATGAGTTCTTGCTAACTGACCAGTTTTACCTATTCGGCACGACACACACACACACACACACACACACACACCACACACACACACACACACACACACACACACACACACACACGAACCTATGTTGTACTGGCCAGCGTCATGGGTGAGCGAGAGCCACATGACGCTTTAACCCACAGGACCACCCAGTCCTAAAGAATGGCGCAGCCAGGAGAACAATCTATTTTACCGCCATCCGAGAACTTAAGGTGTTGTGGGAGTTTCTAAGCTAATTTCGTTCTCCTCCCTGTTTGGTGTACTAGACTCACGAGCAGCGTTATGCATTATTGTAACCACAACGAGTGGTTACAATAACAACACTGCGCTAGCGAAAGCGCATTGTTGTTATTGATCAATACCACTCGTCCGTGGTTACAATAATATATAACGCTGCTCGTGAGGCTAGTACACCAGTCAGGGAGGAGAATGAAATTAGCGTAGATGCTCCCACAACACCGTAGGTCCTTGGATAGCGGTAAAACAGCTAGCTCTGCTGGCTGCGCCATTCTTTAGGATTGAGTGGTCCTGTGGGTTAAGCGTCATTTGATTCTCGCTCACCCTTGAGGCGGGCCAGTACAACATTGGTTCGACTCCTTGGCTATTGCTGTGTTGTTATATATATATATATATATATATATATATATATATATATATATATATATATATATATATATATATATATATATACGATGCGGATGGGAGTGTCAAGGACCTGTCACGAATAGATTAAATTCTTCCCAAATTTTATTAATTACAAATTAATTTAATTTGTATGATCTTTAACTAATAGTCATATTAAAATCAATACTACATTTCATAAAGGCAGATTCAATTACATTTCCGTCAGGCGTAGACCTGCTTGAAACAACTTTCTCAGCCTTATGAAACTCAATTGTGTGGTTATAGTCTCTCACATGAATAAATAGAGCATTAGATTCTTGTCCAGAGTCTGAGAAGGCTGGCCTACGTAGAGTGGCTAAATAAGCTTGCTCTGATTATTTAAACGAAAAAACGAGAGGAGACACGAAAACAATTCTCAAGATACTCAGAGGATTTGATGAGGCAGACGAAACCATAGGTTTGAAGTAAAGGAATCGGTTATGAGGAACCCAACTGAAGATTAGAGACGTAAATTAGTCTCAAAAAAGTGAAAATTTTCATAGCCTTATGGAAGTCAACAAGTTGAATTCCTTGTATAGGAAGGTGATAAAAGCAAACCTGATGCACAGTTTTATGGTTAGATACGACAGGCCCATGATGCAGGACATTTGTGAAACCAGGCATATGAGGTTTAAGAGACATGAGCTGAGATTATACCCCCACAACCACAAATATGTAAGTAGGTACACACACGCAAAACAAGCCTAGCATCTATCGGAAAGTGCCTTTGACAACGGGTAACCACATACGCCACGTCAACAGTGAAACCTCCAGCAAGCCAAACAACTCCAGCCTCCACATTCCTCGTCAGCGACACAGCATCTCTCGTTGCAGCCTCAATATCGGTTTCAGATTTTGGAATTTCCCCGCGAGACTTGTAATCCCACATGCTCCGTCGACTCATTCAGAACGCCATGAGCTAGACGCAAGGTATCAACTCAAACCTCATGCAAGAATTCCACTGGAACCAGATGCAAGATTTTCCCCTCAAACCAGTTACAAGATATCTATTTGAACCCGTTGCACGATTTATAGTAGAAACTAGTTAAAATATTTGTATTAGGAATAAATACATGATTTAACAAGATTTATATCCAACCAAGTTGCAAGATTTACTGTATATTCGACTCAATTACAAGATTTACATTCAAGCCAGTGACAAGATTTACATTCTAGCCAGTGACAAGATTTATATTCAAGCCAGTGACAACATTAGTATTAGTGCTAATATTAGTACAAAAAAAAATACAAACTTTCCAGTCGAATAAAGAAAGCCCATTATATAATAGTATAATGTTCATCTTGTTCCCATTTCTTTTGTCTTAATGGTAATGGCGAGTTTCCCTCTTCACTTCCCGATAATTTTAGGAAATCATTCTCTGGAAAATGAGATAACACAAGAGAGAGTATTAATGTACTAATAATGACAATATGAGGAAGACAGAATTACTAGTAAGGTACCACTTATATAGAGTTCCTGGAAAGTGTATAATATAAGATTATTTGGACAGATAGATATATCAGTGCTTCATTACACAATAAGTGGAATGGAAATACGAACTGCGTAAATAAAATTTGGGCTTAGAATTGTTTAATCAACTACGGTGTCTATGTTAACCTTCACAGAGGATGAATCTCCTCCGAATCTACATCCTCTCACGGCCGAGTCTTGGCTCATTCTTCTTGTGTAACTAGCTCCAGTCCCTCCATAATGAAGGTTGGGAAGCGCTGGATCAACATTACATTTCTTCTTCTCCCCCAAAATAACAACTGAGTTAGGAAAACCAATGATTTTTCTTCAGCACTTGGGAATTTTTAATACAACGCATACATGGCTCTGTTCCTTTCAGCAGAGCACATTTTGCCCAAATTACAAAGCCTTTAAGGGGTATAAAGTGCTTTATCGGGAGATAAAGACGTAAAATTTGACGCCTCCCTGGTATAATAGTCTGACAGAGCAGAATATAGCTCAGTACAGAAACCTCTAGAAAAAGATTTCTTACGCAATGGGAATTTTAAGAAAAGAGACAGGCAGTGAAAAAAATATAAATATTTAGTTTTGAAGGTTCTAAAAGACGGGTTGGACTATGAGAACTTGTAAATTTTTGGTTTTCTAAACTAGGTGATATGGGAAGATCGTTTTTAAATGTATGTTGTTTAATTTCAGTAACATCATTAGCGGCAGTGGTAGCAGCAGGATTGATAACATTAGTAATAACAGCATTAGCAGCAGCAATATGAATAATAACCGCAGTAGTAATAAAAATAGTGGGAAGCTGCAACAGAAGTAGTAGCAACAAAAGCTGCAGCATAAGGAACACTAGCAGAAGCAACAGCAACAGAAGCAGCAGCAACAGCAGCAGCAGCAGCAGAAGCAGCAACAGCAGCAGTAATAGCAGAAACATCACATCCAATCTGCCTTCCATTTCCTCTTCAACACAAACACTCACACTCTCCCTAGCAGTCAATCAGTTCTCTCCACCTGGCTTGTTCCGATCATTACCATCACTCCAACAGCACCAGCTCGCATGCCCTCTCCGAAAGTCTCATTAAAAATTCACCACTTCAATCTTGGACGTCATCCGATTAAAACAAACTGACGTGTTAGGCACATTAAGCGATATAACAGGTAGATTCCGTACCCTTTTCCCCCTCCAGAAGAGCTTGTTTATGGACCCCCTACCAGTCGTGTATAGGGTATTCGTGTGTGTACTCACCTAGTTGTATTCACCTAGTTGTGGTTGCAGGGGTCGATTCATAGCTCCTGGCCACGCCTCTTCATTGGCTGCTACTGGGTCACTCTCCCCGCACCATGAGCTTTATCATACCTCTGCTTAAAGCTATGAATGGATCCTGCCTCCACTACATCGCTTTCCAAACTATTCCACTTCCTGACCACTCTGTGACTAAAGATTCCTAACACCCCTGTGATTTATCTGTGTCTTCAACTTCCAACTGTGTCCCATCTCTGGAATATTCTGTCTCTGTCCACCTTATCAATTCCTCTCAGTATTTTATATGTCGTTATCATGTCTCCCCTATCTCTCCTGTCCTCCAGTGTCGTCAGGTCGATTTCCTTAACCTCTCCTCGTAGGACATACCCCTTAGCTCTGGGACTAGTCTTGTTGCAAACCTTTGCACTTTCTCTAGTTTCTTTACGTGCTTGGCTTGATGTGGGTTCCAAAGTGGTGCCGCATACTCCAATATGGACCTAACGTACACGGTGTACAGGGTCCTGAACGATTCCTTATTAAGATGGCGGAATGCTGTTCTGAGGTTTGCTAGGCGCTCATGTGCTGCAGCAGTTATTTGGTTGATGTGTGCCTCAGGAGATGTGCCTGGTGTTATACTCACCCCAAGATCTTTTTCCTTGAGTGAGGTTTGTAGTCTCTGGCCCCCTAGACTGTACTCCGTCTACGGTCTTCTTTACCCTTCCCCAATCTTCATGACTTTGCACTTGGTGGGGTTGAACTCCAGGAGCCAATTGCTGGACCAGGTCTGCAGCCTGTCCAGATCCCTTTGTAATTCTGCCTGGTCCTCGTCCGATTTAATTTTTCTCATCAATTTCATATCATCTGCAAACAGGGACACTTCGTAGTCTATTCCTACCGTCATGTCGTGTGTGTGTGTGTTTTAGTTAAAAGCTCATGTCTTTCGTTACTTTAAATTTTTTTTCTCTCTCTCTCTTTCTTTCTGATTTTTTTCATAAAGCTGGCGGGTTTTCATTCTTAAGTGGCATACGAATCTGTAATACTTCTGTACTACTCTCACGCTGTAGAAGTTTCTCCTAACGCTCGTACAAGTGTCCTGGGTCCTCAGTTTTAACGAGTGTTCCTGTTACGTCTGTAACCACAAGTCTTAGTCCTTGACCACGCCTTTTGACCTAAGATTTGTTTTTTCCTAACATTTTGCTCTCTCGTCTCTTTCATGATCAATGATCTATAGTTTAGTGCTGCTTTTGTGGTCACAATTGTCAATTATATTTTGTTGTTTGATCAGTATCCAGAGTGATAAATTGAAATAAACCTCGACTGTAGTGCCTAGCACTGCCAGCAATTTCACTACGACCTCTCATGCTGCTAAGTTCGATAATTCTGTGCTGTTTTCTGTTTCGTATTCCGCCTCTGTGCCTTGTTCTATTGTGCATATATTCTGGAAAACTTTATAGAGTTTTTTGAAGATTTCCTTCTATGGTCCCAATGCACTGATTTATTTTTTACCTTCCTGTTCGCGTGTCTTGTTTTCAAGTATTTCGTTCACTCTGTCCTTTTGCTGTGCTTTCTATATTTTAATGTTTTCACAGGTAAACAATGATATTTCCTGATTGTTTCTCTTTGTGACTAATTTCACTACTTTTTTCAGCGAGTTCATCGTGCCAGAGTTATTCATCCAGATATTCAATCGTTTTCTCAAAACCGGCTTTTCTGTACATTGATTTCCTAGGTTTATTTCTCTTTTCTCTGGACTGTGTTTTTATCTAGATGAGATAAATTAACGTTTGTATGCAATGGCTTATCATATCTACAGTGTTATTTATTCTTCTGGGTCATCTACTCTTTAGGGAGAAGAAAAAGGCATTGTAGATAACTGCTATGACTAGTTTTGGGCCTTTTATTGTAATTTTCTTTTAGCTGTAATTATCCGAGAATCCTTCGTTAGTTGCAAACTCAGTTCTTCGTAATTTATTGTTCTCTTATTAGAAACTACTATTTTCCCATCGTTTCTTTTAAATTTCCATGCTTTCTCGCTATTTTATGCTCTTTTGGGAATATATGTTGATACTTTTGCGTGCGTTGCTTCCATGGTCACTGTTGCTTTTGAGGATTCATATTAATTTCTACAAACTTGCTAGCTCCTGAGGGAGCTGGACAGATACCTAAAGACGGTGCCGGATCAGCCGGGCTGTGGTTCGTACGTTGGACTGCTTGCTTCCAGCAGTAACAGTCTCGTTGAAGAGGCCCTGATTCACCGGGAGACCTGGTCATGGACCGGGCCGCGGGGGCGTTGATCCCCGGAATGCCCTCCAGGTAGACTCCAAGTAGCTCTTACTTATTTTATGTGTTTTCTATCATTATTTTCTTATTCATTTGATTCTTCTTGCTCTTCACATATTTATTCTTTGTTTCAAGATTTCCGCCTGTCTCTCGGGTGTTGCTAAGGTTGTGTAAGGGGTGAGAGTGTGGGTGGAGGCATGTGCAGGTAAGGGGTGAGTGTGGGTAGGGTCATGTGCAGGAGTGAGGGTGTGAGCGAAGTAGTGTGGAGGGAAAGTGATGGATGACTGAAAAAATGTATGTAGCGATGGAGTGGAAATGGAGGCGATAGAGGTGGTGGTAGTAGTAGTGTAGCAGCAGCAGAGGAAGAAGAGTATTGAAGGGAAAGTGTTGATGTGAGTGGAAGGGCAGATGTGAATGGAATGTAGTGATGGAGGTAGACCAGTGACAGTTGTGTTGGAGGATAGTAATGGAGGTGACAATGGTAGGTGTGTTATGGTGGAGAAAGGAGAGTGGTAGTGTTTGTGGAGTGATGGCGGTGAGTTTCTTGTGTGTGAGGTGTGTGTGGTGATGGGTGTGTGGTATACTCACCTAGTTGTACTCACTTAAGTTGTGGTTGCCTCTTCACTTGTCGCTATTAGGTCACTCTTCCTCTTCATACCTCTTCTTAAAGCTATGTATGGATCCTGCTTCCATTACATCACTTCCCAGACTATTCCACTTCCTGGCAACTCTCTGACTGAAGAAATACTTCCTGTGGTTGGTGTGTACTCACCTAGTTGTACTCACCTAGTTGAGGTTGCAGGGGTCGAGTCCAAGCTCCTGGCCCCGCCTCTTCACTGGTCGCTACTAGGTCATTCTCCCTGAACCGTGAGCTTTATCATACCTCTGCTTAAAGCTATGTATGGATCCTGCCTCCACTACATCGCTTCCCAAACTATTCCACTTCCTGACTACTCTGTGGCTGAAGAAATACTTCCTAACATCCCTGTGATTCAACTGTGTCTTCAATTTCCAACTGTGTCCCCTAGTTACTGTGTTCAATCTCTGGAACATCCTGTCTTTGTCCACATTGTCAATTCCTCTCAGGATTTTGTATGTTATCATGTCCCCCCTATCTCTTCTGTCCTCCAGTGTCGTCAGGTTGATTTCCTTTAACCTCTCCTCGTAGGACATACCTCTTAGCTCTGCACTTTCTCTAGTTTCTTTACGTGCTTGGCTAGGTGTGGGTTCCAAACTGGTGATGCATACTCCAATATGGGCCTAACTTACACGGTGTACAGGGTCCTGAACGATTCCTTATTAAGATGTTGGAATGCTGTTCTGAGGTTTGCTAGGCGCCCATATGCTGCAGCAGTTATTTGGTTGATGTGCGCTTCAGGAGATGTGCCTGGTGTTATACTCACCCCAAGATCTTTTTCCTTGAGTGAGGTTTGTAGTTTCTGGCCCCCTAGACTGTACTCCGTCTACGGGCTTCTTTGCCCTTCCCCAATCTTCATGACTTTGCACTTTGTGGGATTGAACTCCAGAAGCCAATTGCTGGACCAGGTCTGCAGCCTGTCCTGATCCCTTTGTAGTTCTGTGTGTGTGTGTGCGTGCGTGTGTGTATGTGTCTTTCTCCACCATCTGCTGCCGAGTTAGGGCTTCTGGTCCTCCTGGTCCTAATAATCACAGAGGGCCCAGGGCCTTGTTTTCCTCGGCTTGTACCGCCTCCAGGTGTCGTTGTTTACATCTGCTGCTGGCTCAAGATTAAGTATTGATGCAAGTACAAGGCCAAGGTCAAGCACAAGGTCAAAGTCGAGAAGTAGGGCGAGGTCAAGCACAAGGACAAGAACAGCAAATAGAAAAAAAAAACAAGGGCAAAGACAGGAGCAAAATAAGATTTTTTTTTAATGAAAGGTAAAGGATAAGAACAAGATGAGGAACACAGCAAATATATGGACAACAACCAGAGAGACAAATTCACGGACAAGAGAAGGACAGATTGATTTTTGCGTGCATACAAAAATTTTCACTTGCCGTACATGGCAAGAAGAGCGTTGCTATTTAAGCCAAAATCACAAGTTTTGCCTATATGGCACGACGTAAATAATATATATATATATTATATATATATATATATATATATATATATATATATATATATATATATATATATATATATATATATATATATATATAATATATATATATATATATATATATATAATATACATAAATATATATATATATAAATATATATATATATATATAAAATATATTATGA
Source organism: Cherax quadricarinatus (assembly GCF_026875155.1). NCBI lineage: Eukaryota > Metazoa > Arthropoda > Malacostraca > Decapoda > Parastacidae > Cherax > Cherax quadricarinatus. Next base: position 22,049,818 of record NC_069449.1, read on the forward strand.
CTAATATATATATATATTATATCTTGCTAAGTATGGTGCATCTAAAGCTCCTCCAAGAAGCTCATCACCATAATCTCTTCTCAAAGCAACTGCAAAGGATTACTCATGAAGAACTTCTGACCTAATTGATGTTAAGTATACTGATGGACCCGAGAAGAGTCCACTGGAGTTGCATAGGCTCTTGTAGATACTTTATAACAATTATACAGTAGCAACCCTGATGTTATCCTTACGAATTAAGCTGTCTTCTGTTCTATTTAGCACAGAATGTACTTAATTGTTCACTTATTGAATATGATGTCGTTTTTTAGAGCTTTCATTAATACTACTACTAGTACTACTACTACTACTACTAATAATAATAATAATAATAATTTCCCAACTTTTGTATTTTTTTATTAACACATCGGTTGTCTCCCACCAAGGCAGGGTGACCCGAAAAAGAAAACCTTTCACCATTCACTCCATCACTGTCATGCCAGAGGCGCGATTACACTGCAGTTATAAAACTGCAACATTAACACTCCTCCTTCAGAGTGCTGACACTGTACTTCTCATCTTAGGACTCAAGTCCGGCCTGCCGGTTTCCCTGAATCCCTTCATGAATGTTACCCTACTTACACTCCAACAGCACGTCAAGTCCTAAAAACAATTTGTCTCCATTAGTTCCTATGTAATACGGTCACGAATGCTTGCTGGAAGTCCAAGACCCTCGCGCACAAAACCTCCTTTACTCCCTCCCTCAACCCTTCCTAGGCCGACCCCTACCCCGCCTTCCCTCCACTCCACTCTCGAAGTAATTCTTTTTTGTTCCACCCTCTCTACATGTCCGAACCACCTCAACAACCCCTCCTCAGCCCTCTGGATAATAGTTTTGATAATCCTGCACCTCCTCCTAATTTCCAAACTACGAATTCTCTGCATTATATTCACTCTACGCATTGCCGTCAGACACAACATTTCCACTGCCTTCATTATTATTATTATAATCAAGGGGGAAGCGCTAAACCCGGAGGATTATACAGCGCCTGGGGGGGGGGGGATGTGGAAGGCATTCAGGCTTAATTCGGGGAACTGGAGCACAGATCCAATTCCCTAAATCAAGAGCCCCTCACCAACATCAAGGAACCTTCCTTGAGGGGCCACTGCCTTCAGCCTTCTCCTTGTTGCGACATTCACCACCCATGTTTCACACCCATATAAGAGAGTTGGTATAATGCTCTTATATGGGTGTATAACTTTTGTATATGATGAAAAATCATACAAGGCCACCAACTTGTCATCTCGATCCTGTCTGGCAGGATCTATCATTTCACAAAGCCCTCAGTACCGAAGAAATGTCGGCGGTCTACTGTTACGCACAAGGTCAATATTCTCAAGGTCTTTCACTAAACCCAACATCTTGTGCAACTTGAAGACGGCTATTACACCACATGACGAACAGGGCTGTACCCTTCTCAAAGATATACTCAATCAGCGATCATTTATACCTCAGTATATTCTTACTTGGAACAGGTTCCCACTGCATATCACGTGTATAGTAATCAAGCTAAGAGACCAAATGAAAGCTCTGGCCCAAAGCTGTCTCCACCTTCCCCACCACAACAACCACCCACCACCATCCTCATGATCACAATCACCACCCATCTCTATCACCACAATCACCTTATCTAGCTCATTCCATTTATTTACCACCCAAAGGTTATATTAGCATATCCTAACATCTCTTTGAATTATCTACGTTTTAAAATTCTACCAATTTCTCCTCTTCCCCTTTGCCTCGCATTTCAGTCTTTATGTGCTCTGTCAAAACTGTGAAGTACTTTGTACTTCGTTATCATGTCTCTCCTGGTTCTAAGTCTTCTCATTTTCTATTCTTGCCTCAGACGCTAGGTATTACACGATAGTCCTTCACCTAGACAGATGAATATTTTTTTTTGTACTCAACAGAACCTCGGTGTGGATTTTAAAGCCCTCTGCTGTCTGTCTTTCCCATGTACTCCTAAGCAGATCACCTCCACAGCACCATTACCACCACTAGCCACAAGGCCCCCCCTTCAACCCCACCCTTCCCCACTACAACCCCAAGAACACCTGATTATTCTCATCCGTTGCTTGTCTTGGCTTGCCTTGAGGGCGCTGCCTGGTCATGTATTTAACCTTGACCTCTGGATCCTCAATGACCTGCTGATCCGCCTCTTCTATTATGCACTTCCTTCTTACTAGCTAATTAGAAAAGGAATTCAGTCCGATTGTTCATGCATCTTTTCCCAGCGGTAAGTGGGAGTGGGAGTGGATGGTGATAGTGGTGGTGGGATTGGTGTTAAGCTCCTGCCTCCGGGCCTTTTGAAGATGTTGAGCTCGAGCCTCAGGACCTGTTGAAGATGTTGATTTTATTTAATGGGGGTATTCTAAACCCGTAGGGGGTACACAGCGCCTAGGAGAACGGGCCACAGCTAGATTCGACCTAAAGGAAGGGAAGAGTAGTTCCAATTCTTCAGATCAAGAGCCCTTCACTAAGTTTAAGACAACCTGAAAATGTTGAACTCCAGCTTCTGGGTCTCTTAAAGACGTCTAGCTCTAGCTCCTGGCCTTTCTAATAACTTTTTTTTATATTGAGGATGCAATAATGTTGGTATAATTACCGATAGGTAAGAGGCCACAAGAGCAACTAATGTGACGTTTTATTATGACCCGTAAGGGTCACAAAGAGCATGGGGAAATAGGTAATTATTTTAGATCTGTGAAAAGGTTGTTAGCTCCAGTTTTTTGGATCAAGAGCCTTCGCAGCATCAAGGTACTTCTTTGAAGGGGTGTACTAGGAGACCCTCAGCTTGTATAATTCCCTCTTGTTTATGGGGAAGTGCCTAACCTGTAAGGGTCGTGTATTATTATTATAATCAAGGGGGAAGCGCTAAACCCGTAGGATTATACAGCGTCTGGGGGGGATGTGGAAGGCATTCAGGCTTAATTCGGGGAACTGGAGCACAGATCCAATTCCCTAAATCAAGAGCCCCTCACCAACATCAAGGAACCTTCCCTGAGGGGTAAGGGTCATGTAGCGCCTGCGAAATGGAAGGCCATCAGTTTTTCCATCTATGTGAATGGCTTAATTCCATAGGGTCAGCTATTTCACTAGGTTTATTACAATCAAAACGAAGCGCTAAACCCACATTGCAAGTTTTAAAAGCTTTCTCATTGGCTATTAAAGCTGCAATCATATGTACATTAATATAAATATACACCGTCATGATTCGATGCTTTACAGGACTAGCGGTCCACCAGCAGCAACAGCCTGGTTGACCAGGCAAGCACCAGACGAGCCTGGACTATGGCCGGGCTCCGGGAGTGGAAAAGGTCTCGAAATTCATCAAAGTATATCAAAAGTAAAGGTATATCAAAGGATTAATTATTATTATAATCAAGGGGGAAGCGCTAAACCCGGAGGATTATACAGCGCCTGGGGGGGGGCGGGGGATGTGGAAGGCATTCAGGCTTAATTCGGGGAACTGGAGCACAGATCCAATTCCCTAAATCAAGAGCCCCTCACCAACATCAAGGAACCTTCCCTGAGGGGTCTACACGGAAACAAGGCTGCAGGTATACTCCAGGTATCCCACCAGTTAGGGTTCTTCAGTACCTCACAGAGGTTTTGAATTTATAGATACATTGATACTGCAGCAGACAATCCTTCAAATGTACACATGCATTATTATATAATCATGGGGGAGCTCTAAACGCGTATGATTATACAGCGCATGAGGGGGGATAGAAGATAGGCTTAATTCAGGGAACTGGAGCACAGATCAAGAGCCCCTCACCAGCGTCAAGGAACCTCCCTCGAGGGTGGTACACATACAACTGTTGCTCTCACAGCGCACATATCAAGACGAGAGACATTTTTAGACTAACTCCTTGAATTAGACTTCCTCACTTCCCTAGGAGCTATATAACCCCTACGGATTTAGCACTCCCATGAATGTAATAATAATGTAATGAATATCTAGACGATATGCAAAACGTGACGGTGTTTCGCTCCTCTGAGTGTACAGTTGTTACATGTGTGAAAGGCGGGTGTACACCACCACAGACCTGCTCGCTCCCCGCCATCATAATATAAAGTACCAGTTCTCCTCGTGGCTCGTGGTTCGGTTGTTACTTCGAGTCAGAACCCATTTCACTGGTCCGAAATCTCGGAAAGTTCAACGTATTAACCACTTTGACGTTGACGATATGTAACAATAGTTCAATTGGTTTATCATTCGCCTTAAAAAAAATAAAAAATACTTGCATTTTACATTAGTAAATACGATAAAAAATAAATAACGGTCTTGTGAAAACACAGATAGCATTTCCTGAACGAATGAGACGAGTGATTTCAAACCTGATGGTGAGATGTTTCGTTCAGGAGTTCCGAATAAGAATGGAACAACGTTGATCACTTGAGCAGTAGTGAAGGTGTTGAGAGGTCGTGTGTGACAGTGATACATATTTCTGAGAAAACTTCAGTTATATGTGGATGATATACGAAAAATACACACAGAGGTAAGTATACATTTATTAGTGAAAAATTAGGAAATATATACTGTTTTTGTAATAGTTTCTTTAATGATAGAATAAATATAGGATTCATTTGAGGTTGCTTTATACTTGTATGGGGCTCTTGATCCAAGGAATTGGATTTGCCCTCCTCTTTGGATCGAGCCTGAAATCTTTCCCCATGCCCCAGGTGCTGTCTGACCAATTACGGGTTGACGACCCTCCCCCCCCCTCCAACATCCATCCCTCCATCCCCATGACGTTAACATCCATTTCCACGACGCTAACGCCCATTCCCACGATGCTAACACCCATTCCCACGATGCTAACACCCATTCCCACGATGCTAACACCCATTCCCACGATGCTAACACCCATTCCCACGATGCTAACACCCACTCCCACGATGCTAAACATACATCCATCCCTCCCTCTCAAAAGGCCTAATTCTGTATGCAAACTCCTGGGAATTTCCATTTTCTAAATGGCTCACCACTTAAGGATGCTTAAAGAACTATGGTATGGATTGTCATTCCATAATTTAACTGTAATACGAGTAAATTCCTCACATTAACAAAGCTGTTATGACAGCGTAATTTGATAAATGCTAGAGCGGTGTTTAACTTCAATGGGTTTAAATTTCCAAAAGGTATCAAGTGCATTGTATAATAAGAAAGACATAAATCCAGCAATGAACGGAGCTGAGAAGCGAGATTTAACTGATAGAAACTACTGTCATGTTTACTTACGTTCCAATCTTCTATGTGACGAGGATTTTTACATATTAAAACCCTCATGGTAGGTTCCTTATGCATGTTTAGGGGCTTTTGATTTTAAATTGGATTCTTGTGCTCAGATCCTAATTAAGATTGAATCCTTCAACATCCCCTCCCCATCAGCGCTGTGTAATCCTCCGGGTTTAGCTCTTCCCCCTTGATTATAATAATTTCCATATTTAAAGAAATTGTTCCACGGGATTGAGAATTGCAGCAGTGAGGGAAATAAGTATAAATCTCACATAGGCGGAACATACAACGACTTGGACCCCCCCCACACACACAGTGATGTACTAGCGTGCATATGTTTACATATGAATGTATGTATATACTTATGCATATGCATCCTTAATGTAAATTTACTTTTGTGTCTATAAGTATGTATGTGTCTGTACATGCGTACGTATGTGTTTACACAAGACAAACACTTGGCCGTACTGGTGGGCGATTCCCCTAGAATTAAAATTAATTTAAATGTATTTCATTGTTATAGCTGACACTTCGTCGTTGAAGATTTTAATCTGATCAGACGAATTCCTTAGTTAAAGAATATAAATCGATATCACTATTCATTCAATGAAATTGGGAAATTAGGACGTAAGGGGCTAATAATAGGGCGATTCTTGCGTTCAGGAAACCACATCAGGGATAAAAACTTGACGCCGTTACTCACTAAATCGTAATGACACGATTGTAAACAAACCATACCACGGGCGTCGGTCTGGAGTTTTGCGACTCTGATCGCGGGTTCTAACCCCGCCCGTAGTATGGTTTGACGCTGTCCAAAAAAAAAGCATTCTTCAGTTACAGAGCGGATTCTAATTCGATTTTTTTCAACTGTTTATATGTATTGTCAAATTTACCTGCATGCAAACTTAACTTTTGGTACTATTATGGTTATAAGATTCATCAGCCATTATATATTGAGATTGTTGAGAAGATGAAGAGTAAAATTTATTTAATGCGACTTAATGGGAATAAAAATTTCTGTTTTACGTATAAAATGGGCAGCTGTTCACTTTTGAATTTGAATATTATTCTTTGCATTCGTCGAATTGGGAGGACTTTTTTTTTTTAACATTTGAAGTCGCGTTGCTGAGGGTTTTGGAAGTTATCAGAGCCATTATAGAATGCTGGTAATGGGGTTAATAATTATGGTCATAAGTTTCTTGTAAGTAATTGCAACAAGAATCTTGTTTTCGTTACCTTACACCGGCATTGGAAATTTGACGCAGATTTGATGAGGCCTCCAGTTACGAGCGGAATGTTCTGTTCTAGATTCGTACGTATAATGGCCCGGCCCGGGCTTTTTTTCAAGAGGTGGCCCGGCCTTGGCTCGGCTCCCTGTCAAGGGAGGGTCTCAGGCTGTCTGCCTTGGGAGGAGGTACAAGTACGTCCTCGTCTTCTGGGACCAGCTGTCCCCAGGCCTAGCCCTATTCCCCACCCCAACGGGGCTCGAAGGGTGTGGCAGCTATATAACAGCAGACTGTTAGGAGGTGCAAAGGCAGCAAGGACTACAGGATCCTTTTTGAGCCACACCCCAGCTTTAGGACGAGGCCCGAACGCTGGGTAAGCTCGAGAATACCTCTTGCTGTGTTGCTGCTACTATTACTACTATACTACTACTACTACATACTATTACTACATACTATTACTACTATTACTACTACTATTACTACTATTACTACTATTACTACTATACTACTATTACTACTATTACTACTTACTACTACTATTACTACTACTACTATTACTACTACTACTATTACTACTATTACATTACTACTATTACTCTACTACTTACTACTACTATTACTACTATTAACTATTACTTACTACTATTACTTACTACTACTACTATTACTACTATTACTACTACTACTATACTACTATTACTACTATATACTACTACTACTACTACATTACTAACTATTACTACTACTATACTATACTACTACTATTACTACTTACTACTACTATTACTACTACTACTATATCTACTACTACTACTATTCTATTACTATTTCTACTACTATTACTACTACTACTACTATTACTACTACAACACTTGTCCGTTGCACTCTGTCCCTCACGAGCGAAATAATGCGAAAAGTTAAAGGAAAACAAATTCAGGCATCCACTTGAAGGTATCCCTTCGGGGATACCTAATAAGGTACAACTTCTCAATAAGGATGTGGTTTCTGTTCAGCAGATCAGAAGAACGACTGGCGCTCCAGTGGATTACTTAGTTATAATTACGCCACACTATAAAGAAATACAATTATCATTAATTATATCAAGTAATATAACGTAAGAAATATTTACTGGCGCTAAATTAAGCAGCATTGTAATAAATTCCGTGACCCTCACATCCGACCGACCAGACCTTCCCACTACTATTGACCTTGGTGAATCTGGAGGTGCTGTAAATCGGAATACCATCACATCTGGTGAGTGCTTGAAGTGCCGGACATAGGACACTGGAACTCCCAAAGTGCAAGTGTAGCTTGTGGCTCTCGGGGAAACACATCCCACATCTGTTTGAACGGAGGGGTGGGGTCGAAACTTTTGAGAACAATGTGTGTGAAGCACTTAAGTGCGTTTTCAGTGGGATATTTTTTCATATTTGCAACCAAACAGTTTATAGTTTTACTTGATCCTGGAACTGGCTCATCGGTGAGCAACACACTTCTTTGGTGAGTGGATAAGTGGTAAAGAGATAGATTTGTTACTGGCTTCCCTGAATCTGTTGGCCATGAACCACTTCAGTTATGAACTTGTAAAGTCATAGCGCAAGATTGTGGAGTTCTGATGTTGCCTGGTACATGTCTGGGTCCTGAGTTTTAAAGATGAGATGGTGAAACGGGTACTGCTGTCTCGAGCTTTCTTTATAGCCGATTTTGCTGCTTTGATTTTTATGGACCACATACGTAGTTATAGCCTAATGGCCCGGTGGGCCCTACAGATAAATACAAAGATAAACGGGGTTAGAGAAGATGTGGGTGGGTGTTTGGTCATATTCTCTTAAGAATCATCAAAATAATTCATTGTTAAGTATAGGGTAACACACCTTACCCATAACCATCCTCCTTTCTGCTCTGTTGTATTTCTTAAATTATGAGTGATTCTAAACTCTGGCGTCTTCTTAAACGTCACCTTGATGATCAATTGGGCTTCATTTCATTAAATGCCTCTCTCTGCCTGTTAGGCAAATCCTTCTCTAATGTTTGGCCAACATATTCTTTAGCTACCCAATAACTCCTCCTGATTATATCAACTGTTTATGTCAATTGACCTCGCTAAATTCCAACCTACCTCGCTTTTATTATTCCCTACATAAACATGCTTCTTCAACTTTCGTGTATAGAGTTAAGATCCCGAGATCGAAGGATATTCATATGCCTATGTATGCAGGCGTCTTTAATCAGAACTTGGCGATATTATATACCAATTTTCATATGTACCTTATATGTGACTTAATTTTCTCATATTGTTCAAGCGATATCTCGGCTATGATATTCTTTACCTAGCAAAGTTGTATCTGAAATTTATTTTAAAAAATATTAAAAAAAAAAAAATTTCAGACTTGTAAACTATCATCCACACACAAAATGGTAGATCTAATTCAGATGTAAATTATATGTTGTACAGTTTGTGTAATTTTATGTACTAAGTGTTGAATAATTTATAGATTTCGATGCTTTTTAAATTCTGAAATCGTATGAAACTGTGTGCAGAAAGTTTTGAGCCAAGTATAATGGGGTTTCAGGCATTGTTGACTGGCCTACCTCCTGGCAAGACCAGTCTAGACAAGTTACCTAAGTTGGCCTCACTACGATTCTGCAATATGTTGACTTCCTCCATGATAAGGTAAGTGACTTCCATCGATGTGGCTTAACAGTGCGGATATTTGTCTTTAAGAAATTCCAAATACAGTTTTGATTAAAAATATTGTTTATTGAACATTCACAGTTTTAATAGTTTAAATACATCATACTTATAATTTTTTTTTCGTGTTTACTTTAAGGTAAGTGCAGTTTTACAGCTCCTCGAGGGACAGTTTACATCATAAATTAAAGGTATGTACGTTTTTCTCTGTTTTTAAATCGCGGCATACACTAGAAGATGCTCTTGCCTCTCGCTCACAAACACATTCATTTTTACACTGTAGGGCTACAAGACCAGTCTTCCACTCTAGTTAAGTCCGTATAACTCTGTTCACTGCCTACTAGTGGGGCGCTTAAGCAAGAAATCGTGTGCTTTGTGCTTAAAGCATGTAACTTGACCCATAGATGAGAACCTTATCGATCCGTGCCAACAGTGAACGTGTGGCCCCATACTGCACAGTTTTGAGGTCAACAAAGTCTTTGGGCACAACCAGTATTAAATACTTTCACTCATATTTCGTGAAACTATTTTTATTGTTATAGAAACAATTTATGTTACTAAACATAACACAGAGCAACTTGAGTTACTGTGGTAGTTCTGCTCTTTAGTGAATTGCTTCGTATACGTTTTGTCTTCATATAATAACACACCTCAGTTAACTTTAAATGAAATTACATTAAATAATATCTGTATAGAGGCAAGCGTGCACATTCATTCCTCACGCCAGATACAAATAATAAAAAAGTTTGTTGTAACGAGTTAGAACATTTTTTATCTAAAGTGATGTCCATATAGGTCTATGCTGAGATTTTTTTGTATACACACACAATACAGTCAGAAAGCCAAGGCTAAGTTTACACTGGTGTTACTCTTAGTAACAGTCGCCTTCACATCGACACAGAGCAGTACACTGGAGGGGGAGGCTGACCTTGCTGCACTTGAAACGGTAGTTCACTTTGGTTACCAAGATCCGTCAGCTGGACTTGGCAGCATTGGTTCTTTTTGCAGAACTTGCTCCCAAACGCGCCCTCCTTTCTTGGCTGCTTGCGTTGGAGTCTCTCTAGAGCTCGAGACCGTCTGGAAGGCAGATTTTTTTTTCTTTTTTGACTTTGGAATACTCACATGTTTTATCATACGTGAGAACGGCACATTTCTCCAGCAGATCAAAAGTGTTGTCAGGTGTTTCTCTGTGACAGTACGTTGCGTTGTGCTAAAGAAGTCTGATTTGCAGATGATTTTAAAGTGCTAATCCTTTAACTTCGTTATATAAAAGTAAAGTATCCCAGCCTTCGGTATAAAGTATCAGATTATTGAGAATGATGTGATCTGGCACCTCATTCATACTAAGCTCAAATAGCCTGGATATGCAAACGTTCTTTTTAGCTCTCCAATTTTGAAGACTGGCCTGGCTTCCATTGACTTCCTTTCGGATTCTATGTATGAAATCACTTGAGCCCAAACTTTGCCATGCAACAAGGTTTTTTCTTGAGACTTGAGTCTACAAATTTACTAGACATTTAGCATGGTAACTGGCATCAACAGCCATCTTGTTCCCAGTAGCAAGTTAGGCAGCAGTTCTTTGTCACGAAGTTCTGTGGCACACTTTCTGACTTGGAAATCAACATCAAGCGTGGAAGTCTCATGAAGCCCAGTGGGTCCAGCAACATTATCACAGAAGAAACACACATTGCTTTTCCTTGTTCTTGGTGCTCAGACCTGGATGTCAATTTTACTGGACTTGCTTCCTGTGATTATTCATTCTCTTTCTTGCTCTTAGAAGACTGACTCGAGTCTATATTCAAGTGCTGTATATTTATACATGCAGACATGCCAATGAGTGCTTAAAATTTAACCACATTACCGGCAACGAATTTGTACCCAGCACCAACATCCTTCAGTGTCGAATTCGCAAGACTGCAGTGTCTCTGAAGTTTCTGCTTGGCAAATTATACATACGTTATAGTGACAATCTGTTTACAACAGCTTGGCTTCATGATATCTACAAGCGTGTAATGCTTTGATCTACTTAACTGTACGTGAGTATATTCTACACCACCACGTTCAGGGCTTCTTTTTGATTATAATTCTACACCACCACCACTATATTATCTTTGTCTTGTTTTTCTGTTTCTTGTTGATATCTGTAACACACAGAGATTAGTTTATATATAATTTTTACCTTAACATCCCCACCTTACCAGTTGTCAGTAAAAAACTTAACTATAAGGACACATTCTATACCATGAAATTCCTGGATACTACCAAAGCCTTGAAGTTTTAGAAATTAACCTACCTTTGTGTCTTGCTCCACCGCTCGCATGACTCGCCCAGTATATAAATTCCTCACTACTCGCTAAACTTTAATGACACAATTGCAAACAAATCACAAAACGGGTAGAGCCCATGGCAGGTGAGTTCTGAAACTCACAGAACAGTGCGCAAACCACTCGGCCAGCTGGTTCTAATAAGATTAATCCAACTAGGTATATTTCTATATATCTTATTATATATATGGATATATTTCTATATATCTTATTAGAACCAGCTGGTCGAGTGGTTAGCGCACTGGCCTGTGATATTCACAGGCCATGGATTCAATTCCCACCCGTTAACTGATTTATAAATACCTCCTGGAGAAGGGTTAAAATATACCTCTCTCATCCAGGTCTTTGTGCAGTAATAACATATGCTATACATCACTTATATTCATCTTGGCTTTTTATGCCAGGCACACTCCATAGAATTATGTTTTATTAAATTGAATTACTCTCCCACTCTCATCCTCGAGAATTATTAAGACGGTTATATAAGCAAGAATTAATCATTTACAGTTCTTAGCAATTACGTGAGTTGTGCACCAAAGTGAGTAGGTCGTTCTCTATCCCTATACACTAGCAGGTAATTAAACCCAACATGTAATTCCAAAGTGTAAGTCGCATGTGGAGCTATGATTTGTAACAGCTTTCTCATCTTTGTCTTAGTAAAACAGCTCCTACAAAGTGTAGCTTTCATCATACCTCAGTATATTTCCCATCTCATCGCCCAACACCATGAATAAATTACACTTGAATATATTAGCTTCTGTATAATCATTGACTTTTATTGCATTTGAAACAGATGTTTATAAAACTGTGATTATATATATAAACGTGATAGCATCCTTGCAGAGGATGACAGCCATTTTGTCTTTAAAAATCTTCTGGAGATTATAGTTCACATTGACGCTAATATCTCGCTAAGGTTTTTCTCATCCTCGGCTTTAATTTTACCAGTTTCAAAGGTATGAAATATTCCACCTAATATATCTCGGCTGCTTAACTCCATACATATACTTACAGCAATTTTCTATAAAATGAGTCTTAGTGTACATAATATTTTTCATATCCAGTTCATAATTGATGTCCCCTCAAGGGAGGTTCCTGACACTGGTAAGGGCTCTTGATCTAGGGAATTGGATCTGTGCTCCGGTTCCCTGAATCGCGTCTGAATACCTTCCATCCCCCCACATGCGCTGTATAATCCTACGGGTTTAGCGCTCCCCGTGATTATAATTATAATCATAATTGATATATCAAAGATTGAGAGAGCATAAAGGAGGTTTGTGTGCAATAAGTGTACTTGTCAGTAGTGTTACTATGTACTTGTGCAGTGCTTAGATAATCCCAGCTACTTTATAGATAGGCTCCCTTACTAGCTATGAGGTCACTGCGTCACTGTTAGTATAAAGACTATGATCCCCATAAGCACTTGTAGGTTATATGTATACCTTGTTATACTGCAGTTAGTAAGGCATCCATCTCGTGGTAATTCTTTTCCACAAAAATCACATTGGTATACCACCTCCCGTTGTCTGTTGGCTTTCGCATTTTTAATCGTCTTTAATGTTTTGGGGATTTATAAACAAACAATGTATTTCTGGAACTTAGAAATGGATAAACTCTTTCATGAGGAACGGGAAAAAAAGTACTTAGATTATTTTGATGGCTGGAGGGAGAATAAGTCTTAGTATATTCCCACCTCTCCTGCTCAAAAACATTTTTTCTTAAATGAACTTTCTTACAAACTCTTGCCTTAATTTCTGTATTTTTTTTTAAATTTACGAACTACAATCCCTAGCAAACTCCGAAATTAAAGCTCTACATTTCTTGTACGTTTAAGAATGTTCTTGCCCTTATTAGTTTATCTCGACATTCTCTTATATGATTGTAGGGCATAAAAATCTAATGTAACTACTCGATGAATGCTAAAAAAAATATAAACTGTCATTCTTATGGTATGTAGAAGATTGACAATTTTTCATTAGTTTGCCCTGTAGCAAAGATGGATATTACCTCCAGGTCCTGGCTCTCTTGATTAATAATGCCTAGATCTCTGTTTCATGGCAGTTTCGAGGTACAGTTGCGAGGTACAGCTGCTTAGCCTCTTGCGTGGGTGAAATACAAGAGGTTGGTGTTGGGTGTTATGGGTGATACTTGTCACAAATCGCGCATCTGTCGAAACAAATTTGTATTTACATAATTCGTGACTGGATTAATTTCCAGCTCCTGAGTCCTTTGAGGGAGTCGATCTACAGTTCCTGATTTTTTAAGGGTGTTAAGTTACAGGAGGTAGGCTTATTGAAAGTGCTGAGCTAGAGATCCTGGACCTCTTGTACAGCAGGAATCAAAGGCGAGTTATATTTCCTTATTGAATACGTTATTGCAATGCACGCCAAGTATAATAAACTTATTGTTTTGTTCTCCAAGAAGCAGAACAAGTTAATCCAGACACTCGTCTCTCATATAATAAACCGCTCAGTGGATAAACGGTTGTACGTCAAGGAAAGTGTTTACAAAAGCCCGAATTTTAGCTAAACTTGTTACCTGATGAATCAGAGGATCCAAGTGGTGTATTGAAGAAAAGACAAAAGGTGTAGAACAAGTTATACTGGGGCAACGTTTCACTCTGTAGTTTCAAGTCAAGACTTAATGAATCTCTACACTTGCTTATTCTGCAACGTGTCTTCTAAGGGCCATTCATATTGTAGATAATATTGCCGAAGGTTGGGTTCTTGGGAAGGGCGAGAAATATGGGCAAGGCTTCTTACATTAATTTTATCTCTGATCACCCAGCAGGAAATAGGTATCGTACATGGCTGTTACCCAATTGTTGTTGGGCGTATTCTAGGATGGTGGGTGCAGGAGGGAAGAGGAGTTATGGGTGGAATGAAGAGGTAGAGAGATTGCAGAAATTTTCTCAAATGCTAAATTTTTCTCTTTCCAATCTCTTAACCTCTTCATGATTTCTGCTTTGCAAAAATCTTCTCAAATGCTAAATTTTTCTCTTTGCAAAGCAGAAATCATCAACTTTACAAGTTAAAAGCTTTTAACCTCCCTCACTTCATTTCAAAAGCCCTGCCCTTAGTAAGACGTACTAACACCTTCAAGGTTGCAACCCACAACACACTTCTTACACCAGGTGAGTACTTCCCACTAGGGCAACAGGGGCAACAGGGTGTAGGCAAACATGCCCGTTACCACTTACGCTCAGCTAGAACCCGGGTCCCTCATTTGAGAAAAGACCCCTACTACTTGACTATTTCCCAGCAACAGAAAATGTGCACTATCGTCTGTTGCACAAGTCCTCTAATAAAATAGAAGAGTTGCTGTCAGTATCATAAATTTTTAATGGGTTATAGTTTTGTCAATATCAAAGATATTCAAAATTGCTTTACAATTCTCATTCTCTTGCCCAATATATTTGAGAGTTATATATGCTTTCATATATGAGACAGAATATAATAAGTTTATACGGTATAAGAAAGTTGAAATATAATCACTCAGAGACACAGACTAACACAGGTTTCAGCGAAATCGTTCTTCGCGATACTGATTAAACATTGGCAGTCGTTTAAAATATATAAAGATTTCGGAATAGTATTTAGCAAAATAATTTTTTGGGCCACAGTTCAAATATGACAATATTGTGTGTTTGCTGAATTTTTTTATTCTTCAAGAGCCAAGGAAATGAACGTCTTAAAATACACAGGGATGAAAAACTGGCCATAAAATCGACTAGGCTGGCCAATTACATTGTGAACGTTTGTGGTATCCCACATTAGCAGGGATACCGAATAAGGCTGTAAAGTGGTGGGTCCAGGAGCCTGTGCTTAACCCCCTTAAGGTCACGTAGATAATTACACACGCAAGGTCAGTAGAGCTACCTGGTTAGTGGGACAGGTACTCCCACTCTCCCCCTCTCACTAGGACCTTCTCCCACTCTTCTCTTTGCCACTCATCTGTTTTTTTTTCCTTCCCTATCCACTATCCCTCTATATTCTTTCCATCACAAATCAGTTGCAAACAGGCGATTTTAGCATTGCAAAACAAGCACTAGGGGATGGAAAACAGTAGCTCTAGCTCTAGGCTTTTTACCGTTTCGTGCATTGTGCTGTGCGTTTTCCCACATCAGTGAGGGCGTTCCCACGCCCACAGCACAGTGCGGGTGTTCCCACAGCACAGTGAGGGTGTTCCCACAGCACAGTGCGGGTGTTCCCACAGCACAGTGCGGGTGTTCCCACAGCACAGTGCGGGTGTTCCCACAGCACAGTGAGGGTGTTCCCACAGCACAGTGAGGGTGTTCCCACAGCACAGTGAGGGTGTTCCCACAGCACAGTGAGGGTGTTCCCACAGCACAGTGAGGGTGTTCCCACAGCACAGTGAGGGTGTTCCCACAGCACAGTGAGGGTGTTCCCACAGCACAGTGAGGGTGTTCCCACAGCACAGTGAGGGTGTTCCCACAGCACAGTGAGGGTGTTCCCACAGCACAGTGAGGGTGTTCCCACAGCACAGTGAGGGTGTTCCCACAGCACAGTGAGGGTGTTCCCACAGCACAGTGAGGGCGTTCCCACATTGTAACTATTTAGAACAGGGTTGCAATATACTGAGTGTTACTAATTTTGATGATTTACCCCCCCCCCCCTTCCCTCGTGTATCCCCATTCACTTTCATTTTGCCCCTAACTCTACCATATCCCCTGCCCCCTCCCCTGCCTCTCTTTCTTCCTTCTGTATAATTCTCCCCTGCCTCTCCCTGCCTCTCCTCCCATTTCTAGTCTCTTCCATTTCTCTTTTCCAGCCTCTTCTCCTATCCAGATCCTGCCTCTAGCTGCCCCTCTTCCTCTCTCTTCCCTCTGCTTTCTCTCTATTGCTTTCCTCTTCCTATCCCTCAATCCTGTTCCTTCCATTTAACCACTATCTCCTCCTGCCATTCCCTTCCCTTTGCTTCTTCCCCCTGCTTCTTCCCTCGCCCTGCTCTGCCCCGCCCCTGTCCAACCCCTGCCCCTGCGTCATGCGGGGCGGGGTTGCGGACACAGGTGGCAGGCGAGGGAGTTCTCTTTATGACCGTGTCTGTCCAGTCTGCAGCTGGGCCATGGCGCCTGCTGGTACAGGGGGGGGGTGAGAGGGGGTTGCCATAGGGGGAAGGGAGAAGGAGGGGGGAAAAGAGGGGAATAAGGATTCAAGAAGAGGAGAAGGGTGAAGAAAGTAAGGGGAAAAAGGAGGATGGGAAGGACCGTAGATGGAAGCAGAGGAGGAGGGGATGGAAGATGATGAAGAAGAGAGAGAGAAGGGGATGGAAATGAGGAATGAAGAGATGGAGTGACAAATAAGTGGCGTGTGGAGAGGTAGGGGAGGGAGGATAAGTTGAGAGCAAGATGAAGGAGAAATGAAAGGATATACAAAATAGAGGGAGGAATGGGAAGAGAGAGAAAGGAAGAAGACTACCACCATCACCACCACTACCATGGTCACCATCACCACCACTAACATGGTCACCATCACCACCACTAACATGGTCACCATCACCACCACTAACATGGTCACCATCACCACCACTAACATGGTCACCATCACCACCACTAACATGGTCACGACATCACCACCACTAACGTGGTCACCATCACCACCACTAACGTGGTCACCATCACCACCACTAACGTGGTCACCATCACCACCACTAACGTGGTCACCATCACCACCACTAACAGTGGTCACCATCACCACCACTAACGTGGTCACCATCACCACCACTAACGTGGTCACCATCACCACCACTAACGTGGTCACCATCACCACCACTAACGTGGTCACCATCACCACCACTAACGTGGTCACCATCACCACCACTAACGTGGTCACCATCACCACCACTAACCACCACCATTACTAACATTGCCACCACCACTGAAGTTATAATTATCACATCTACCACTATACCTCCTACTACAACTGATAAAACCGCTAATACAATTACCATTACACTCTTTACTGCGTCTACTACAACTTTTACTACTACAACTACTACCAGAATTGCTACTATTGATAACGCAACAGCACACCCAGAAACGACAGCAACAGCAATAGACAACAGAAAAGGTACACAAGTATGGTATCTATATTACTCACCCACTTGTTGCTATTGTATAACAAATAAGAGCCGTAGTAGCAAGAATACGAACAGCAAGAACAAGAACAGTAAGAAGAACGGAAAGAGCAATAACAGCAAGAACAACAAAAGACAGCAGATGGCGTCTTCAAGGATAATAATGACCTAACATATCAACGCGTTATTTACGCGGCGGCAACTTGGCAACACTTGCTCCCCTGTGCGATTTGTTACGTTGGCAACACTTGCTCCTTGTGCTATTTGTTACGTAGGTAACACTCGCTCCCTGGTGAGGTTAGTTAAGTTCGCAACACTTGCCGTCTGGTGGGATTAGTTAAGTTCGCAACACTTGCAGCCTGGTGGGATTAGTTAAGTTCGCAACACTTGCAATCTGGTGGGATTAGTTAAGTTCGCAACACTAGCAGTCTGGTGGGTTCGCAACACTTTCAGTCTGGTGGGTTCGCAACACTTGCAGTCTGGTGGGTTCGCAACACTTGCAGTCTGGTGGGTTCGCAACACTTGCAGTCTGGTGGGTTCACAACACTTGCAGTCTGGTGGGTTCGCAACACTTGCAGTCTGGTGGGTTCGCAACACTTGCAGTCTGGTGGGTTCGCAACACTTGCAGTCTGATGGGTTTGCAACACTTGCAGTCTGGTGGGTTCGCAACACTTGCAGTCTGGTGGGTTTGCAACACTTGCAGTCTGGTGGGTTCGCAACACTTGCAGTCTGGTGGGTTCGCAACACTTGCAGTCTGGTGGGTTCGCAACACTTGCAGTCTGGTGGGTTCGCAACACTTGCAGTCTGGTGGGTTCGCAACACTTGCAGTCTGGTGGGTTCGCAACACGTGCAGTCTGGTGGATTCGCAACACTTGCAGTCTGGTGGGTTCGCAACACTTGCAGTCTGGTGGGTTTGCAACACTTGCAGTCTGGTGGGTTCGCAACACTTGCAGTCTGGTGGGTTCGCAACACTTGCAGTCTGGTGGGTTCGCAACACTTGCAGTCTGGTGGGTTCGCAACACTTGCAGTCTGGTGGGTTCGCAACACTTGCAGTCTGGTGGATTCGCAACACTTGCAGTCTGGTGGGATTAGTTCGCAACACTTGCAGTCTGGTGGGTTCGCAACACTTGCAGTCTGGTGGGTTCGCAACACTTGCAGTCTGGTGGGTTCGCAACACTTGCAGTCTGGTGGGTTCGCAACACTTGCAGTCTGGTGGGTTCGCAACACTTGCAGTCTGGTGGGTTCGCAACACTTGCAGTCTGGTGGGTTCGCAACACTTGCAGTCTGGTGGGTTCGCAACACTTGCAGTCTGGTGGGTTCGCAACACTTGCAGTCTGGTGGTTCGCAACACTTGCAGACTGGTGGGTTCGCAACACTTGCAGTCTGGTGGGTCGCAACACTTGCAGTCTGGTGGGTTCGCAACACTTGCAGTCTGGTGGGTTCGCAACACTTGCAGTCTGGTGGGTTTGCAACACTTGCAGTCTGGTGGGTTCGCACACTTGCAGTCTGGTGGGTTCGCAACACTTGCGTCTGGTGGGTTCGCAACACTTGCAGTCTGGTGGGTTCGCAACACTTGCAGTCTGGTGGGTTTGCAACACTTTCAGTCTGGTGGGTTCGCAACACTTGCAGTCTGGTGGGTTCGCAACACTTGCAGTCTGGTGGGTTCGCAACACTTGCAGTCTGGTGGGTCGCAACACTTGCAGTCTGGTGGGTTTGCAACACTTGCAGTCTGGTGGGTTCGCAACACTTGCAGTCTGGTTCGTTCGCAACACTTGCAGTCTGGTGGATTCGCAACACTTGGTTTGATGTGAATTCTAGTAAAAGATTTTTTTATTTATTCTGTAGTTAGTTACGTGAGAGCATGAGTGTTCGTACTCTTCTAGTTGTTGTTACATGGGTTGAGTCTTAGCTCCTGGCCACTCCTCCCAGCTTGCCGCTTGCCAGATTAACTGCCTAATAGCTTACTGGCCCCTATCGTACCTACTCTTTAAACTATGTATGGATCCTGCCTACACCACTTCTTCGTCGAGGTTACGCTACTTCTTGTTCGCACTGAGACCTCAATTAATTCTTCCTGACATCCCTGTGGCTCATGTGTGTGTCTTAATCTTCCAACAATAACCCCGAGTAACTATTTCTAGCCTCGAAGAACCTCTCCCTGTCTACCCTGTCAGTTTGACTGGATAATTTGTATGTTGTTACCATGTCTCTCCTGGGTTTTCTGTTCTCCAAAATATTTAAAATTAATTTGCTTAGCCTCTCCTCGTAGCTCAAGGGAGTTGCTGCAATACTTAACCCCCCCATCCCGTCCACTTTGGCTATTCGAATAATGGTGTGGATGAGGGTTCTACCGGGATTTGTCATACCAACTTTTGAATATATATATGTTAAGCTGCTCTACACTGCATTACTACTAACTGCTCTTGATTCCCGTGTGTGTAACTTGGGGCTTACAGCTGCACTTTTAAGCAATTTGCCCACGGCTTTGTCCTTTTCCATTACGTCGTGGATGTTGTAATTACTGGGATACCTGTCTGGACCTCGAGGAACTTTTATCAGTCTTTACAACATTGATAGTTTAATGGGATTTTTAACTGATCCTGGCATTTTTGTTATACGTTTTATTCCTTACTATTAGATGTTATTTGCTGCTTAGTTTTACCTTGAGCGTTTATTTGTTTTGTGTTTTTATTGGCAAAAAACTACCGAGTGATCTCGCTTCAAAACTCTTTTCAGATCTCATAAACCTCCTAATACATCTATTTCATTCTCTTAAGATCCTTTGAACTTCTCCCTTCCAGTTGAGTCTTTATTCCATTTCCGTTCTCCCATTTCAGTCTGTCGTTATACTTTATGCATGTCTGAGTATTTTGTATATAGTGATAATATCTCCTTTGATTCTCCTATCTCAACCGACACAAGATCAAATCCTGTTTTTTCCCCCCGCAGTTTAGGAATCAACCAGGTAGCAAACATGTCAGTTTTATCATGCTTATTAAACTTATTATTATGTGTGAAGCGTTAAACATATTAGGGTTAAAAATCGACTCGAGGTTGGGAGGTTATCAGAGAAAGAGCATGATAACTCCAGTTCCTTGGATCAGGAGGCCTCAACATTGACATTTGAAAAGTATGCTTAGAGACGTGGGAGTGAAAAAGACTATCTGCCATTCATTTCGAGAATAAAATAAAAATGATTCCCATCACAAAAAAAGTTTTCTTTCCAGTAGTACAAATCAATATTCCATCTCTAGTTTTTTTTAGATCTAAAAAGTTCTTCCACAAGGTCGTTACGTCAACGACTTGCATCAGTTAACGAGGTCATTTACTCGTGAGAGAGCAGTTTGGAAAAGATTTCCAGCTCATATTTTCAAGGACATATATGTCATCTGCAGGAAAATACCGGTGTAGGAGAAATTGTTTTAATTACGATGATTTCACGGCCATAAAACATCTTGATCCATGTGCAGGCTGAGTGGGCAGTTGTTTTCGTTGTTGCAGTTATGAAATGAGTCTTCATATTTCCAGAAGTGTTAGATTCATATGGGAAATTGAGAGCTAAGAGCGCTGGAGGCTCCTTTCGCCACCCATTAAACTCGGCTTGGTCTCTGATCACACAGGCTGGTAATAATTTTACTATATCGTAAGAATAACAAGAATAGCTTATTGAAATTCCCACAGCTTGGTCGAAAGAATGTATACATTTGGCCTTTGCGTCATTAAAATTAGTGTTTTAATTAATTATATATATAATATATATATATATATATATATATAATATATATATATATATATATATATATAATATATATATATATGCAATAAGATCACAGTAAACAGGTGATTTCAGAATATGCAAAACAACCACTCTGAAAGAATAGAGAAATTCCAAGCGCTTTCGTGACTACTCATAGTTCCTTGATAATGTGAGTAGTCACGAAAGCGCTTGGAATTTCTCTATTCTTTCAGAGTGGTTGTTTTGCATATATATATATATATAATATATTATATATATATATATATATATATATATATATATATATATATATATATATATATATATCTATGTCGTGCCGAATATGTAAAACTGATCAATTAGCAAGAACTCATGTAAAATTAAGTCCTTTCAGAAATTTTCTTTTATATGTTTAAAGATATATTTTTTTCATTAATGTTAATGTAAAAAATTTTAATTTTGCACCAAAAGAATATTAGAAAACTTACCTAACCTTATTATAACAAGAACAATTTATTTTAGCCTAACCCAACTAAATATATTTTAGATTTGTTTACAATAATTTAATACTAAACAAAGACAGCGAAATATACTTTTACCGTTAGATTCAGAATGATTTTGGTGAAATTATTGCATACACAAATTTTCACTTGTCCTATATGGCAAGATGAGCGTTGCTATTTAAGCCAAGATCGCAAGTTCTGCCTATTCGGAACGACATTATATATATATATATATATATATATATATATATATAATATATATATATATATAATATATATATATATATATATATATATATATATATATATATATATATCGTATTGTAACCAACGAACGAGTGGTATTTAAGAACAGCAGTGCGGCTAGCCGAGGGATCGAACCCGTGTTGTCTTTGCCTGCCTCATAGTGAGCGAAACTTCCACGACGCTCTAACCCACAGGACCACACTATCCTACAAAGATCACGCACCCAGCAGAGCTAGTGTTGTACCGTGATTCGAGGACATTTGGACCATTCCAGTATTCTTAGAATTTGTCCGATAGCTTTTAAAATTCTCTCTTGATTGGGTACAACACTGATGTATCGTGCATAAGATAGTTGAAATTGTTATGGAAGTTAGTAGGTGTAAAATAGTGTACATTTGTCTCATTAAATCACGTTAAAATCCTTCAACGTACTTTTGATCTTGGATATACCTTTCTTGAACAGCTTCAATCCATAATGTGTGATGCATTTTGTCCAAAGGATAATATCCATTAAGTTTAGGCTAAATACAGAATTGGCAATTAAGTTTGACTGCACTTCGTGGTACTACTAGCAGCTACAGCAGTGGTACTACTAGCAGCTACAGCAGTGGTACTACTAGCAGCTACAGCAGTGGTACTACTAGCAGCTACAGCAGTGGTACTACTAGCAGCTACAGCAGTGGTACTACTAGCAGCTACAGCAGTGGTACTACTAGCAGCTACAGCAGTGGTACTACTAGCAGCTACAGCAGTGCTCCTGCTGCAACAATCTTCTGTGTGGATGAAACATTTAACTTCATCTAGATGGAAATGAACGTGAATTCATGTACTCTCGAAATCCTTAATGAAATGTTTTGGGCGTGTGATCGGAATATTATATACAGGGAAAAGAGAAATACATTAGTGCTAGTGGGAGTATTGGTAGCAGCAGCAGCAGCAGCAATAGTAATAGTAGTAGTAGTGCATGTCACCGGAAGTGAACACGAGTTTCATCTCATTTGTTGGCTAGTAGTGAAATGCGTCATCCTTGAGAACGTGACTTTTATACTTGGTAATTACCTTGTCTAATTTACAACCCTGCCAGATACTTGGGTGCAATCTTTTTTTTTTTTGTAAATAAATCACTTACCACAGAATGAGTAAAGTCTTTGATCCTCTTCTAAGAATCATTAGAATGCATTTGGTTAGGCAGTCTTTGAGGCTGGCAGAGTAGGTTCCCTTGCATCTTAGCAGCAAATTGTTCAGCAAAGAGGTCAGTTTTCTCCTGAGTCCTATTAGAGATAGTCTAATCCTGTAGATTAAGAGATGGAATAATTTCACTCTTGCTCTATTGCTCTCTTTCTCTCTTCATTTTCTCTTTCCCACTCATTCGATTTATCTTGGTCTCGAGTTTTGTCTTCGTCACACTTTCGGTCTCTCGGTCTCTCCCGTCTTCCTCTGTCTCTTCTTCTCCTGCATTTCCTAAATAATCCTTTGCTCCACTTTCCATAATTAACAATATTAGTCAAGGTGCAAATACATTCCTCTTGACAAAAACTTAACGCAACGTCCGTCCTCCCTGCTACTAGAGTGTTGCCTAATGTCGGTACACTTCAACACACCTCAATCCATCATCTTTAACCCACCCCTTTAACCCACCCCTTTAATCCACCCCCTCAACCCACCACCTCAACCCACCACATCCCCACCCCCTCAACCCACACCTAATCCCCACCCCTTTCATCCCACCCCCAGGCTGTATTTTCCAGCTGCAGCGAGAGGTAATTACCTTGATTACACCTTGAGTAACTCCTGGCGTTGTTTTGAGGATTTTAGTATGCAAATATGGCACTTGCACTTGTCTGGTATTTATTATCGAGCGTCTTGCCTGGTGTTATTGGGAGAACACAGTGGTGGTTAGTTAGGAATTATTGCTGGTTTGGTTAGTAGTTAGACGATGGTGGCCCGCTTAGTCATCTATTAGACGTGACGTTGATTTTTGGGTAATATTATTTCACTGTTATAAACTACGTGGGTTCGTGTATATGCATGCACATGCAGATATACACACACAGGTTTACATATATACCTACAAGGGAAAACACACAGACACAGCCCTCCCCCACACACACGCACATACAGGGAGTGAGGCAGTGGAGGCAGAATCCATACATATCCTTAAGAGATACGATAAAGCTCATGGAGAAAGGAGAGTGGACCTAGTAGCGACTAGCGAAAAGGCAGGACAAAGAGCTGTAACTCGACTTCTGCAACCACAAATAGGCGAGTACACACACTCACTGTAAGAACAGACAGAGCCCGTGGTTGTATCCAAACATACTGTGATGAAAAAAAAAAATGAAGCCCAAGAACACGGGGAAAAAAGAAAAAGTGAGGGGCAAAAGAAAAGTTAAGGGAGAGATAGAGCCATGAATGAACGTGCAAGGGACCAAAATAAGCTGACTAGCAATTTAAGAATGATTTAACAAGTGTCAGATATGAAATAAAACTGTTTCACAGCCACATCAGAAGGAAGCTGGCAGTAAAAGATCAGGTATTATTATTATGATTATTATTATACTTTTATTTTAACGTAAATTTTGAAACAAAATACATTACCCTATACATGCCATTGTTTTCAACTCCATAACCATTAATATCGCTGGCATAAAATTTCAGGTTTATAGAACGTACGTATTGTCAGTAACACGGGAGGCGAGACGATTCTTGGCTAATAGAAAACATTTAACTTCGAAGTACCATATTTTCCGACATATAAGGCGCACGGATTTTTGTTTTCCACGTAGTCTTGAAAAAATCACCCTTGAGCTTTGTGTATTCGCTGGTCAAGGGAAGGCTTTGGGTTACTCTTTAGCAGTTTTTTACTTATGTTACTCAACAACTGTGTGGAAATATCTTGTCTCATATGATCGTGCGTCTTATATGCCGGAAAATAATGTAGTAATTAGTTGGTTATGAAATGAATAAGTGTGGCGGCACAGTTGCAGT
>NC_069449.1:22079913-22094985 GCF_026875155.1 Cherax quadricarinatus
GTATATATGTGTATATATATGTATATATATGTGTATATATATGTATATATGTGTATATATATGTATATATGTGTATATATGTGTATATATATGTATATATATGTATATATGTGTATATATGTGTATATATATGTATATATGTGTATATATGTGTATATATGTGTATATATATGTATATATGTGTATATATGTGTATATATGTATATATGTATATATGTGTAATATATGTATATATGTGTATATATTATATATATATATATATATATATATATATATATATATATATATATATATATATATATATATATATATATCGGATAAGTAATCCCACTTACCCATACGTCGTCTCCGGGAACGAATCCCACTCCTTTCGGCAGAGAGACCTTCCTGACTCGCTTATTCCAGATCATTTAGTGCACAAAACATCATTTGGGTCATAACCACGCCGGCCAGTCCTTCTTGGTAATTTATATACGCTGGATTGCAGCGTATTCGTCTTGTGCACTTAATTACCTTTACGCTGCGATGAACAGATTCATTAAATCGAGCAATTAAGAGGATGATGACCCGGAATTACTTAAGATGAAAGGCATCAAACTGTGTGGAAAGATGTGATGGCAAGATTATACGGTCAGAAAAATAAGTTAGCTACAAACCACGGTATACATGGGGTTAGAATCCATGGCATTTGAATCGTAAAACTACAGACCAGTGCGTAAGCAACTTGACCAGCTGACTACAATAAGACTCATCCAACTAGGTATATTTATACACCATAGGGAGGTTAGCATGGGCCCCACTGTGACCACGGATGCAAGTCATGATGACGGCTTTGTGGGAACTTGAGCTAGAGTTCGTCACGGCCACGCTGGCGGGAGAGTCATCTGTAAAAACTTACATTTGCGGCCACAGTGGTGCCTATACTAACCTTCCTATAGTGTATAAATATATCTAATTAAATGAATCTTATTGAAGCCAGCTTGCTGGCCCAGTGGTTTACGCACTGGCCTGGAGTTTGATGACTCTCTTGCCATGGATTCTAACCCCAACTTGACAGTGGTTTGTTTCCAATTGTGTTATTGCGATTTCGTGAGTCAAGTTAGCTATACATGCAAACCCTTCAAGGAAAGTCTGTGTTGATACTGAAGGGCTCTTGATCCTGGGAGTCAGACCGATGATTTTCTTCCACTGTAAAGACGCTGTATCATTATTACTAAAATAAATATGTAGGAAAGCAGGAAAAAGCGATCTATGTCGTCGCGTACCCTACAATGAGATGGTTTAATGCTGTGGAAATGGCTCATGATCATTGTATAACAAGACAATAATCTATATGAAACAGCTGGGCTCATAAACAAAAGACTCAGGTTTAATCCTTGGCTACAACGAGACGCACTGGCAAGGTTTCTTACACCCGTTGTCTGTCTTCTGAGTGTCAGGCGACTGTTTTAGGTCGCATCATGGAACTTAGGACAACCCATACAGGTTAGGTTAGGTAAGGTTAGTCAGGAAACAGGACAAGTGCTTCCTGACGCTGGTGCAGATCGCATGATGATCCGCCGCTGGAGTTCCGGTTATCTGGCCGAGGCCTTCCACTGGCTTAACGGTCCACCCCCATAAAAAATTATGATTATTTACAATAACTTGCTGCTGGGTTGAACCCCGGGTCTTTGCCTACTTCTGAAGCCTTTCTCCTCTCCCACCAATTCTTCATCTGTCCTCATTTTCCCCTCACCCCTTGTAAGGGGAAAGTGAGTGAGTTGCTTAAGCTTTAGGTCTTGGTTCTGACATGAGGTAGGATAATAACTTTTAAAAGCTCCAGATTGAAATCCTTGAACCATGGAGAAACGGTCCATCCAAGATCCTTGAGGAGCCAGGGAAAAGACTTGTCAGGGCAACTAGGGATCCCAGGGAGACGAGTTTTCTATTCCAGCGACTTAGCGCTGCAGTTCAGAAGGGTAATGTTGGCTGTATCCTGAGTCGGCGCCCCAGGACCGAGGAGCTGAAGAGATTTTTGCATTATAATTTTTGACAAACCCGTAGCAATATGTTCTTGAAATACATTCCTCAAACCTCGTGTATATTCCATCTCTGTACTATCAGTTTATCTTTTAAACCTTGTGTAACACATTTTGTAGTAAAATATACCAACAGGTAAAAATAGATGGGGTGGTAGGGTAAAGTGGAATATTCAAATGGCTTCAGGAAGAACTCTAAATATCCTGCCTTGAAACCTTTTATCCACTTTTCCGAGGCTAAATATATATATATATATATATATATATATATATATATATATATATATATATATATATATATATATATATATATATATATATATAAATGTGTGTGTGTGTGATATAAATAATATACTGAAATCTGTATTGTTTCCTGGGCTCGAACTGGGGTTTATAGAAGTCACTGGCCGGCATGATAGCCACCGCACCACCACCACTTTTATGCTCTCGCGCTCTAATTGTAGGGTCAGCTATGCCCATATATTTTGTTATGCACCAATTATAGGACTGTATATGAGTCTTGGTCTGTGATGAACTCTAATTACGGCTCTCAACACTAGGAAGCAAAAATTAAAATATAATTAACTTTTAATAACGGGAAACAGAGAGGACGCAGAAAGGCGAGTCTGTTACGGTTACCGTCACGTAGCTCACAAACTTGGAAGAAAAGGCACAAGTTGCTTGACAAGCTTTTATTGGGATCACATTTCGCTTCGCGTAGAATTTTATCAAGTCATGATTTAATAAAGCTTTACTCTTTTTGATTATAATAATATAAAGCTTTACAATGAGCGAAACGTTGTTCGGATAAAAGCATGTGCAGCCTGTGCATTTCCTTTCAACTCAGTAGTACCTTAAGATCCAGATCTCCAGCTGTTGTCTTGGTCTTCTTGTACACGTCCATGAAATTCGCAATGCAATAATCTAAAACGGAATGAATTTCGTCTTAAAAATTCGTAACTCTTTTAGTAATACGTAATTTGGGGAACACTATGACGAATGAGTGTATTTGTAACAATATCTGTGTATGTACACTGCTAGGTACACTCTTCTAGGTGTACATAACTTTACACTTGTGTTATGATATACTATCCCTTTGGTTAGTTAAGATTCGTCAGGAAACAGGACGAATGTTCCCTGATGCTTGTCTGTTGTATGATGACCCGCTACTGGAGCTTTTAATGTTTTTTTTTTATTAATGTGAATTATACTTTTCCTGTATTATTGTTTTATTACTATTTTGTAGTTATTATATATTTTTATATATTATTATTTTTAACTTCGATTTAACAAGATTTTGAAGCTCCGTAAGGAAGAGAAAAAACAGTTAATTACCCGAAATATTCAGAGCTCGGCTCATTACTTGTAATTCAGAACATGGGCCCCCCGGAGCTTAATTAGCGTGCCGATTGTTAGCGATGTTAAGGTAGCGAGCGAGATCTGCAACGTGGCGAAACAAGTCCAAAATTATGTTGCATGACAAGACTTGTCAACAAATACATATGATAAAAAGAGACAATGTTCAGACCGACATGTTGCTTTAAGTAGAGCTTCATCAAGTCAGTTGCCTTGATTTAGCGCAGACTGGAGTCGTGCCTTGCTTTGAAAAATGCCATTATTGAGCAGTATCAAGCCTTTACGATGCTCAGGGTTGTGTGTAGTCTTGATAAGGGTCGAGACTGAGCCATATGAAGCCTTGGTAAAGCTCAGCATTGAACTGTACCAAGCCTTGATAAAGCTCAATCCTGAGCGATAAGTCGTGGAAAATGAAAGAATGAATGCTTTGTTTTGTATACACACACACACACACACACACACACACACACACACACACACACACACACACACACACGCCTTTGTACAAACTGGTTTTCATTTTGTTTTGCAATTTTCACTTCGCTTAATAAAATCGTCTCTATTTTGTAATGGAGGACCATTTAAAGGAGGCGCCTCAACGCTGGCTAAGAATCTTGATTTAAAAAATGGAGATTTCCTTCTCTCCCCTCAGATCAAACCAAATTATCTCTCATTCCCCAGTCCCTCGAGTCTGTGTTTTCTTAAACGCATGGTGAGGTTTGTGCCTAGTGGTAGGTGGCCTCTTATCCGGGAGGAGTTCCACCAAAACGGACTGTTTGACTAAAAACACAGCATCTCTCTCGGCAAATAAGGTTCCTGGCCAATGGCACTGAACGCCTAATAACCATAGATTGCGGAATGTTGTTAATGGGTTTCGAATAGTTTTTTTCTTGCCTTGTGATAATAACTTGCTTAACACAAGGATGAGCTGGCAACGACAGCAGAAAGTTGGTATCGATAGTCTTTGTCAAATAGTTAGAAACGGACTATTTTAAAAGCGCTAAATAACCAAAGGGTTCTAGTGAAAACAATAAAACAAAACCCATGCCCAAGGTGTAAAATAACCCCAGTGAGTTGAGCGCTCCTGTGAGCCTCTGGGGCGTTGACCCCCCTCCGCGGAGCACCCTCCACATAGACTCTAGGTAGGTAGATATATACGCATATAAGACCGCCTGTCATATATATACGATATGTGCAGATGAGTATACACACCGAGATGCCTTTGTTGCGTATATACAGAGATGCATTTGAAGTATGCATTGAGAGATGTTGCTTTGTCTATAGTCTATACACTGAGTTTCCTGTAATCCCTGTGTTAGAGAAAGTATTTTTGACAGATTGTAAACGAGTGAAATGCGACTTCAGCAACCCTTTTGCAGCCGATTGTTTGTATAATAGTGCAGCTATCGTCTAAGTCACGATAGCGGTAATGAGAGTGAATTCTTTGTTCTGCTATTGCTATCTTTAGCAAAAATAGTGCTAACGAGTGAGCTATATCCGCCATTGCTTGTTATGTTTAACAAATATGGCTTCAACAATAGGGCGTGTTATTCCCACTATTGCTAACAATAGCATAAATAGCTGTAATGAGAGGACCTTATCCTTGCAGCTGGTGTTAAGTTCACCATTGGTAGCAGTAATGAGAGACCTTTGTCCTTCCTGATGTTGCTAACTTCAGCGAAAGTAGCGCTAATGGGAAGGCTGCAGAAACAGCTCAGTTAAAGAGTCTAAACCATGTACACACGTGTCTTGTACACGTGTTTTCAATATGCACGTTTTCACGCACATACATGCCTTTTTCACATACACGTGTCTTCCACACGTAGACGCTTGTTTTCCACATGTGCATGCATGTCTTCAATACATACGTGTCTCAACACTTGTACACTGAGTAAGCATCATGTACTCAGGGAGTGAACATCTTGTACACATGGGATAATCGTGTACACACAGGGTAAGCATCGTGTATACAGGAGTAAGCATCGTGTATACAGGGGTAAGCATCATGTACTCACTGTGTAAGCATCATTTACACACTGGGTAAGCATCATGTGCACACAAGGTAAGCATCATGTGCACACAAGGTAAGCATCATGTACACACTGGGTAAGCATCACCGCGAACATTACTCTCGATCCTCGGCTATAACTAGATCAGACGCTCAATCCCCGACCGTAATTGAATTTTCAATGGCCAATTAGACCACAAAATTGGACATATAAGTGGCAGACGAAAGCCTCCCCGTGTCTCCCGTCACGGTTCCTCCTCCTCCTCCTCCTCCTCCTCCTCCTCCTCGCTCACCTCCTCCTCTTCTCCTTTATGATAACCAAATCTATTCGGAAAATATTGAAATCTTGAGAGTAACTTTTTTCAAACAAATTGACTTATTATAGACTAAGAGGTCCTTTTTTTCATATATTCCACGCACCTCTCCGTGATCATGCTTCTTTCTTTCCTAATCTCCCTTTTATATATACTTTTTTTTTATCTTGTTTGCATTCGAATCGTCCACATCAGTCCTGTGGAAGCTGGCACGAAAGAATATAGACTCGCAAAGTCAAAGGAACCAGAGTTTTATTTAACTATATAATTTACAAGTATGTCCCTCTTAAATCTCGTGCAAAGTTTCTGGCATATATTTGTTAGTAAGATACCGTGAATTATCATATATGTTACAGTACTGGTTATACATTCCTTGATTACCTGGAGTTTATCTGGAGAGAGTTCCGGGGGTCAACGCCCCACGGCCCAGTCTGTGACCAGGCCTCATGGACAAGGAAGTACTGTGTTCGTGAGATTGTAATGAGTACATGGCAGCCTGGCACAAGTTCTTGTTAGTAAGGTTGAGCCTGGTACCACGTCTGTCAGTCTGTTTATACTGGCAGATGCTTATCTAGGCTGGTGTTGTTACAGTAACTGCATTCCTTTGGCACCGAAATTCGTTGCTCGCTTCTAATGTTGTACGTAAAGCTTGACTAAGACATAACAGGGTTATAATATGCATCATCCTCTGTACCTGCTGTTCAATAACAGGTACCGGCTTCAGAGGGTCAGCCACAGGTAATGGCATTACACGCAGGTTTAACCGCAGGTACAGGCATCGCGCACAGATTCAGCTACAGGTATCACAGAAATTCAGCCACAGGTATCAGAGAGATTCAGCCACAGGTATCAGAGATTCAGCCACAGGTATCAGAGAGATTCAGCCACAGGTATCAGAGAGATTCAGCCAAAGGTATCACAGAGATTGAACCACAGGTATCAGATTCAGAAACGGGTATCACAGATTCACCACCGGTTCAGAGATTCAGCCACAGTTCACTTCGCCAAGTATCACAGTTCAGCCACAGGTATCAGATTCAGCCACAGGTATACAGAGATTCAGCCACAGGAATCACACAGATTCAGCCACATGTATCACAGAGATTCAGCCACAGGTATCACAGATTCAGCCACAGGTATCACAGATTCAACCACAGGTATCACAGAGATTCAGTCACAGGTATCACAGAGATTCAGCCACAGGTATCACAGAGATTCAGCCACAGGTATCACAGAGATTCAGCCACAGGTATCACAGAGATTCAGCCACAGGTATCACAGAGATTCAGCCACAGGTATCACAGAGATTCAGCCACAGGTATCAGAGAGATTTCACCCAAACAGGTATCAGAGATTCAGCCACAGGTATCAGAGAGATTCAGCCACAGGTATCAGAGATTCAGCCACAGGTATCAGAGATTCAGCCACAGGTATCAAGAGATTCAGCCACAGGTATCAGAGAGATTCAGCCACAGGTATCAGAGAGATTCAGCCACAGGTATCAGAGAGATTCAGCCACAGGTATCAGAGAGATTCAGCCACAGGTATCAAGAGATTCAGCCACAGGTATCAGAGAGATTCAGCCACAGGTATACAAGAGATTCAGCCACGGTATCAAGAGATTCAGCCACGGGTATCAGAGAGATTCAGCCACAGGTATCACAGAGATTCAGCCACAGGTATCAGAGATTCAGCCACAGGTATCACAGAGATTCAGCCACAGGTATCACAGAGATTCAGCCACAGGTATCAGAGAGATTCAGCCACAGGTATCAGAGAGATTCAGCCACAGGTATCAGAGAGATTCAGCCACAGGTATCAGAGAGATTCAGCCACAGGTATCAGAGAGATTCAGCCACAGGTATCAGAGAGATTCAGCCACAGGTATCAGAGATTCACCACAGGTATCAGAGAGATTCAGCCACAGGTATCAGAGAGATTCAGCCACAGGTATCACAGATTCAGCCACAGGTATCAGAGATTCAGCCACAGGTATCACAGATTCAGCCACAGGTATCACAGAGATTCAGCCACAGGTATCACAGAGATTCAGCCACAGGTATCACACAGATTCAATCACATGTACCATCACCAACCACAAGCTCAGCTATAGCTATACTGTTATACTTCGAAACGAGTGGAATTTTTACAAAAAGAAAAAAATGATCTCTGGTAACGACCCCGCTGGGTCGAAGTATCAAACATAAGAACACTGGAAAGAAGGAACACTGCAGCAGGCCTACTGGCCCATGCGAGGCAAGTCCAAGTCACCCCCCGGCTTAAACCAATGACCCACCTAGTCAGGTCAGGTCACATCCACTTGAGGAAGGGGCACGGCATCAGACATATTAGCACATGCTAGTCAGGTCCAACTCACACCCATCCACACCCACTCATGTATTTATCTAACCTATTTTTAAAACTACACAACGTCTTAACTTCTAGGAAGGTAATCAGGACTTTGTTCCACTCATCCACAACTCTACCAAACCAGTGCTTTTCCATATCCTTCCTGAATCTGAATTTTTCCAACTTAAAACCATTGCTTCGAGTCCTGTCTTGGCTAGATATTTTTTAGCAAGCTATTTATATTCCCTTTCTTTATTCCTGTTTTCCATTTATTCACCTCAGTCATATTCTCCCCCTTCCTTAATTCTACGCCTTTCCAGAGAGTGCAGATTCAGGGCCCTCAGTCTATCCTCATAGGGAAGATTTCTGATACATGGGATCAACTTTGGTATCCTCCTTTGTACGTTTTCCAGCGAATTTATATCACCTCAGCAAGATAACCCAAATGGATTGTAAAAACTTGTAATTGTGTTCAGTTACATAACCTGCGGGAACCTTATCACTATATACCACCTCCCTAGATAAAAATTATAGTAACAGTGTACGGTTAGACATAAGAATTAACAACCTTGGTCGGTGTCAACCATTGCAATTAATATTAAGAAAGAAGTAATTAATGACTGAATGTTAAAGGAACGCAGATAGAAGTCTGAATAGATCCATTACTCGTTATGATGATTTGAACATAATCACAACTTGTAAACTGAATGATGTAACAGTAACCAAACTTAGGTTTGGGAAATATGTATACATCAACATCCAGAGTTATTAAATGCAAAGTATGTGGTCCGTTATATGGTGACTTTTTGGAAAGTCGAGTGTCCACTTGCTATGGAATATATGGATAATACAATTACCGATAAGAAAATAAGAAACCAGACATTTTGAGCAAATGTTTCCCATCGTTTTGTACCTCGTGGCGTGCAGCGGACTGTGGAACACATTTTTTCTAAAGCTTAGGCCTTTCCGCCTTCATTTTTGTTAGTTGCTAGGGTGCCTTTAGGGACCTCGGGGAACATATAGTCGAGTCTTTTGACAATAGTCTTTTTTTTTAAACTTGGTATAATAGTATATATATTTGGGATGTACATATTGTTCAGCTTAGTTTTAATTTTAAATTATATCTTTGCTTTTATTGTGTTTTGTATTTGGGTATCTTTAATGAGGAAACGTATCGCCACACAGTGGCTTCATCAGTCCATACAAAGGAGAATGGTGAAGAAAATGAGTAGTTTGAGGTAATCAGTCCCTCAGCCTTGAGTCGATATGATCAGTCCATCAATCTTATTCATTTACCATGAGAGTTGACTTATATGATCAAAGAGCCCATCAAATATCACAGGTTGACAACTGCTGCTACTCCTTTCCTTCCTGTTATTTATTTCCTCTCGTCGTCTTTGTTCATTTCCTCCCCCTCCTTACCTCCACCTTTCCTTCCCTCTATTTTATTCCTTCTCTCTTTCCTTCCGCTCTCTGTCCTTCCCTCTCATTCCCCTCTTTCGTTCTCTCTTCTTCCCTCTTTCATTTCCACTATCCTCTCTCTCCTCTTTCCATCCCTTCCTCTCCTTCGCTCCCTCTCTCCTTCGCTCCATCCATTTGGCAGCCAAGGATGATGCTTCTCTCCCATCAGATCACGTTTCGCTGCATCATGCCAGACTAAGGATAACGTGTGTGTATGTATTCGGTTGTGTTTGGGAGACTAGAGTAACAGTTGAGGGAGAGAGAGAGGGAGAGGGAGGAAGTAAGTAAGTTGTAAATGATTAAAACTCCTGCCATTATGAATAATAAAAATGGTAACACAGTAGCTGTAATAATTCACACTTAGTGAGGAAATTGTACACATATTTTCTTGCCTCAGACATATACTACATCATTATGTAGATTAAACCCCTAAACGGGTCGCAGACTTCAGACATTGTAATACAAAATGGAAAAAAAAGGAATACCACCAGAGACAAACAGGGGACAGCATCGTATTGCTGACAGCAATGATGATACACGTATAGAGCAAGCTTTATTGTGGCAACGTTTCTCTCTGTGTGGAGCATCATGAAGCTTCTGTGCAAGGATGAAGTCTAGGGAAAAGTGTGCAGTCAGAATTATAGCGAGTATTTTCTTCAACACACCGGCAGTATCCCACCGAGGCTGGGTGACCTAAAAAAAAAACCGAAGGTTTTTGTTCTTAAATTTAGTAATTTATACAAAGGGGTTTCATAACGAATTGTGGGGGCAAAAAGTGGCCAGTCAATACCATGATATATGCGAGACTATACAACAATGTTAAGTAAGATTATGCAAGTCTATTATTGTTTTAAGGAAGATGTTTACATGAACTTTTAACAAGGCACAAATATTGCTTTTAGATTTGTTTTTAGTATGAATAGTCATACTATAGTGACTGGTACAGTTGACAGTTAACCCACAATTCCGAGAAAATTTTAGACGATTATTCGGTCCGTTCTGAATGAACCGAAACACTGTCTTTTCCTCTCCGAATTGTGGTTTATTTGTGAAGTTTAAGGAGGTGACCCCTTTGGGTCGATGATTCATTAAAGCTCAGAAAACAATCTCTTACGACAGTCGAAAAGGAGACTAGGCCGGTGAGATCACTGCAAATACTGTTTAGTTTGTCCAGAGCAATCACTGTGCAGCCATGTGGTTACTCTACTGTGATTATACAGCATCTGTTTTGACTGAGAAACATGTGCAACACTTGGGTATCTTTATTGTGGAAACGTTTCGCCAACAAGGGGCTTCCTCAGTCCGGTACAGAGATGAATGGAGGAAGATGAAGAGTTTGAGGTAATCGACTCGGGGTAAAAATAATAATGTTGTCGTGCCGGTATTAATATTTAATTAGGTGCTCCGTTAAGGATAATACCGCTTACATATCAATAAGTTATTTCCACATTCTGGCCCAGAACAATACTTTAACCAACTATTTATTTAGGAGGAAACATAGCTGAGAAATATAGATAGTGTTTCTTAGGGATAACTCCAAGTCACTATAAAAGGTTAGACAAAATGATTTACTAATTCTAGTATTGAAAAGCCGTAGTCACTGGGATTTTAGCTCTAGGATACTGTCTTAGGGAAAGAATGAGATATTTGGTAATCTTTCTCAAAAAAGACTGGCGCATCCGTATCTTTAAACGGGGAAGAATATACTTCAAGAATTAGTATGACATATTTCCTTAACTTCAGTGAGGCCTTCAAAGGCCCAGTATTTTCTACGCTTCAGCATATAGTTTCATACCCAGGAGACACCTCTCAGAGGTCTGGCCTCCAGCACACAGTGGCCTCTTCTCCAGAGCTATGAACGATAAAAAAAAAAACTCAGCCCAGGTTAACAAGAGGGTGCTGTTAGAGCCTCCCTCTTCTCTTATTTCAGAAAACCTTTTTTTTTTTTCTTTCCAATATATATCTCTCTACCGTTCTGGAATGGAGATATCTTCATAAAATTTCCATTTCTCTTGTATATGGGATAAGCTATTGTGAAAGAGGGCAACTCCCAAAAGCTAGTAACTTCATCTGTGCTGGAAGGAAACCTCTGAAGTTCCCGTAGCTCACGAAACAATAATGGACTACTTAACGATATCCTCATTGCCCTACCAAAGACTCCTAACTCAGATTGACACATTTCAACACGATGTATGAATCCCATCCTACCTGGCAAAATATGGCAGGGAAACATAGCGTTGTACCCACTGCCTTACTAAATGGAATAGAGTAGCAGCAGCACTGCTGAGGCATCCAATTTTGACAATATTAAAGAAAAAAAGCTAATAAAGGCATGGTCGCTGAAGTAGTCTGCGACGTCACACAGTTACTGTCACCATACAACCACTGTTTTGTCACCAATGCGATAATAACGCAACCACAGCGTGGTTACTGTGTTAAAGTGATTATGTAGCACTGTGTGGTTAACGTTCTGTGAATCGCCCTGCACTATGTGGGTGCTTTCTCTCTCTCTCTGCGCTGCAGCAGCTAACAGCAATGAATCTTCCAGCTTCAAGAATGAATATAGGTGAGCCTAGTTTCCTGTAGTAGCAGAGAACGGCAGTCAATCTTGCTTCGTACTGTTGAAGTTACTAGCAGTGGGAGGTGCTTCACGTAGCAACATAGAACAGGAGTGAGCCTTGTTTCATCCAGCAGCATTAAACAGCAATATGCTGTTCGAAAAACAGCATAATAAATACAGGCGAGATACCTCTCCAAACTCCTGTGAAAAATGTACAAAAAAAATTACGAAACATAAGCAACTGTAACACCTAAAAAATTGGGTTTACCAAGACACATGAGCAATTACCAAGGTTTATTCCACCCCTAAAAGTTAGCAAATGAGAAAAAGTGAATTCGGGTGATATGCATAATGTACATGAGAGCGAGTCAAATACCCATCACCAAGCCCCAGGTACCATACCCATAAAAGTACTGGTGAAGGCTACTGTGTATTAGCATAAATTATTATGCTACACACACGCGCGTAAAAGCTGTGAAATATGTAGTACAAGGTAGAAACCACGCGCCTTAACTGGGAAATGTTAATTATCGAGTCAGGTTTAATTATAATATAAGTCAGTTCTGATACAGGGTTACCACCGTTTAATCTGATAAGATTTTTTTTCCTCTGTCTACGCGCCTGCTTTTACTCGCCCTGTGGTTGTTGCATGGATCGACTCATAGCTTCTAGTTATGTCTGTTGACTACTGTGGAGAGACACTATCTATTCCTTGTGTCCCACCTCCCGGGGCAAGATAATGTTAGTTACCAGTTGTCAAATGCACTTAATAGAATTTTGTTTGTACGTGCTTGGACGTGCGTGCCGACCATCCATAGTTACGTGGGGTCTGTGGCTGAGTTGGTTAATGAGTCAAATCTCCCCCAGGCTGAGGGGGGAGTTCTGGGCTCAGATTCGCTGTTGGCCTTGCCTGGAGTTTACCTGGAGTAGCTTCCAGAGGTCAGTACCCCCGCGGCCAAGTCCTAGGCCTCCTGGTTGCTAGCCTTAGCAGTAAAGCTGTTAAAGCCCACTGCTCACAGTCTAACGAATGTACCATAACCTGGCTTATCAGGAACCGTTTTGAGGAATCTGCCGATCTTACTCTTGAGGGCAGCCAAGAGTTTGTTGGTGATGCCACTTAGGCATGAAGGGAGGATGCTGAAGACAAAAACAATCCGGCCGCCTCCCACCGAGGTAGTGGAACCCAATAAAGAAAATGCTTATACCGTCACTCACAAAATCACGGTCTTGCTAGAAGGCACCGACATCACAGTTTCCCAACGGTGAATCAGTGGTTAACCAAATGAAAGAAAGCAACATGTTGAGAGTTTCTGTGTGCTCCAAACGTCACTGGGAAGAGGAACAACTCAGGCAGAGACTTCCCAGCGTGTGCCCTGACAAATCGGTAATAGCATCCGTTGGAGCCACTGGATTAGACTATCTCGTCTCTCCCACAGATAAATGCACGAAAATAACTCAATCAAACCAAGTCGCTCGTTCCAGGTAGTCTCCCGGCCGGGCTTCGAGGGATCGATTTTAACGCCCCGCACGATCTGCCAGTCAAGGCGACAAGTATCACATGTAAAATAAGTATGCCTTTTTTTCAGAAATCTTTCATGAAATGTTATAAAGAATATTTACATTTACGGAGAAAGTTGAACCCACAGGGATAATGCTGAGCATAGGAAATGGGAGGTAATCATGCCTGCTTCAAGGAAAGTGAAGGGCAGCTTCAATTCCGCTGATCAAGAGTCCTTCATCAACAGTTAGGTACCCCAGCTCAATTTAAGGGTCACTGGTGGGCGGGAGTGAATTCTCAGATGATCGTTTCCCGTTTTATACTCGCCTATTTATGGTCGCAGGGATCGATTCATAGCTCCTGGCCCCGCCTCTTCACTGGTCGCTACTAAGTCCATTCTCTCCCTTCACCATAAGCTTATATCGAACCTCTTCTTAAAGCTATGTATAGTTCCTGCCTCAACTGCGTCACTCCAGATTGCTCCACTTCCTGACAACTCTAAGACTGAAGAAATACTTCCTAAAATCCCTGTGACTCGTCTGAGTTTTCAATTTCCAGTTGTGGCCGCTTGTTGCTGTGTCCCATCTCTGAAACACTGTCCCTATCTACCTAATCAATTCCTCTCAGTATTTTACATGTTATCGTGTGTGTGTGTACTCACCTAGTTGTACTCACCTAGTTGAGGTTGCGGGGGTCGAGTCCGAGCTCCTGGCCCCGCCTCTTCACTGATCGCTACTAGGTCACTCTTCCTGAGCCGTGAGCTTTATCATACCTCTGCTTAAAGCTATGTATGGATCCTGCCTCCACTATATCGCTTCCCAAACTATTCCACTTACTGACTACTCTGTGGCTGAAGAAATACTTCCTAACATCCCTGTGATTCATCTGTGTCTTCAGCTTCCAACTGTGTCCCCTTGTTACTGTGTCCAATCTCTGGAACATCCTGTCTTTGTCCACCTTGTCAATTCCTCTCAGTATTTTGTATGTCGTTATCATGTCCCCCTATCTCTCCTGTCCTCCAGTGTCGTCAGGTTGATTTCCCTTAACCTCTCCTCGTAGGACATACCTCTTAGCTCTGGACTAGTCTTGTTGCAAACCTTTGCACTTTCTCTAGTTTCTTCACGTGCTTGCTAGGTGTAGGTGTGTGTGTGTGTGTGTGTGTGTATATATATATAATATATATAATATATATATATAATATATATATATATATTATATATATAATATATATATATATATAATATATATATATAATATATATATATATATATATATTATATATATATAATATATATATATATATATATATATATATATATATATTATATATATATAATATATATATATATATATATGTTGAAATGATGAAGATAGGGAAGCTGTGATTTCGTGTATAGGGCAAGGAGGAACAACATCTTGTAGGAGTGAGGGAAAAGCCATTTGATGTGGGAATTCGTAGGGGTATTAAAAGAAAGGGGGGAAGGAAAGGGGGTTGATGGGATAAAATA
>NC_069449.1:22095485-22112985 GCF_026875155.1 Cherax quadricarinatus
GAAAAAGGGAAAAAAAAAAAAGCAAGTAAATTGCAAGAAAGAGTGAAGGTGAGAAAAAAGAGAATAACAAATGAGAAATTCTAAATATAATTTCAACTTGCACATTAGACAGAAGCTTTTGAAAAATGTCCAAATGAATTCTTAGGAGGAAAAGGGCAGCTTGGAAAATAGAAAAAAAAGCAGGACTCATCCTTCAAGAGGGAGTGGACAGATACCAAAAAGCCAGTGCCGGATCAGCCGGGCTGGTTCTTACGTTGGATACGTGCGGCTAGCATAACAGCCTGGTTGATAGGCCCTGTTCCCCGGGGGTTGGGTCGTGGACGGGTCGCGGGGGCTTGACCCCCGGAATCCCCCAGGAGACCCAGGTAAGAATTTCCAAAAAGGTCCTCTGAGGAAACGTAATGTCAAAAAGGGAAGAAAATGGAGAAGGAGGGAGACAAAATTAATGTCAAAATTAAACGAATGAAACTCTTAAAAAGCAATGACACCCCAAAGGAAGGGTCTCCTTGGTTAGGGAAAAGAGGGAACAACTTCATTCACCCTCAGTGCATTACTTTTTTCCCAAAAATCAAAGCTTCATTCTTGATAACTTGTTTCCCTTCCTTTCCCCTTCTTTCCCCGGTTTTTAATTTCAATTATTACTTTTCCAGCTCCAGTTTTTTTTCCAGTTTTCAAGTTCTTTTCTTTCCCCTGGGGCGTAATAACTTCAGTAAGCAAGGGAGGAATTTATTTAAATTTCCAACAATATTTTCCCGTAACTTCATTTACCCCCGGGTTGAAAACCCATTTCCATATGTAATTTCATTCACCCCAGTACGAATTTAGGAAAGAATTAGCCCAGCCGTATAAACCTCGTTTTAATTAGTACAGTTAAAAAAAAAAGGAGGATTCCCACGAAACGAAGCAAAAACATTTGGTAGGATCTGAACATTTTTCAAGTGAATAAAACCCTAGGAAAGTAACAGAAAAGAAGTAATTAACAAGTTGTTTTCATTTCAAATGAGTACCGGTTTTCAAAAAGAAATTGATGGGCTAGCCAAAACCGAGTCGCGTCACTCGCCTGACCGCGCCACCACCATGATTGGTCTTTACCCCCTTTGAGGAACACTTCAATTGCGGTTTCCCCCCACCTGTAACCTTGGTAAAAAAAAAAAAAATAAGGCTTTGCCTCGAGTTTGATTTTTGCTTAAAAGCTCTGTCTTGTCTGTCTCTCTGTCTCTCTCTCTCTCTTCTTTTCTCTCTCTCTCTCTCTCTCTCTCTCTCTTCCCCTCTCTCCCTCCCTCTCTCCTCTCTCTTCTCTCTCTCTTCTCTCTTTTTCACAGGGGACAAGGTTAAGGACCCCGCTTTATTGACAAGCTATTTCAGGTTAAAGATTTTTAACTTTTTTTGGAAGCTAGAGCTCTAAAAACAGCTCATTTTAAAGATTTTTTTTGTTATGAGACTACAAATAGGGGGAAAAGGATGAAGTTGGGCCATCTGGGGCCGCATTTTCTTTTATCAACTGACTTTTTCCGTTGACATATTTTGCTGTACGAAATGTGTTAAATACCCCGATTCATCCGGGGTTTTATATATATCTAAAGGAAAGTGATTTTCGGGAAAAGGGTACACCCAAAGATTTAAGTTGCGGGTTTTTTCTGCCCGGGCCCTTGGGGGCAAAAAAGTTTGTTTAAGCTGCCTCGAAGTGGATCCAAGTTGGTTTTTTGGGGAAAATATTGGCCTTGTTAAATTTAGACACAAAATGCAACTTTGGGTTTTTTATACCCAAGAGTTCCCCAATGTGTCTAATTAAAACCAACTTTTTCGGTTCTCTGAGTCTTTCCCAATTCTACAAAAAGGGGGCCTTGTACATAACAGAAGGCCACACACACACCCCCTCCTATGTTGAACTCTGCTGAAATGACAGTTTCTATCCAGGATGGGTCCAGGCGAGGGTGGGGCGTCTTGCTCTTTTCCCCTATTCCCCTCAAGCGTCGCAGATGAGAGGGGGGAAAGGCAAACCAAAAAAAGTGGAGCTTTACTCTAGGTGTGGGGTTTCTTGTGCCTCGTACAGGTTTTGGCAACCCCTACTGTCAAGCAATGCGAGAAAAAGGGGCCCGAAGTGCTGTATGTTTCCCTGGCCCCCTTTGTTTGCAAGATTTTAAAACAGGGTTTCCCTTGGGGGTTATTTTTGGAGTAAAATTTTTCCCCCCAAAAGGATATCAACTTCTCTAGGTGCCAACCCCTTTCCCATTCTTTCCTTACTCCCTCCCACCAGCTTTTCCCAGGGTTTGGCCCAAAGGGGCGATCTTCATTTGCTTTTTTTCGGGTGCAAATGTTCTTCCCATCCTTTTCCCCCCAACTGATTTTCCCTCTCAGCTGGTGATTGTTGTACTTAGAGGCGCGGGCATTTTTCTTTTGGGAAAGTGAATGTCAGGTACAGTCTCTGCAAGGGATGTGTTTTTGGGGATGAGATGAAAAAAGGTCGTTGAAGTAGACTTTTCCATAACAAGGGAAAACCCAGCACCTTCCTTGTGGAAAACATTGGGCCCCAATTTAGGATGTCTTGCTGATTCCTTTTCCTTTTGAAAATTTTACGCTTAAAATTCTCCCATAAGGGTAATCAGGGAGGAGAATAGCTAGAGCCTAAATTTTCCCAGTGCTTGAATTTTTTGCTAAAGGGCCCTGGCCCAAAACCCGGTCAAAAGCGCCAGCAATGCCAGTGCTACCACACAGCTGACTTTGGATTCACCCCGTGACTGGTGCCACTTAGGGGGAGGTTTAACAACTAACAGTAGCAGGAAAACCTTTTTCCTGAAGCCATATTGACGATCAAAAAAGTAGTGAGGGGTAGTAAAAAAATCTGTTTTTTGGGTTTTGGGGAGATTATTGTCTAAAGGGATTTACCAGTGATTGAATAAATAAACACTGGTCTGTATTTGCTGTTTTTCTTCTCTGCATTTTTTTTTTTTTAAACGGGACTACTTTTCCCCTTTCCATAGAGAGGGATTTTTTCCCACTGTACTAGGCAGTGCTGAAAGATGCGAGTTAGGGGGTTTTGGGTTTTGCTAGCTGGTCTGCAATCTTCTAAACAATTTTTGGGCTCAACTTTTTGGCCCCCCCGGGCCTTTTTTTGGGTCAAGCGATTTAAGAAGGAAATGCACCTCCCCCGCCTTTTTGGGTACCACTGACAGTTTTGACACAGTTTTTTTGCAGTTACCCAAAAAAGGGTCCCCCGCGGGGTCGGAACTTGCTTTTTGGTGGGCAAAAAGGTGTTCAGCAAAGAGGTCCGCCTTCTCTGACTACTAGTAGGGGTGGTCCCCCCTGTCGTTTTTGAGGGGAATGATTTTCATCAGGTAGTAACCTTTCTGTCCTTGCCCGGGGGACCCCCGGGGTTTTGGGAGCCTACCCTACCTGATGTTTAGTTTTTTTTTTTTGGGGTGTCCACCCCCCATTTAGCAATGGCCCATTTTTAAACGTACCCATATGCCTACGGGCTTGCGTGGGCAATTTCCCTGTTATGGTGGTAGGAGTCTCTTATAAACCCTTTGCCATGCTTTGTACTTAGGGAGTAGCACCTCTCTTCAACGAAAGCCAAACCAAGGGTACTGTGCTTCGTCAAATATTGCCGGGGAAAGGGAAAGTGTTTTTTGTTGAGTTAAGGATGTGTCCCGTGAAAGGGTTTACTTTGGGGTCAAAAACCCCCTTTGGGGAAGAGCATTCCCCAAACGGTGGGGGGCGAGGCCCCTTTTGAGCAAAAGGGCCCGGCCCAATTTTCCCTTTCCCATACCAGGTTTTTGCGGTTGGATCCTCACCCCGTTCCCGTTGGGGTTTTTAATGTGTAAAAAACGGCCTTTTTGGGCGAAAGGGTCCCCCCGTAGCCGAGGGGTTGGGCCCAAATGCTATGCCCTTTTTGCCAGATCCTTTACTACGGGTAAAAGGGGGGACCAGAGATATGGGTAAAGGGAAAATCACAAGTTTCTCATGTCAAACACTGCAAGAAGGTCATCAAAGTCCCTCTGTATAAGGTGCTGGTTGAGGTCACCAACAATTATAATATGTTGACAGTTGTGTTGTAGCAGAAGGGAGTCAATATTTTCCATTAGGAAGTTGATGGGGTCTGCATGTTGCCACTGAGGTCTTTTACATTGCACATGCTAGTACAGAGGTACTAGTGTTTATACAGAACTTGAAGAACATCATTTCTCTCTCTCTTTCTCTCTCTTTCTTTCTCTCTCTCTTTCTCTCTTTCTCTCTCTCTTTCTCTCTCTCTCTCTCTTTCTCTTTTCTCTCTTTCTCTCTTTCTTCTTTTCTCTCTTTCTCCTTTCTCTCTTTCTCTCTCTTTTCTCTTTTTCTCTCTCTCTCTCTCTTTCTCTTTTCTCTTTTCCCCCTTTCTCTCTCTCTTTCTCTCTCTCTTTCTCTCTCTTTCTCTCTTTCTTTTCTCTCTCTTTCTTTCTCTCTCTCTTTCTTTCCCCTCCCCTCTTTCTTTCTCTC
Source organism: Cherax quadricarinatus (assembly GCF_026875155.1). NCBI lineage: Eukaryota > Metazoa > Arthropoda > Malacostraca > Decapoda > Parastacidae > Cherax > Cherax quadricarinatus. Next base: position 22,099,959 of record NC_069449.1, read on the forward strand.
TCTCTTTCTCTCTTTCTCTCTTTCTTTCTCTCTTTCTCTCTCTCTTTCTCTCTCTCTTTCTCTCTTTCTCTCTCTCTTTTTTCTCTTTCTCTCTTTCTTTCTCTCTTTCTCTCTCTCTTTTTCTCTCTCTTCTTTCTTCTCTCTTTCATCTCTCTCTTCTTTCTCTCTCTTTCTCTCTCTCTCTCTTTCTCTCTCTCTCTCTTTCTCTCTCTCTCTCTCTTTCTCTCTCTCTCTTTCTCTCTCTCTCTCTCTCTCTTTTCTCTCTCTCTTTCTCTCTCTCTCTCTCTCTCTTTCTCTTTCTCTCTTTCTCTCTCTTTCTCTCTCTCTCTTTCTCTCTCTCTCTCTCTCTCTCTCTCTCTCTCTCTCTCTCTCTCTCTCTCGAATGGGCCGCGGTAAACGATGAGATGTTCAATGAGATCAAATTTCAGTTATTCCGGTGCGGAAAACTTGAGAAATAATAGAACGGAGTATAAAGCAATTCCTAACCACACAAAAGAACAAAAAACCAATATGAAGTACTTAGGCGTGATGATATCAGAGGATTTCTCCTTCAAGGATCACAACAATGTCATTATCACATCTGCGAGAAAAAAAAAATGATAGGATGGATAATGGGAAGTTTCAGAACAAGGGATACATGTAAATCATAATCCTCTTTGTCAATTTTTTCTCTCCCCTAAAATTCTGCCCTGTTCAAGGCAGGCGAAACGTGATCTAGAGAATGCGCAGAAAACCTTTGGTTCAAATTCAAATTCAAAGTTTATTCTCTATAAGGATTACAGTGCTGAGTATACAGAATTTGGTTATTGTGTGGTTTACATGTAGTAAAATAATGATTACAGAGTGTACCACTAGAACACCTAGCATGGCTAGGCATTTCAGCCAAGAACCTGAAGGGAAATGTTTGAAGTCCATTTACGTGTACTTCCTGGAACACAGGCGAAAAAGATGCCTCATAATCTATACCTGGAAAATCCTAGAGGGACTGGTCCCATATCTGCACACAGAAATTAATCCCTGTTAAAGCATAAGACTAGGCAGACGGTGCAATATACCCCAATGAATAGCCTTTGTACCATAAGTACACTAAGAGAGAGAACACAGTAAGTGTCCGGGGACGAAGACTGTTTAACAGCCTCCCATTATACATAAAAGAGATTACCAGTAGGCCCCCGGCTGTCTTCAAGAGGAAACGGGACAGTCAGTATCCGATCAGCCAGATTGTGGTTCGTATGGTGCATTACGTGCTGTCAATAACAGCTTCGTTCATCAGGCCCTAATCCACCGGGAGGCCTGGTCGATGACCAGACCTAGCGGGCGTTGACCCCCCGTAACCACCTCCAGGTAGATAGACGGTGATAGTGAAAGATGAAAGACAGTGTAGTAAGTGAGGGGGGTATAGAGTAGGGGACAGACGATGTTTTGGGACAGGGTAGGGAAAGGTTGGGAAGCTTCATTTGTCACATGGTAGAGGTTAGGATGGCGTGTGGTGTTCCAGTGTCGAGAGGAAACTTATTGGCTCTTGGCGTGCTCTGCCAGGAGTATTTTCCTTAAGTTCTCGAAAGGTCAGTCTCCATCTTGTGCGTGTGTGTGTGTGTGTGTGTGTGCGCGCGCTCGCGCGTGCGTGCATGTGTGTGTGCGTGCGCGTGCGTGCGTGTGCGGAGAGAGAGAGGAATTCGTTTAATTTTAAATGCTCGATTCCTTAAGGATGCTGATGAAAAAAAAAATCTCTATTTTCTTCATAAACAAAAACTCTAATTATAATAACTTCTGAGAAAACTGTCGGGTATTTATTACATAAAAAGGGAAATAACAACAAGAAGAAAGAAAAGGTTCGGGAGTACACATTACACAGACTTATGAGACACAAAACGCAAAATAAACAAGTGTAAGAGCTACAAATTCATGTAAATGAGCAACAAATTTCCGGACAGTTTACACGACATTCTCGAGTATGCAGCGCCAGCACAGAACCTTCACCTAAAGAAACTAAATGTAGTAAACAGACTTGCCACCAGATAGATGCCGAAGCTGAAGGACTCGAGATAAAAGAGAAGCTGAATCTTACATGACCTGGAGAGACAAATACCAGAGGAGCCATTCAGACTACGGAATCACTATTATTATTATAGAAGCTCATTGGCTGAATGGATCTAGACAGTACTCTTTAGTTACTTGGTAATTAAATGGCATGATGTGGCATGAGTTGTAACCCCAGTATAAATGGGATGACTTATTTTTAAGATGAACTTGATGTCGTTAATCGTTGAACAAACATAAAACTACACACTAAAACAAATATAATATATATATATATATATATATTATATATATATATTATTATATATATATATATAAATTTAAAAATTGCTTAGTGCAAATGTTGCACAAGCAAAGAAACTGAACCACCATATTTACTATGACGAGAAAAACAGCGCCGGTAACAGCAATAGCAACATCAGGAGTAGCAGCAGTAGTAACTTCAGTAACAGCAGGAGTAACAGGATTAGTAGCTACAGCAACAGCAGCAGCAGCAGCAGCAGCAGGGGTAACAGCAGTGGTAGCTACAGCAACAGCAGCAGCAGCAAGGGTAACAGCAGTAGTAGCTACAGCAACAGCAGCATAGGCCAGCGTGAATAGTGAAGGTGCCAGAAGACTTGGGAGCCAGGCACCATTACCACCAGACTCAGCATTAACGTCGTGTTTACGAGGAGAGAGCTTGGCTGCTACACAGCCTGGAATTGCCAACACCAACAGTTAGGTTAACCCAAGTGTTGTCTTCAATCACATCTAAAGTAGAAGTTGGCCAACACCGATGGCACATTTGACAATTCAAATTGTGGTAAAACGTCTCTGAGGTTGCCACCGGGAGGTTGCCTCTGTGAGGTTGCCACCGGGAGGTTGTCCGGTCCTCTTCTTCTCTCCTTTACCTCCATCATCCCCTCTTTTCAACTCTTCTTCCACCTCTTTTATTGCATTTTTACTGAATTATTAAATACGAAAGAAAAGCCTAATCTATAACGCGAGAGTCAGGAACTAGAGCCTCTGTGTTGACCCAGGAGCCTGAGCTCATCCATCACCTGCAGCATTTTATCTGTCTTCCATTTCTGCCAACTCCACCCCTTATCTTCAGTTACTCCTTTTCATCCATCCACTTACCTTCCACTGCGTCTTGGCCTGACTACTCGCGCCCCTGAGGGTAGCTGGACGGGGTGGGGCGGGAGAAGATGTCGGCGACGTCCCTGGGAAGACCCTACAGGTAAGACCCTACAGGAAAGACCCTACAGGAAAGACCTCCATGATATTCATATTAAAAAAATGAACTTTAACAGATTAAAAATAAGTTATCGTTATTTTCATTATTATATTTTATCGTTACTTTTATTATATTTTATCGTTATTTTTATTATTTTTTCGTTATTTTTATTTTATCGTTAGTATAATTTATCGTTATTAGTAGTAGTGGTAGTAATAGAACAGCAGCAGCAACAGCTGCAGTAGCAGCAACAGCAGCAGCTGCAGTAGCAGCAACAGCAGCAGCTGCAGTAGCAGCAACAGCAGCAGCTGCAGTAGCAGCAACAACAGCAGCTGCAGTAGCAGCAACAACAGCAGCTGCAGTAGCAGCAACAACAGCACTCAGTAGCAGCAACAAAGGAATTGCAGTAGCAGCAACAACAGCAGTGCGTGCACAACAACAGCAGCTGCAGTAGCAGCAACAACAGCAGCTGCAGTAGCAGCAACAACAGCAGCTGCAGTAGCAGCAACAACAGCAGCTGCAGTAGCAGCAACAACAGCAGCTGCAGTAGCAGCAACAACAGCAGCTGCAGTAGCAGCAACATCAGCAGCTGCAGTAGCAGCAAAAAACAGCATGCAGTAGCAGCAACAACACAGCTGCAAGTAGCAGCAACAACAGCAGCTGCAGTTAGCACAACTTAGCAGCTGCAGTAGCAGCAAACAGCAGCTGCAGTAGCAGCAACATCAGCAGCTGCATGCAGCAACAACAGCAGTGCGTAGCAGCAACAACAGCAGCTGCGTGCAGCAACAGCGCAGTGCAGTAGCAGCAACAACAGAGCTGCTAGCGCAACAACAGCTGCAGTACAGCACAAGCTGCAGTAGCAGCAACAACAGCAGCTGCAGTAGCAGCACAACAGCACTGAGTAGCAGCAACAACAGCAGCTGCAGTAGCCAACACAGCAGCTGCTAGCAGCAACAGCAGCGCTGCAGTAGCAGCAACAGCAGCACTGCAGTGCGCAACACAGCAGCTGCAGTAGCAGCAACAACAGCAGCTGCAGTAGCAGCAACAGCAGCAGCTGCAGTAGCAGCAACAACAGCAGCTGCAGTAGCAGCAACAACAGCAGCTGCAGTAGCAGCAACAACAGCAGTAGTATTATTAAGGGTTAGTAATATTATCCATAAGGGTTATACAACACTTGAGAAATGCGAGGTAATTAAGTTCGATCCGAGGAAGGAGAGAGTAGTTTGCGGAAACTTATGGGGAATTAAATGCAACTTCCAATAGATTTAATATCTCAGAATTCTAATGAAGAGAAAAAAAAATACTGGAATCGAATAATGCTAAACTGGGACCAAATCTCGTTAACTTTTTTTTGTGCTCTTTACGTTTGTCAGAAAGCGAGCTGCTCGTTTCTCAAAATTGTCTTTCTAACAGAGACTTAACTTCGATTTAGTACCGTTTAACTAGTAATTAATAATTTTAAACTAGGATCTTGTAACACTGAACTTGGATCTAGTGCCGCTAAACGACTATACAATGTTCTTAAAGGCAGACTTCGAGCTGAAAACACAGAAATGCACGATTAAACACATGCACAAACACAAGTGAATTTGAACCTACAATAGTACTGACGACAAGGGTTCCAATCCTCGTCGCCGGTAAAGTGGAGTAAGATCAAGGTCCTTTGATAGCATTCCCGTTGACTGTTCGCTGCTCAAAGGTGATGCCATATATCTGCGATGGTCGGGCCACAGCAGATATTGGGAAAACATATTGAACTTGAGGTGCAAAATAGGTGGGAGAGTCTGAATGAATATGTATACTGTATGTAAAATGTATGCTCAAGCGCGCGCGCACCCAAAAACAACAGAAGATACAGGAAGACTGAAATATGAACAGAAAGAACGGAGGACGGGAAAGAACGAGAACGGCTGACAAAAAAAAAAAAATAGGGAGGAAGAGCTGGGTACACCGGGAAAATGTGGATCTCGATAAAAGACACCTGGAAAATTCCTGCTCTCTTTTCAAGGAGCATTCACATGTTTCCAAGATTACTGTTTTTTTTTCTAAACGTACAACGGAAGTACATCTGGTCGCCTTATAAAACTTTCGTCTGCTTTTCTGTATCTTTTCTTTTATTCTGCTATTTATGGATTCTAATGTCGCGTTGCCGACAATCGCAGAGACGCACGTCTAAGAACAAGCTTTTATTTGGAAGACATTTCGGTTTATTAGAGGCTTATCAATTAATTTTTAAAGTTCTACACAGAGCGAAATGTTGCCCCAATAAAAGCTTGTTTTAAGACGTCTCTCTCTTTGAAGAATGTTTCTATTGTTCATAGCAATATTTACTTTTGTTTTCTCAATAGGAAATACGGATCTTTGTGGATTCTGTTGTCTGTAATTATGGATTATGATGCTTCTGTGTCTGTGTTGGTGGGATCTGATTCTCCTACCTGTGAATCACTGTGAGGACAGAAGGATTAGGGGATGAAATGAAGTACAAAATACCGAGAGGAATTAAAGGGGTAAATAGGGACAGATTGTTTGCGAGAACGGAAAGAAGAATACGAGGGCACAGCTGGAAGTAGAAAACTCAGATTAGTCATCGGGATGCTACGAAGTATTTCTTCAGCCTTAGACATATTCATCTGTGTCTGTGGATCCTGACGCCTATGTAACTGTGGATTTTGATACCTCTGCATTTGCACTTGTGGGTTCTGATACCTGTGTTTGACCTTGTGGGTATAATGCGCATGTCTGTGTAGCTTTTGGATTCTAATGCCTCTATGCATGCGAGGCATTGTGGGCACCGATATGTGGTATTGTCGTATGTGGCATTGTGTTTCCTGGCGTGACTTTTTTAAATCTTAATAATCTGTTTATTTTCAGACTATTTCCTCTCCCTTCCTCATCCCTCCTCTGTCTCTACACCATTGTATATTTTTTATCCCTTTCTCTGTGTGTTCCTTTTCTATTACTCTGCCTATTTTTTCACCCCGATCATTCATTTGGTCATTCCTTTCGTCACTCTCCTATTCTGGTTTCTGTCGCGTTCCTTCCCTTTTGTAGACCCAACAATTTAGGCCACAAAACCTTGAATAATCGAAGCTGCCCCTTGAATGACTTTCAGAGTAAAATTGAATCAAACGTATTCTGGGGTTCGACTATACATCCAAATTATAAAAAAAGACCTAGGGGTGACCAACACACTAATAAAACAGTGCCGGGGTATGCAGAGACTGAAAGGAACCCTTAGCTCATCAGTCATGTGAAGAAAACTCCGATATTCGTAGATGTGTTACGAAACTCGTTCCAAAACCATAAGAGCATAATTGTGATGAAAGATATAGCATTTTTAATTCCTCATAAATCACACACGAGAATATTTGAGCTCAGCCTCAGACAGCCCAAGAACCTCTTTGGTAGACATGCTGCGGCCGTTTGTTTTTAATTTCCATATTTGTGACAAAATAAGAAGTTTATTTATGATTTATTATATTGCTGATGTAAGTACTGGCTCAGGGATTTCTGTCGTCGTCTCAGTACTCCTTAATTTATAAACAGCGGAGCCCAAGAGCTGAAGTTCATCCCACCAAGAGACAACGAGGTAAGTACAAACACTCGCACTCATCCTCTCCACCCTCCTTCCTCGGCCCTTCAATACACAATTATCAAAGCATATTAATTATCAGTGATAGTTTATTTAACTAGATAAGCACGTCAGGGTTCGCAGGATTACTACAGGGGAAGTCATTTCCTTCCCCTGAGTACATTACTCTACTGATATGCTCGTATTATTTTTAGATGTACTTTTTCTTTCACTGATACAGGATTTGATTGACAAATTTAATATATAAATTCATATTTTGGAGTAATGAACTTTAATTATGAAAATTGTGACTTAAACGTCGATAACTAGTGGTAATGATCCCGAGAGAAACACGGAAGTATCTTATATGCTCCATAATATGATCCTGTATCATTCTGTATGAATATGGTTCTATGAAGTCTTCATTATTTAATGATCCTGTATGATCCTTACTCGGTCATGCATCCTCCTGCATAGTCTTGGTTGATCATGCACGGTTTTACTTTATCTTGCTTGGCTAGTCATTGTCTTATTCATGAAAGTATGGGATTGTATAGCCTTGATCGGTCACGTATGGTCCTATGTGAAGGCTTGCTCAGTAATGTAGGGTCACATCCATTCATTTGTTTCTGGATGGTCATAGTCAGTCACTTAGGGCATAATTTTCTGGCATAGTTAAAAATTAGCGTTGCAGACTGGAAGCGAATCAGAAATGCAATTCACATGTTAGCACACAGATTAATTCCCCAATTTCTTTAAAATGGCATACTGAGTTACACACTTTCCAAAACTGAAGCCATCAACCAGTTTTGAAAACAGACTGAAGAACCATGCTCTTGCTATCTTCCAGAGAAACATATCGTAAGGTATACCACGTTAAGTAGCTCCTCGGACGGTGCATTATCAGGTTATCAGAGTTGAAGCCAAGATGATGAAGTACTTAGAAATTATAGCACACAAACAAGCATTTAAAATTTCCCAGTTTCTTTCATGAAAAGAGCAAATTAGGACCTACACGGGCTAAAAGCAATCCAAACTGTTCTCCAAGTTAAAATGGCCAGCATTTAAGGATTATGTAAATAAATAAGCAAACCAGAAAGTAAGTAATTTTTATTAAAACTTTGGATATATATTCAAATGTTTTGCAATAGTCTTGAGGACACACAGGTTATGGGATCATAAAAATTACTTTAAGCGACCTAAACTTGACTAACTCTACGATTTATTTCTAATTAAGAGTCTACAAGTTATCTCACGATTATCAATTTGTTTAATAAAACTGACATTAAAACTTGCGTCAAGGAGAAGCATCATATTAAGAAAGATTTATCGGCACTGAAAGGCTGAAGGCGGCGAACAGATGCATTCCACAGTTATTGCAGAGAAAAAATTTGCACCTACACAGATTAAATAATTCCCCCTCATCCCGAATTTTTTTTATTGTCCATTTCATAAGATGCATCAGACATTAAAGACCCTATTCAGAATTGTTCTTGCTTTAATCAGAGGAATCCGCTAAACCTGTATGCGTTCAAATTCGATACATGAAGGAGATATGCCCAGCTTCTTGGATCAAGAGCGCCTCAGCAGCATCAAGACACAGTCCTTAAGGGGGTATACCCCGTCATTTAATGCAAAATAATACCATCCTTCCTACACACTCCTTTAACAACACCTTCCCTTAGAAATCGTTCACACCAGCGTTGAAAATTTGATGACGATCGGCTAGGGCATTCTCGTGTTATGAACGAAATAGTGAAAAGGTGGATGAAGAAGACAAAATCCTGCAACCACTTCATGGTGGGTTATCCTAGGTTATTAGCCCTTTGGTTTTACATCCAGACTAAAATCTTCACAGCAAGTGTCATTGGTGGTTGCTGTTATTTATTCCACAGTTCCTTTGAGGAATAAGTCACAATTCAGTGGCCGAAACACTTCACACCAAAGAAGAAATTTTGGAAATTGGATAATGATGGTTCCGGTCAGTCCTGGGTTATTAAATAACGTTTTAAGAACTGTCAGAAACGGACCCAAATGTCACCTAAGTCTCTATTTCCAATTTATGGGCCTGATGTGAATTCTTCCTCTAAACAAGAAAATCCTGCTGAGTTTCGCATCTGCGTTCACACCCTGTATAAAACACTACCTCCACACCCTCTCCCGTAAATAATGACGTCACTCTCATTCGCTTCGAGGGCTCGGCCCACTGCCCTACATCAACATCATGAGATTAATATACCCAGGGAAAGAGGAGGGGAAAGCAACGAGAGGGTTGGATGCCCGATATAGCAAGCATACTCGTGGTACGAGGACCAGAATATAACAGAGGATTTTTACAGCCCCGTTGCCAGATCCTGACAGGTCTAGTTATACTCGCAGCATACAGCCCCTCTAGTATGCAAGGGTAGGTGAACATTGCCCTGTCAGTGGTGAGCCATTTGGTGGAGGGTCCTTAAAATTATGGTGTTTGGGGAAATGTAAAAAAAAAAAAAAAACAGAAGGACAGGATCAAGGAACTATTGAGAGATCATATATGCTTTTATCTCTCTCTCTCTCTCTCTCTCTCTCTCTCTCTCTCTCTCTCTCTCTCTCTCTCTCTCTCTCTCTCTCTCTCTCTCTCTCTCTCTCTCTCTCTCTCTCTTCTCTTTCTCTCTCTTACTGCATGCAAGTATGCATGACATGAGTGCATGCAACAAACCTACACCGTGACTTTTCGGATTCTTCTGAGCCATTTTCGTCCAAGTTATTAAAGCTTCTCGCCCTCAGATCAAACCTGACTGCATTTTCTTATTGGGAGGCAGTCAGATTTGTTCAGAGGATCAAGAGCCTTTGACCAGCATAAAGATCACAAGAGGATGCTAGCTTATTTGTTTCCCCTTAAGTGCTTGCCTGATCTTTTATCCTCAAAGGTTTCCTTTTTTACATACATTGGCATGTACAGGTGCTCTCTGGTCCATTTTCACCTAGATTATTCCAGGACTGCTCTCCGTGTATAATAAAGCCATGGGTTCTAACTCCACCCGTACCGTGGATAATACTTCTCTCAGTGCGGGAACCAAAAGACATTATTTATTACGTCTATGAAAGAATGAGTGAGAACACAAAACACAAGAGTTAGGGCCCTAAATAGGGTGCTAAGCTCACCGTTATTTCCTAGGGCGACCATATATTATTTTTTTGCATTCGAAGAGAAGGGCTAAGCTCGTATGGGGTCATATAGCGCCTGGGGAATGGTAAGTAATCAGGCGTGCATATGAAGCACCTTTCTGTACTTATTTTATCTACCTGAGTTGCCTCGAGGCAACTAATTAAGCATTCTCCCCACGATGGATCTCTTACCCTTCTTCCTGGTCCACGAAGATCATGCAGAATCGAAATAGCCTTTGATCGTCTGTTCGGTGGAAAGAAAACCTTTCATGCGATGCCCAACTGAATAATTCCTATTCAAAGCTAATTTTTAGTGTCACTCGTTTCCTTATCCGCTTTAAAATATGCTGTATACGGCACGCAGCATTGATAGTAACAGACGAGGAGAAAACTAAGTTGGAGAGGTTTACGGGGAGTCTGAACTTAACCTGTTGTTCTCAGGGCAAAGAACCAGGGACTAAGCAAAGTATAAAATAATAATAGGATTTCTTAGAGCAGATGCGACAAAGCTATTTTGAAGGTAATAATTGGAACCGATGGGACGCAGCTGGAAGCTGAAATCGCAAACTAATTAGCGATGTTATAACGTATTGTAGCTTAGGTTGGTCTGGAAGTAGTGTGAATTAAGAGGGGGTGGGGTGCTGGAAGAAAACATATACGCAGTTTTGAGAATAGATAAGACACAGCCAATGATACAGTAAACTTTGGAAAACAGTCGTATTATATACAAATTGTTATACTCATGAGAAACTACTAAACCCGTAAGGGTCATACAACGCCTTGGAGGTAATCAGAGTTGATCTAAGAAAAGGAAGGCTAGCCCCAGTTCAGTGAATCAAAAGCTCCTCACCAGCATCAAGACAACATTCATGGGGAAAAAAGCCTTATAACGTTAAAAGGCAGGTCAGGAGCCGAGAATCAACCAACATAACAGTAAGCTAATACATAGAGGCAAGTACACACACACACACACACACACACACACACACACACACACACACACACACACATACACAACACACACACACACACACACACACACACACAAGCTTTTGTCATTAAGGAAAAAGTTGAGCAGCGAGCGAGTTTTATTTTGCTAGAAATAACAGTATGTTGCAGTTCACATGCATAAAATAGAGCTTTTAGTCTCCTGTCGACAACCTGGAAATACAAAGTTTTATATGTTGTACAGTAGTCAAACTTTTCTTAACTTTCTTTTTTTTGGTGACATGCAATTAATTACATTTATTTCTGTGTCATCCTTTTGTTACCTTTTTTCTTTTTCCTACACTGCTTCGTTTGACTTAATCTGTTCTTTATAAGCTTATTTATTGGCAAGTGTCCTTATTGCAAATCTCTCTTGTGTGGGGATTTTTTATTACTCAAAGCTTTTTTTTTTTTTGAATTTGCTTAGGCTAATAATTTACAAAGCCAAAGATTCATATCTAGATTTGCACAAATTAGAAAAATATTTGCTTCAGTTCTTTTGCATATTTCGCATATTCCTTTTAATATGGAGCATAATATATAATATATATATATATATATATATATATATATATATATATATATATATATATATATATATATATATATATATATATATATTATATATATATATATATATAATATATATATATATATATATAATATATAGATATCTAATAATAAGATAAACTCTAAAATAATATCTTGAATAGTTTTAAATTTTCTACATTTATATTTCAGTATTTTATAAAGACAAAATACATGGATACATCCTCTACAAAAAGTCCTAGGACCGCTACATCTCGAAACTGATCAACTTGCGTCGGGATAAACTGCAGGTTCCTCCTGAGAACCTAGTTCTGAGAAGTTCTCCTACTCCCTTGATTTCAAGTGATGTTTTTCTTAGAGACAAAAACATTGGCCAACTTCCAAAAATTACAGAAAAAAGTAAGACAACATAGTATCATCAGAGTCATCTCAATACTCGTCAGACCCCCCGGCCGTGGCGATGGCAGATGCTGCAGGCATTTCCTCTCTGGATCGCAACACTGAGTCCTCTGAAAGAGGAAGCTGGTCGCCCTGTGGTCCTTGGTCTCTATGATGAGCTTTTCACCCAGCTCTTTGAGGAACTTTAGAGCACACTTGCCCCATGCTCCAAGGGTCTCCGACCCTATTGGAATGAAGTTATAGCAAGGTGGAAGGTCTTCATATTTTCGGATCTTCTGGGTCTCCCTGTGGCTGGCAGCTCCACCCCCTTCCACTATGGAGTATGGCAAGTAGGTGTCTACCAATGTGGCAGCACAGGTGTAGTCCCAGGCAATCTGCTTTCCATCCTTCCAGGGTAGCATAGTGGCTGCATCAGGACGCTTTTGACTTCCATCAGACCTCTGTACTTGGGGTTCCCGTTGAGCTGGGCAACGGGCTGTAGCAAGGCTTCTCTTTATGATGTCATTGACCTCCTCATGTCTGGCATACTTCCCTTCTGCTGTGTGACACACGAGACCATGAAGTCTGAATTGATGAGCTGTCACCCTGCCGCAAATACACCTATGTTCGGTGAGGATGGGGGCGGCTAGGCGAAGAGCAACAACAATCCGAATGGCCTGTGGGTCGAGACGGGTGCCCAGGGATGAATTGGGAACAGCTAACAGGAAATCTCCTGAGTGTGGTGCCTTCACTGCCAGGAGACGAGCTTTGTCCTTTCCTGAAGCATTGGAGAGCATTGTGTTGGTGATTTTTTCCATGATCGGTTTGTCCCAGTGGGACTGTTTTGTGCTGTTTGGGAGGAGCTGGTCTACTGGAGGAGTCTGTAAGGGTGTCCCACCGAATCGCTGCTTCAGTAAACCTGGGGTCTTGAGCTTCTACCACGTCTCTCAAGCGTTCGGGAACAATCTTCTTGACTAATGCACTGGAAGCCAAACACAAAGACAGAAAAGCAGGTAAAGCAACATGCATTGCTTTACGCACCCCTATACCTCCCAGTCGCACTGGGAGGGTTGCCTGATCCCATTGCTGATCCTCTAGTGACAGGTTCAGCGCCTTCTTAAAAGTTGATCTCAGGTGTG
>NC_069449.1:22117985-22134004 GCF_026875155.1 Cherax quadricarinatus
ATAATTAAATTACATGCTTTATATATCTTCATTTTTATTTTCGTGTGGGAATATCTTCATATCTTTTGAAATATAACTTTAAAAGTCAGTTGATGTAATAATCACACAGAATATTCTCAACGTCGTACTTGTTTTAAGCAGTCTGATAGACTGTTAAATTGGCTAACATTCTGATAAACATGTACTGAACACGCAACTTTAGTCATGACACGGGTTTATGTGGAACTTGAGGAGACGGCGTTCTACAACGCCTGCTGGAAATTGACGAATGCTCTGGTTCTGACATCTGATTAGTACTCTTCTGTCTCCTCGTTGCTGCACCACTGACATCACAATAAATCCGTCTCACTTAACTATCTGACGTACATTGTGTAGAAAACGCTTACAACAACAACAAAAATAATAACATGTTTTTTATGGGTGTGAGAGGTAATAAATTTACAGTGAGAAGTCTGAAGATGTGCTTGAGAATAATGTGGTGTGAATATTATACAAAGAATTCTTAGCTTAGAAATTCTTAGCGGTTTAGGGCTACGACAGGTATGATTCAGAGGAAGGGGGAGGGATTATTCAAGCGTTTTGGGCATTTAGAGGATGAAGCATCATAGCTGAAAAGGTGTATAAATTTGGGGTGGAAGGAATGGGAAGTAGGGATTGTTTTAGTAAGGGTTGGAGGGAGGGTGTGAAGGATGTTTTATGAGGTAAGGACCTTAGCCTCCAGCAGATGTGTGAGAGCGTTTTAGAGCAGTGACAACGGGTATTTGATGAGTTGTTGGAGTGTAAGTAAAGTAATGTATGTGGAGATTCTGGTACATAAGCTAGCCGGACTTAGGTTCTGGAGGTGGGAAGTACAGTGCCTTCATTCTGAAGGAAGGATAAGGGACATTTGTGCTCGGAGGGTCATTTAAACTGCGATGTCTGTAACCTTCTGACAAGACAATCATTAAATGAATGAATGATAGTGAATTTTTCCTCTCGTAGTTCACTCTGCAATTAAAAATACGAATGAAGACAAAAAATAATAAGGACTAAGAATTCTCTCCCCTTCTCACCTTTTTTAAAACAAGAAAATTCCTCTTTAGTGCTCCCTCGTTTCACCTCTATGGAGTCCCTCTCGCTCGTCTTCTCTAAATATGGGGCTGTGGCTCCACTTTCCTTTCACACTGGAGAAGATAAGGCTTAACCCCCCTCCTGTTTCCTTTACACTTTCCCCTCTCCATCAACTTTCCTCTTCATCAACTTTCCTTTCCCCTCCATCAGCCATGATCATCAAAAGCCTTTGAAGCTGCCGTAGCCACTGAACCCGTGGAGGAATGCTTAACCATCTCCCTATCGTCTTATTGCAGCCTCCCAGCTCAGGCTGACAGATGTCATCATTTCATCTGTGTGACTGTGTGACTCATTTACCTGTCGTCTATCCCTGGTGGACTGCGGGACGATGGGAAGGATAGTGGGGGAAGGTCATCGCCTCAACGGCCCGATCCCAGACCAGGCCTGGTGAATCATAGCCTAATCTATCCATCTGTTGGTGCTAGCAACAAGCATTCCATTGTAGGCACCACAAACCATACCACGGGCGGGATTTAAACCCGCCTGGCTATTAAGTAAGCGACTTGTTCACACATTGTAATTATCATATTAAGTAAGAGGCATAATGCGGATGCATACAATTTTAATAATATGCAGGAGAGAGAATAATGTTGAGAATGGGCATCTTATCGTGGAATTAACAATAGTGGTAAAGAATTAGAAGAAACATAAAAGGAAGATGAAGGAGACAGAAAAACGGGAAGAGAGAGGGAGACGGGCAGAAAGGGGCTGTATGTTTAAAGAGTGCTTGCGACGAGTAGCAAGCACTCTCTCTCTCTCTCTCTCTCTCTCTCCTCTCAATTGCTCTCATTTATATATATATATATATTTTTTTTTTGGTGGGGGGGGGACTGAAATTCCAGTTTGTTACACTGCAAATTACCTAACCTCGTTTGGTATGCATGTAAATCAAGGACTGATTAGCCACTAATGTCATGAGAAGAATCGTCCGGTCTGTCTGTCAAAGGGGGAGAGAGTAGCTTGATACACGGAGCTGCTGATTCACTGGCAACACGCCCATCATCACGCCCATCACACCCGACACGCCCATCATCACACCCATCGACATATCCATCATCACGCCCATCATCACGCCCATCATCACGCCCATCATCACGCCCATCATCACGCCCATCACGCCCATCACGCCCATCGTCACGCCCATCACGCCCATCGTCACGCCCATCACGCCCATCACGCCCATCACACCCATCACGCCCATAATCACGCCCATCACGCCCATCATCACGCCCATCATTACGCCCATCAACACGCCCATCAACACGCCCATCAACACGCCCATCAACACGCCTATCGACACACCCATCAACACGCCCATCAACACGCCCATCAACACGCCCATCAACACGCCCATCAACACGCCAATCAACACGCCCATCAACACACCGAAAAACCGTCAGCATGTTCAGTTGTATTTTTTTTTTTTTATTTGGCGCTTCTGTGCCTCCATTGACTCGTTTTTGTGATTTTCATTTTTGTGAATTAGAACAATAGTCTTAGTTTGCTCTGATTGTTTGTAGCACTTTGCTTGGCACTCGGACAAGTCTGTAGCACTTTGCTTGGCACTCGGACAAGTTTGTAGCACTTTGCTTGGCACTCGGACAAGTTTGTAGCACTTTGCTTGGCACTCGGACAAGTTTGTAGCACTTTGCTTGGCACTCGGACAAGTTTATAGCACTTTGCTTGGCACTCGGACAAGTTTGTAGCACTTTGCTTGGCACTCGGACAAGTTTGTAGCACTTTGCTTGGCACTCGGACAAGTTTGTAGCACTTTGCTTGGCACTCGGACAAGTTTGTACCACTTTGCTTGGCACTCGGACAAGTTTGTAGCACTTTGCTTGGCACTCGGACAAGTTTGTAGCACTTTGCTTGGCACTCGGACAAGTTTGTAGCACTTTGCTTGGCACTCGGACAAGTTTGTAGCACTTTGCTTGGCACTCGGACAAGTTTGTAGCACTTTGCTTGGCACTCGGACAAGTTTGTAGCACTTTGCTTGGCACTCGGACAAGTTTGTAGCACTTTGCTTGGCACTCGGACAAGTTTGTAGCACTTTGCTTGGCACTCGACAAGTTTGTAGCACTTTGCTTGGCACTCGGACAAGTTTGTAGCACTTTGCTTGGCACTCGGACAAGTTTGTAGCACTTTGCTTGCACTCGGACAAGTTTGTAGCACTTTGCTTGGCACTCGGACAAGTTTGTAGCACTTTGCTTGGCACTCGGACAAGTTTGTAGCACTTTGCTTGGCACTCGGACAAGTTTGTAGCACTTTGCTTGGCACTCGGACAAGTTTGTAGCACTTTGCTTGGCACTCGGACAAGTTTGTAGCACTTTGCTTGGCACTCCGACAAGTTTGTAGCACTTTGCTTGGCACTCCGACAAGTTTGTAGCACTTTGCTTGGCACTCCGACAAGTTTGTAGCACCTTCCTTGGCACTCCGGCAAGTTTGTAGCACTTTCCTTGGCACTGCGACAAGTTTGTAGCATTTTGCTTGGCACTCCGACAAGTCTGTAGCACTTTTATCATCCAGATCCTACAGTTTAAGAATACATACAACCCGCTCTTAGTGTGTGTGATCTTTGACAAGCATGATTTTCCATGGGTAAACCCATGTTCCACTAACTTAGCATACGGAACCTGAGTAAACAGGATCTGTTTCAGTGATGAATGTGAGAAAACGGGACCTTGCTCGTAGGGGTAGTGTTTCGCCAAGGTTTTTGTTCGTCCAGGGTAGTGTTCGTCCAGGGTAGTGTTCGTCCAGGGTAGTGTTCGTCCAGGGTAGTGTTCGTCCAGGGTAGTGTTCGTCCAGGGTAGTGTTCGTCCAGGGTAGTGTTCGTCCAGGGTAGTGTTCGTCCAGGGTAGTGTTCGTCCAGGGTAGTGTTCGTCCAGGTAGTGTTCGTCCAGGGTATGTTCGTCCAGGGTAGTGTTCGTCCAGGGTAGTGTTCGTCCAGGTAGTGTTCGTCCAGGGTAGTGTTCGTCCAGGGTAGTGTTCGTCCAGGGTAGTGTTCGTCCAGGGTAGTGTTCGTCCAGGGTAGTGTTCGTCCAGGGTAGTGTTCGTCCAGGGTAGTGCTCGTCCAGGGTAGTGCTCGTCCAGGGTAGTGTTCGTCCAGGGTAGTGTTCGTCCAGGGTAGTGTTCGTCCAGGGTAGTGTTCGTCCAGGGTAGTGTTCGTCCAGGTAGTGTTCGTCCAGGTAGTGTTCGTCCAGGTAGTGTTCGTCCAGGGTAGTGTTCGTCCAGGGTAGTGTTCCTTCAGGGTAGTGTTCCTTCAGGGTAGTGTTCCTTCAGGGTAGTGTTTCTCCAGGGTAGTGTTCCTTCAGGGTAGTGTTTCTCCAGGGTAGTGTTCCTTCAGGGTAGTGTTTCTCCAGGGTAGTGTTCCTCCAGGGTAGTGTTCCTTCAGGGTAGTGTTCCTCCAGGGTAGTGTTCCTCCAGGGTAGTGTTCCTCCAGGGTAGTGTTCCTCCAGGGTAGTGTTCCTTCAGGGTAGTGTTCCTCCAGGGTAGTGTTCCTCCAGGGTAGTGTTCCTTCAGGGTAGTGTTCCTTCAGGGTAGTGTTCCTCCAGGGTAGTGTTCCTTCAGGGTAGTGTTTCTCCAAGGTTTTTGTTCCTGATGAATCCCTATTAAACAGGATCCGATTGCCTCGCGTATAACAATGAGATCTTTGGCAGTTACTGATTCTTCTTCAGAATATTAGCAACTGTTATTATTTATTATTATTTATTATTATTATTATTAATATTATTATTATTATTATTATTATTATTATTATTATTGGAAACAGCAGAATTTTTAAGGATCATGCAACGCTTTGGAAATAACAATAAATAGGTTTGATGCGAGGAATACTAAGGCATCTACAGTTTCTTGGAACAAGAAACCTTTAGCAGCATCGAGGCATCCTCTTACTCCCCACATCGTTCGTCACTGGAAGACACGCAGGTTAGGTTATATTCATTACCCTGCATGCTTCCGATCTCTCCGGAAAGGAAATAAGAGAGATGGAGAGAAGAGTTCCCTTTCCCTCAGTCAGAGATATAAAAGCTCTTTCATCAGGGGTGAAACAACCGCTACGAGTCTCTCTATTGTGCTATTCGGGGGAAATGCTTTCGTCTATTTTTTTCGAGTGGATTCGAACGTAAATGGGAACGTAATTTCAGTGCCGTCCTCTTCAGTGGCTTCGTGGATATGCATATAAAGGGGAAGTATATTTTTCCCTAACGTGTAGGGTGAGGCACAGGATATTGCACCGAGAGTCATGCATTCACTTGGATGGGTCTCAGATTATCTGTTCTTTCAAGAAGAAAAATGGAATTTCTGCTGACTTCGGAGTTTGTTAACTCGTTACTCCACTCATTGCATTAAACCACAAGCTAATCAGCTCGCTTCTTCACTCAGCGTATTAAACCACAATACACAAATATCCCGTACATAGACAAAATTGTGACGACGTTTTCGTACGCGTTAGACCATTAACTAGTCACAGAGAAGTTCGAAGGGAAGGGAGCCTGAATGTATACGGGAGGAAGGCGGGGAACGGTAGTGGCAGAAAGGTTGATCTGAGAAGGGAGAACGAAATTCTTAGTTAAATCACGAGTATTTTACCAATATTTATTTACTAACCCTCAAAGTGGGTCAGAGGTATCAAGGTGCTGCTGATGCTGCTGCTGCTGCTGCTGATGCTGCTGCTGCTGCTGCTGCTGCTGCTGCTGCTGCTGCTATTGCTGCTGCTATTGCTGCTGCTGCTGCTATTGCTGCTGCTATTGTTGCTGCCATTGCTGCTGCTTTTGCTGCTGCTATTATTACTATTATTACTATTACTACTATTACTATTAATATTACTACTATTACTACTGTTAATATTACTACTATTACTACTGTTAATATTACTATTACTACTGTTAATATTACTATTACTACTGTTAATATTACTATTACTACTATTAATATTACTATTACTACTATTACTACTACTACTATTACTATTACTACTATTACTATTACTACTATTACTATTTCTATTACTATTACTACTATTACTACTGTTAATATTACTATTACTATTACAACTGTTAATATTACTACTATTACTACTATTACTATTACTATTACTACTATTACTATTGCTATTACTATTACTACTATTACTATTACTACTATTACTATTACTATTACTATTACTGCTATTATTATTACTATTATTACTGTTAATATTACTATTACTACTGTTAATATTACTATTACTATTAATATTACTACTCTTACTACTATTAATATTACTATTACTATTATTACTATTACTACTATTATTACTATTACTACTATTACTATTATTACTATTACTATTACTATTAATATTATACTACTACTATTACTACTATTACTATTACTACTATTACTATTACTATTACTTCTACTATTATTACTAAATAACAAAAAAGGCACAATACCGTGACTGGAACAGTACACAAATAACCCGCACATAGAAGAGAAGAGCTTATGACGACGTTTCGGTCCGACTTGGACCGATTTTTCGTTAGTGTGACTTTGTAAATGGTCCAAGACGGACCGAAACGTCGTCGTAAGTTCCTCTTTTCTATGTGTGGGTTTTTTGTGTACTATTACTATAACTACTGCTATTTACTACTACTACTACCACCACCAGAGTCAGCCAGAGATGTCAAGGTATTGTCCCCAGAAGAGTACCCAGTCTTTTTACCATGGAGTCACAGTTATTTGTTAAATGCGTCTTTATACTGACTTCTTTGGATTAAATATTTCACACGATAGAACATGAATAAATAATTATATATATTGATAATGTGATAGTCTAAGAGACAGACAGGCAGCCACACAGAGACAAAGGCAGATCACTGTGTGTAGTTGTCCAGCGATTCCGTGTAATTTCCCTGGCAGTTTTTATGGGTGGGAGTACCCCTGGGAACTGCAGCTGTTATCTGCATATCAAGGGAGACCCGCGTTCTTCATGCGAGCTGCGAAGTCCTCACGTTGTGTGGGTCTTCATGGGATGGGTCGGGCTGAAGAACCTGCATTTCATCGCTCTCAAGCAGCGTCTTAAATAGAAGTATTGCACAACATTACCAATTTTTTTTGTATCAACAATTATCAGTATCAGGATATTTTCACCATCAGTTTTCAGTACAATTATAGTAATCGGTATGGTTAACATTGTCATTTTTGTCATCTGCTTTACTAGGAATTCCGGAAAGGGTACCTCAAGTGGTGCTTGATATTTTTCCCTTTTCTAGCTTTTTCGGGTTTTTCATCCCTCATGAAAAGAGAAGGCTTTATTGGATCATCTTCAAATATTAAACACTGGTGTAAAGTAACTAGGGCAAGACTCCTCCTACAATTGACATATGCAAGTGTCCTGTGACTATAGTTGTAGAAGCCATTCCCAGCTTCCTGAAAAGGCTCTGATAATTTCCAAAACCCTCTCCTGTTTGGCTTCAAATCTTCAAAAAAAGAGTTTTCCAAGTCGACGACAATGGAGAGTAAATTTCGTGTGTGTAGGTGCATATCTGCTAATTTTGTTAAAAAGGTCCAAATTATTCATGTCATATAACGTTAAATATATTAGTCTCCTTGAATACCTTCAATATTTTATGGCCGATGCATCTTAGGGACAGGATAGTACTCGTTAATTTTATTTTGCGTGCACACAAATTTGTCAGTATACAAAATTAGTTTATTAAACTTGGAGACATTGGAATCGGCACTATAAATGGAAAATGTCTTTTCCGAGAGGCTATAAATTTTTAGCCCACTTGTTTTCCAGAAGCCAAGGCTCACGTTGTGTTCTTGGGTTGCTTGAGACCCAAGTTGCCAGTTTTATGAATTTTTTTTTATTTTATAATATTGTTGCTGATGGATTCCATATGAAAGATGACATTCTATAAGATTAAACTGTGTAGGTGCAAATTACAAATCTTGTTAGTTTATTAAAAAAAACTTTGAATCGTTAGATTTAAAACAGTTACCGGACTTCAGACTTCGTGTTGATTAGCTATAATCAAAGAAAGGGCTGTGCTGATTATAAATAATAAATGTTTGTTTCTTTTCCCTGGATATCTCATTCACTCACTTTTCCAAGCACCTTTTCTTCAAATTCGAAATTAAAATAATTTTTTCCACCTTTTATGTACAAACCTTTCAAACAAACCTTTTGAGCCTTTTTTGGTTCTGATGTAAAAAAAAAAAAGGCAGCATTTCTTTAAAATCAGATACCGAGATCACAGATTATATTTTCCTTTCCCTGGAGAGATTGTCAATATTGCATTCCCAACATTACTTCTTATTCGCTTCTTAAGTTCGGAACTAATTGTATCTCATCTTGTTTACCCCTTGTTTACCTCCCTTTCCCATCCAGCATTTCACCACCTCCAGTCATTGTTCGAATAGCGCTTTTCCACAAAAGCTTTAATCACATAAAGGAAACATTTCTTCCATTATCTGTATGATAATTCATTCATAATTATATTTCACTATAACTGTTTGTCGTTGTTTACCTTCCATCATATAAATAGACTTCTTCTATTTTGAGGTGTATAAATGGAAGACAGGAATAAATAAAGGGGATGTAAATAGTGTGCTGAAAATATCTAGCCTAGATAGGACTCGCAGCAATGGTTTTAAGTTGGAAAAATTCAGATTCAGGAAGGATATAGGAAAGTACTGGTTTGGTAATAGAGTTGTGGATGATTGGAACAAACTCCCGAGTACAGTTATAGAGGCCAGAACGTTGTGTAGCTTTAAAAATAGGTTGGATAAATACATGAGTGGATGTGGGTGGGTGTGAGTTGGACCTGATAACTTGTGCTACCAGGTCGGTTGCCGTGATCCTCCCTTAAGTCAATGTGACATGATCTGACTAGGTTGGGTGCATTGGCTTAAGCCGGTAGGAGACTTGGACCTGCCTCACATGGGCCAGTAGGCCTTCTGCAGTGTTCCTTCGTTCTTATGTTCTTATGTATATTTCACTTTGTCCATGGTTATCATATTGCACTTCATGCATAATTGGATAAAAAAAAACACTAAGAGGAGCACTAATGCTACATTATATAGTCCACGGTTGAATTTTGCAGTAAATAGTCTTGTAATAACTTCAAAATATGGAAAAAATTAGTCGAGGTATATAGCAAGATAACCCTCCAAAAATTGCATGTTTTAAACGAAGCATAGAAGCGCTGCAACCCGACTGAGCTTTCTCTTCACAACACAAGTTTAATTCTCTGCGTCAGATCTCGGCAAAGGAACGCATTTTTAGTCACAAAACGCCACTGATACACGGACGACGGATACACTAAGTTACACATGTAACTACACTAAGTAAGACTTTTTTTTTGGACATTGTAGCTGAGTGCGACACGATTATTTCGCAACCAGCGATGTAAACATATATTTTTGAGGCATTAAATAACCAAAATGTAGTGTAGTAATAAGTCTCCGCTCCAAATACAGCTTCACCAAAAAACAAAACATTCTGCTTTATACAAAAACTCTTCTCGCTCTTTGTATTAAACTGCAGTGCTGTATTTAGTTGATAAAAGCCTTCGTCAGGGGAACACTGAACGAGGCTGAACGACACTGATCAAGGTTGGACGACACAGGGCGACACTGTAAACAAACGAGAATTAGTATGTTAATATCTCTCAGAGACAATTTTCTGTCATTATTCTCTCTCTCGGGATCTTTCAGGTGCTCGGCTTTGGAAAGCTATTGCGCTTGGCTCGTAATTACCCCAGGGAGAAGGAAAAACAGTTGGGAGAAAGTGATGGGGAAATAATAATGGGTAAACAGTGTTGTGGAAAATATGGGGAAATAATGGGAAAGTGGTGATAAGGAAAATAATAATGTGGCATTTTATGATGGGAGACAATGAAGGTGAAGCAAATGTGAAAGACGTGGAAAATTTTGTTGTGTAGAACCGTAACTTAGAAAAAAATTGTCGGTGAGAACCATGAAAGGAGCCAACAGCATTCAAATACTGGATGGCAACAGATAAATACTATTGAAATAGCCTTGATTGACTTGAAACCAGATTTTACAGTCTCTGTGGTTAAAAATGGTTATAATTATAACCATATTTTTGAAAGGGATTGACCGGTAAGCCATCGGAAGGCCTCAGTCAGATGAACAAAAGATCCAGCGGCGGGTCATCACATGACTAAAACCCTCGTCTGAAAACACTTGTCCTGTTTCCTTACTTATTTAACATAACTTAAAATCTCTGAAGCAATGAAGAGCAACATGGTCCGCAAATTTCACGCTGAGAAAACCACTTTCTAGCACTGAAAATAATCGAAAATAAACAGTCCTGTCCCTAGACTCTCATCCTTACAACGATCTTCGGGAGTGAAGCAACGAGTAACCTGTTAAGTAAAAGGACACAAATGCAACGGATGTTGCATATTGTCGGTAATTCTGCCAATATTAATACAAGGAGTATCCTACATCTACCTGACACAGGCTCTACCTCCCTTACAAAACTTTAACACATGAATGTAAGAATGAGCTGAGAAAAGCTAAAGGAACCGAAGCTGATGTCATCTGAGAATAGAAGAACCAGGGGATATATGATAAATAACATTCTCCGAGGACATGAATATAAAGCCACCAGACAGATAAAGAAAATGAGCTGAGAAAAGCTTAGGGAAAGCTGGCGTCATCTTAGGATAGAAGAACCAGGGGATATATGACACATGATATACTCAGAGGACTTGATAGGGCGGACTGTCATAGACTGCCCGAGATGTAGGAGAAAGGGACGCGGAGGTAAGACACAGGTGACTCGGGAAGAATTGTTTTTACCGTTAGGGGAAGCAAGAAGAGGACTGATCTGGACGTAGTAGAGGCGAGTTTTCATACATAGTTTAAAGAACAAGCATGACAACGCCCACAAGTCTGAAAGAAGGTAAATAATGTAAAGGGCAAGTTTATAGGCAGAACCAAGAACAGACTCGACATTTGCAACCACAAATAAATGAGTACACACACACACACACACACACACACACACACACACACACACACACACACACACCAGGAGCTGAGTCTCGACCCCTGCAACCACAATTAGGTGAGTACACACACACGCGCGCGCGAGCGCGCGTGCGTGTGCGAGGATTATACATACATTTGCATAAAATAATTAAAGGAGATCACATCGGTCTACATATTTGATAACTTTTATCCCTCTCATAACAGGCGTTAAATAATGAACATAATAGAACATAGATAACAGTGAACTGCACTTTTTTATGTGAACTCTCACATGTATCCCCCCCATCCCCCCAAAAAATGATTTGCATTCGAAATGCTTGTATCAGTTTTATTCGTTTCGGAAAATTCGTGTTTAGTCCACGTGAAAGAGGAACAAAAATATTGGTATTTGACTCGTGTCTAATCAGGCAAAAGTGTGTCAAATAAATGGGAAGCCGGATTGTGTTTGTTTTTGTTGGTATTTTTGTTGCTAATTGCCTGTGATGCTGAATGCAAAGTTGACAAATAAATACACATGCGCACACAGGCAGGCATATAAGCATGCATGCGCGCACGCAAGCGGGAACACGCACAAAAAACAACACACACACACACACACACACACACACACACACACACACACACACACACACACACTGAAGTAAGAAATGAGAGGGAGAGGTGGGTTGATTGCATTTTCTTTGACTGCAAGAAGGCCTTCGACAGTTCCTCACAAGAGATTAGTACAGAACTAAAGGAACAGGCACGAATAACAGGAAGGGCGCTGCAATGGATCAGAGAATACCTAAAAGGGAGGCAACAGCGAGTCATCGTCCGCGATGAGGTATCACAGTGGGCTCCAGTGACGAGCGGGGTCTCACAGGGGTCAGTCCTGGGACCAGTGCTATTCTTGGTATATGTGAACGACATGACGGAAGGGATAGATTCAGAAGTGTCCCTGTTTGCAGATGACGTGAAGTTAATGAGAAATAAATCAGACGCGGACCAGACAGGTCTACAAAGAGACCTGGACAGGCTGGATGTGTGGTCCAGAAACTGGCTTCTAGAATTTAACCCCGCCAAATGCAAAGTCATGAAGATCGGAGGACGGCAGAAAAGACTGCAGAAAGGGTATAGACTAGGTGGCCAAAGGCTGCAAACCTCACTCAAGGAGAAAGACCTAGGAGTGAGTATAATACCGAGTACATCACCAGAAGCACACATTAACCAGACAACTGCTGCGGCATATGAGCGCTTGGCAAACCTGAGGATAGCGTTCCGGTACCTCAGTAAGGAATCGTTCAAAACTTTATACACTGTGTACGTCAGACCCGTACTGGAGTACGCAGCACCAGTTTGGAACCCACACCTGGTCAAACACGTCAAGAAATTAGAGAAAGTGCGAAGGTTTGCGACAAGGCTAGTTCCAGAGCTAAGGGGAATGTCCTATGAAGAAAGCTTAAGGGAAATCGGTCTGACAACACTGGAGGACAGGAGGGTCAGGGGAGACATGATAACGACATACAAAACACTGCGTGGAATAGACAAGGTGGACAGAGACAGGATGTTCCAGAGATGGGACACAGAAACAAGGGGTCACAATTGGAAGCTGAAGACTCAGATGAGTCAAAGGGATGTTAGGAAGTATTTCTTCAGTCATAGAGTAGTTAGGAAGTGGAACAGTCTGACAAGCGATGTAGTGGAGGCAGGAGCTATACATAGTTTTAAGACGAGGTACGATAAAGCTCATGGAGCAGGGGAGAGAGGACCTAGTAGCGGTCGGTGAAGAGGCGGGGCCAGGAGCTGAGTCTCAACCCCTGCAACCACAATTAGGTGAGTACACACACACACACACACACACACACACACACACACACACACACACACACACGCACCACACAGGAGCTATGTATCGACCGCCAGGAGCTGTGTCTCGACCTCTGCAACCACAAATAGGTGAGTACAAGAATGTCAAGAAATTAGGGCAAGTGCAAAGGTTTGCAACAAGGCTAGTTCCAGAGCAAAAGGGAATGTCCTACGAAAGGTTAAGGGAAATCAGATTGATGACTATGGAGGACAGGAGGGTTAGGGGAGACATGATAACGACATACAAAATACTGCGAGGAATTGACAAGGTGGACAGATAGGATGTTCCAGAGATGGGACACAGATGATGACTCAGAGGAGAAGACTGAGACGAGTCAGAGAAGTTAGGGAGTATTTCTTTAGTCATAGAGTTGTCAGGAAGTGTCAGTCTGGCAAGCGACGTAGTAGAGGGAGGAATCATACATAGTTTTAAGACGAGGTATGATAAAACTCTTGGGGAAGGGGGGGAGAGAGAGAGAGGACCTAGTAGCGATCAGTGAAGAGGTGGGGCCAGGAGCTATGAATCGACCCCTGCAACCACAAATAGGCGAGTACACACACACACACACACACACACACACACACACACACACACACACACACACACACACCACACACACACACAATCAATCAGGTTAAGGAAGGAAGGAGGAGAGACAACAAGAAATGACCGTGAAGTATGTGAGGAACTCAACAAGAGATTCAAAGAAGTGTTCACAGAGGAGACAGAAGGGGCTCCAGAAAGACGGAGAGGTGGGGCACACCACCATGTGCTGGACACAGTGCACACAACCGAGGAAGAAGTGAAGAAGCTTCTGAGTGAGCTAGATACCTCAAAGGCAATGGGGCCAGATAACATCTCCCCATGGGTATTGAGAGAGGGAGCAGAGGTGCTATGTGTACCCTTAACAACAATATTCAATACATCTATCGAAACAGGGAGATTGCCTGAGGCATGAAAGACAGCAAATGTAGTCCCAATCTTTAAAAAAGGAGACAGACATGAAGCACTAAACTTCAGACCAGTGTCACTGACATGTATAGAAAGGAATGATCTCATCAAAAGCAGCCAACATGGTTTCAGGGACGGGAAATCTTGTGTCACAAACCTACTGGAGTTCTATGACATGGTGACAACAGTAAGACAAGAGAGAGAGGGGTGGGTGGACTGCATATTCTTGGACTGCAAGAAGACGTTTGACACAGTTCCACACAAGAGATTGGTGCAAAAACTGGAGGACCAAGCAGGGATAACAGGGAAGGCACTACAATGGATTAGGGAATACTTGTCAGGAAGACAGCAGCGAGTCATGGTATGTGGCGAGGTGTCAGAGTGGGCACCTGTGACAAGCGGGTCCCACAGGGGTCAGTCCTAGGACCAGTGCTGTTAATGGTATTTGTGAACGACATGACGGAAGGAATAGACTGAGGTGTCCCTGTTTGCAGATGACGTGAAATTGATTAGAAGAATTCACTCGATCGAAGACCAGGCAGAACTACAAAGGGATCTGGACAGGCTGCAGACCTGGTCCAGCAATTGGGGTCCTGGAGTTTCAAGCCCCAAGTGCAAAGTCATGAAGATTGGGGAAGGACAAAGAAGACCGCAGACGGGAGTACAGTCTAGGGGGCAGAGACTACAAACCTCACTCAAGGAAAAAGATCTTGGGGTGAGTATAAACACCAGGGACATCTCCTGAAGGGCACATCAACCAATAACTGCTGCAGCATATGGGGACCTAGCAAACCTCAGAACAGCATTCCACATCTTAATAAGGAATCGTTCAGGACCCTGTACACCGTGTACGTTAGGCCCATATTGGAGTATGCGGCACCAGTTTGGAACCCACACCTAGCCCAAACACGTAAAGAAAAATAGAGAAAGTGCAAAGGTTTGGAACAAGACTAGTCCCAGAGCTAAGAGGTATTTTCCTACGAGGAGAGGTTAAGAGAAAAACAACCTGACGAAAACTGGAGGACAGGAGGGTAGGGGGACATGATAACGACATACAAAAACTGAGAGGAATTGACGAGGTGGACAAAGACAGGATGTTCCAGAGATTGGACACAGTAACAAGGGGGACCAGTTGGAAGTTGAAGACACAGATGAATCACAGGGATGTTAGGAAGTATTCTTCAGCCACAGAGTAGTCAGTAAGTGGGAAAAGTTTGGGAAGCGAGTAGTGGGGGGCAGGGTCCATACATAGCTTTAAGCAAAGGGAAGATAAAGCTCACGGCTCAGGGAGAGTGACCTGTACATTTAGTGAAGGGCGGGGCCAGGGGGCTCGGGCCGACCCCCGCAAATCAACTAGGTGGTACAACTAGGGAGTCACCACAAAAACACACACCACCACACACACACACCACACACACACACAACACACACACACCACACACAACATTATTTGTTAAAAAACGGGGATCGCAGTTCATTTTAAAAAGAACTAAATATTTAGTATCCACGAGAAATAACCATATCAGAGCATTTCAATATACTGTAGTTGTACTGGAACCAAATTAGAGAAAGGGGGGGATAAACAGACCAAAATGTTACGTACCCATTAAACCCCGAATACATAGCAATCCATTATAAAACTCCACGCGGACTGGTCCAACTTTTGCCGGTTTCTTTTTAATTCGGGTGTGAATATCGCATCCAAAAACACCCAATGATTCTTACAGAGTTTTACTGGGGGCCCCGCCGGGGAAAGTGTGTAACTCATTTCCCGCAACACTGCAGGAAAAAACATTTTAAAGGGAAAACCATTTAAAAGGGCAGTGTTTTGCTTTTTTGTCCCTGTGACGTCATCTGATTTTGAGGGGAATTTTAACAGGGGTGTTTTGCCCCAATAAAGCTTATTCGCAAAAATTGTCTTCTTGACTGCTTGGAGACCCGGTCTAGGCCGAGCCGCGGGGTAAACTTCGTAAACCCTCGTCTGCACTTGTTTTCCTCATTTTTTCTGTCACCCGCCTGTCGTTCATCGCGACTCAAATATATACCCGTCCATCCATCCTCACCTTTACACCCGTCATTAACCCGTGCGTTATCCCCCCTTTTT
>NC_069449.1:22134504-22137004 GCF_026875155.1 Cherax quadricarinatus
CCCCCCCTCTTCCTCCCCCACATTTCCCAGGGCCCTCTTCTCTCATGGCTAACACTCCTCCCGGTGAGAGGTCAAGGCAGGTCACACTGGCATAGCGGTAGTGGCAAGGTAGGCAAGATCCTTTCTCTTTCGCTTCTGCCTCTGTGATTATTGCCAGGGGGTAGTGGGGATGGGGATGATAGTTGTTTGTTGAGGTAAGAATGGTGATATGGTGCTGTGGTGGTGCTGGATGCGATGATGGTGATAGTGGTGCTGAAGGCGGTGATGGTAGTGGTGTTGCATAGCATCTGTCAAGCACTCTTCCTCTCCCCCCCCCCTCCACGGAGTTTCACGCCGATATTTCACACATCAACTGCGTCTGTTTTAAAATGTCTCAGATTTTAGAAGCTTTCATATTTGTATTCCAGACGCATACTGCAGACAGTAATGACGGAAAAATAAAAATGTTGCAGAATTAGCTTTTATTGGGACAATTTCACTCTATGCACAGTGAAATTTGTCTCGCAACCCACCAACTTTATAAAAGGTCGGAATTCAGACTTTATTTTTTGATAGTCAATATGTCACTGTTGTAGGCAGATTTGCTAGTGAATTTATTACATAGATCATTCCCCCATCTTATTCAGCATAATTCTAAGATTGTCATTTACTTTTGTAATGGCTATCTTACCGTCTGCGAATAAAAATATAGCCAATTTATGCCACAACGTCAACAAGTGGAATATAAGGTAAAAGCGATTAAAGTCACTGTTTAAGGCTCACAGTCATCTGTTTAACAAGCAACAGTGAAATTCTGACTGTTATTAAGAGGACTGAGCCTCAGTACAAGCTGATCTGAAACGAGTGCGTATTTTTGATCATCTTTCAGGTCTCGGTGAGATCTCGTAGTACACTATCCAGGTTCAGTTACTAGTCGAAGAGTTAATAATGCCAGTATTCCATTGACCACGGCTAGTTTTGCTTGTAACTTCACATAAGTTGCAGTTTTTTTTACCCTGGTCACCTGTTATGATGGAGTTTTGGCATTGGTGGTGGTAGTGGTAGCTGTGACTAGTAGTGGTAGTAGTAGTAGAAGAAAAAAGAAAAGAAGGGAAAGAGAGAGATCTGAGAGAGAGACAGATATAAGAAAGGGAAAGGAAACTTATCAACAGCAGGAGCAGGAACACAGCAGCAGGAACTGAAAATTGTAAACAGTGGAGGTGGCTCCATTTAAGAGTGCAGCAGAGAGAGAGAGAGAGAGAGAGAGAGAGAGAGAGAGAGAGAGAGAGAGAGGGGGGGGGGAGGGAGGGATGGAGGGTGAGAGAGATGGTATCTACCTCTATACGAGAGAACGTGAGACTTAAAAATGCAGAGACAAAACAAATAAAAAATACTGCGAGAGAGTGAGTAAAGTATTACACAACATAAAATAAGGCCGAGAAATCAATTAAGTCGTGTCCCGGAAATTATTATTACGATAAGTATGTGTTGTATTCCTTCTACTCTTCTGCAACACGCATGCACACGATTGCAACGCCAGTGGTACGCCTCACAAATTAACACAATTCCTGAGGTGCAAATGTGTGTGTACTCACCTAGTTGTACTCACCTAGTTGAGGTTGCGGGGGTCGAGTCCGAGCTCCTGGCCCCGCCTCTTCACTGATCGCTACTAGGTCACTCTCCCTGAGCCGTGAGCTTTATCATACCTCTGCTTAAAGCTATGTATGGATCCTGCCTCCACTACATCGCTTGCCAGACTATTCCACTTACTAACAACTCTGTGGCTGAAGAAATACTTCCTAACATCCCTTTGACTCGTCTGATTCTTCAGCTTCCAATTGTGACCCCTTGTTTCTGTGTCCCATCTCTGGAACATCCTGTCTCTGTCCACCTTGTCTATTCCACGCAGTATTTTTTATGTCGTTATCATGTCTCCCCTGACCCTCCTGTCCTTCAGTGTCGTCAGACCATTTTCCTTTAACCTTTCTTCATAGGACATTCCCCTTAGCTCTGGAACTAGCCTTGTTGCAAACCTTTGCGCATTCTCTAATTTCTTGACGTGTTTGACCAGGTGTGGGTTCCAAACTGGTGCTGCGTACTCCAGTATGGGCCTGACATACAGTATATAAAGTCTTGAAAGATTCCTTACTGAGGTACAGGCGCCCACATGCCGCAGCAGTTATCTGGTTAATGTGTGCTTCTGGCGATGTATTCAGTATTATACTCACCTACCTACCTACCTACCTAGTTACTGCAGGCCGCACGCAATCCAACGTACGAGCCACAGCCCGGCTGATCCGGCATCGTCTTTAGGTATCTGTCCAGCTCCCTCTCGAAGACAACCAGGGGTCTTCCCGTAATGCCCCATATTGCTGGTGGGAGGCTGTTGAACAGTCTTGGGCCCCGGACACTGATTGCATTTTCTCAGTGTACCAGTGACGCCCCTACTTTTCACTGGGGGTATGTTGCATCGCCTGCCAAGTCTTTTGCTTTGGTATGAAGTGATTGCTTTGTGCATATT
>NC_069449.1:22142004-22154504 GCF_026875155.1 Cherax quadricarinatus
CTTAAAAACGTCACCTTCTTTGCGTCCCCACTGATACGTTGCTACCGTGGAAGCAATGTTTGAGTGGCTTAGGTGAATAGGACACAATATGAAATTTATGGCGTTTACTGAGACGACGTTTCGTCCACAAGGGATTTTATCCAATCATTGATAATATCCGTATTGGACGAAACGTTGCAGTAAATTCCATAACTTTAATTTTGCCTTATTAACATTCTTGTTGGTATATTTTATTTTTGCTATTCATTTTGAGTGGCTTAACCAGACTAAAAACCCATTCATTTAAATTTTCTTTTTCTTCTGGCCGATAACATGGAAAATTTTAACATTAATTATAGATTGTGATAAATGGAATGTAAGTAGTTGTACTTGATTTGTGATTATGATTTATGTAATATGTGAGTGTTGGTAGCAAATTGGTAGCCTGACTCGCGAAATCGTAATGACACGATTGCGGGGCGGGGACCGAACGGGCGGGGCCTGAGGTCGTGGCGCGTTAGGTAGCCCAGTTACAAGCTGTTGTTGCTAGTCAAAGTGTAGAGTTTCTCAATGAAGATCATAATTATTATATGGCTATTGGCCGACAATAGGTTAAAAAATATATGCCTATAACCGCGTTTCACTTCAACGAGACATAATAAAAAAATTTAAATTTGTAATTATTGTTTGCACAACAGAGCCATCCCATAAGCGCTTATCTCCCAGTGTTAGGTGATTAACGGCGACAGAACAATAGCAGCATTCGAGGTAACCAAGGATGATTTTGATCTAAATGCTGCAAAATAAGGACCATCTATTAGTAAAATGAACACCCTATGTACTGTGTGATAGATAAAGATGAGATCTGATTACATACTCACGAATACATTTGATCCCAGTGTGACCAGTTTATGGGCTTAAATGTATGTATTGAGTTGGGCACGGTAGTTAATTTCGTTTCGTAAATTTAATATTTAATTAAGAAGTATTTACAGGTAATTATCAAGTCTAGAGTCGAGGGTAATCTTTGGCGCACAATTTGAGAAAGGTATAAGTAATCTTTGAGCTCTAGCAGAGAGAGTAAAGACAGTCGGAGAGATGGAGGGAGAGTTAGAGAGAGGGTAGGAGGGAGGGGGAGAGGAAGAGGAATGAGAGAGAGGGGGATGAGAGGTAAATGAGTGTTAGTTACATTTTTCAAAAACACTTGTGGTTAGACATTAAGCCTGCTTCACATGTTTTTTTTTATTTTTGTACCCGCGTGTGGGTAGAGAGGAGGAAATTGGCAGATAACAGAAAACCCTACCGAAATCATCTGTTGGCAACACTAAATTACTGGCCCTGGTAGTGTTACAGATCATAACTGGACAGGTGAGATCAGGATAGCATCCTGCTCAGAGCACCTTTTGGGGTCCATTACAACAGTCCTCGAGGTTAACAGGAATGAAATTAAAATGATGCAACAAATTACATGTGAAAATGACTGCAAGCCCACAAATAGTTGAATAAATTCATGTATAGCCAAGAACAATCTTTTATTCATACAAGGCTTCACCCACTATGTATATACATACATACAGTAGGTAATTTATAAGCTCATGATTCCTAATACCTTATCGGAAAGAGCTTTTTCCAGTGATGGGTCAACGGTGTCCTGAGGTGTGCACCATCCTTCAACAGCCGGAGAAAAAAGCGAATAAGGCGAACTCTTTATGTCGATAGTCTTGAAGGCGCTCAGACTTTCCCAAGGAGACGACTGGTGGGTTCATGTTATGCTTCCAGCTAGACTGGTGGGAGAGAGATCCGCAGGGTAAAACAAGTAGCATTACCTGCATTGCTATCTTCCTGTGATGTATCTGGGAACTTAGTGGAGCACGGGACGGGGGGATGAAAATTTCTCTCTCATTCTCTCTCTCTCTCTCTCTCTCTCTCTCTCACACACACACACACACACACACACACACACACACACACACACACACACACACACACACACACACACACACACACACACACACACAGTGACATCAGGAAGATTGTTTGCATTGCTTCTGCCTGGGTTCAAGGTGGGCAAGAATTCTACTGGAACAAGAAGATTAGTAGAAAGAGAGGATGAGGAAAATCAGAAGGGAGTGAAGAAATGGGAACAACTGCATTTCCTTCTTAAATCGCTTGACCAAGAAAAGGCTGTGGGGCCCAGACAAGTTGAACCCAAGATTCCTGAGAAGATGATCAGACCAGCTAGCAGCACCTCTAACTCGCATCTTTCAGCACTGCCTAGTACAGTGTAAATGTCCCTCTCTATGGAAATACGCAAATGTAGTCCCTGTTCACAAAAAGAAGAGCAGAGCAGAAATCAGCAACTACAGACCAGTGTCACTTCTGTCAATCACTGGTAAGATCCTTGAGACAATAATCTCAAGACAAATGACAGATTTTTTTGACTACCACTCACTACTTTGTGATCGTCAATATGGCTTCAGGAAAGGTTACTCTGCTGCTGATCTGTTGTTAAACCTCTCCACTAAGTGGCACCAGTCACTGGATGAATCCGAAGTCAGCTGTGTGGTAGCACTGGACATTGCTGGCGCTTTCGACCGGGTGTGGCACCAGGGCCTCTTAGCAAAACTTCAAGCACTGGGAATTGCAGGCTCTACGTTATGTCTCTTCAGTGATTACCTTCATGGTAGATCTCTAAGTGTAGTTCTCAATGGAATGGAATCAGCAAGACATCCTATTGGGGCAAGTGTTCCACAAGGAAGCGTACTGGGACCATTGTTATGGAATGTCTACTTCAACGACCTTCTTCATCTCATCCCAGAATCACATGCATATGCAGAAGACTGTACACTGACATTCACTTATCCAAGAGAAGAAATGCCAGCTGCTCTAAGCTACATCAATCACCAGCTGAGAGCTATATCAGCTTGGGGAAATAGATGGCAAGTAACAGTTGCACCTGAGAAAACGCAAATGATGATCGTCTCTAGGCACCATGATGGTAATGATGGTGCAGTAGTAATAATGAATGGGAGGGTGTTGGCACCTGGAGAAGAAGTTGATATCCTTGGGGTGAATTTTGACTCCAAACTAACCATGAAGAACCATGTTGTAAATCTTGCAAACAAGGCAGCCAGGAAGCTTACAGCACTTCGCCGTATCTCGCATCTGCTTGATAGTAGGGGTTGCAAGATTCTGTACGAGGCACAAGTACGCTCACACCTTGAGTATGCTCCACTTTCTTGGTTTGCCTGCCCCCCCCCCCTCTCATCTGCGACTGCTTGACAGAGTAGAGAACAGAGGAAGACGTCTCATCTCTCGCCTGGACCCATCCTGGATAGACCTGTCATTTCAGCAGAGCCTTCAACACAGGAGGGATGTGGGTGGCCTTACTGTTATGTACAATATTGTCAAAGTACCACACTTGGATCCACTTCGAGGACAGCGTGAAACAAGCTTTTATGCCACAAGACGGGCAGAAAGCAGCAACTTCACTCTGGCTGTACCCTTCTCCAGAACATCACTCCATCTGATATCATATATACCCAGGATGACTCGAGTATGGAACACATTCGTACAGCATAATGATGTCAACGAGATAAAGTCAGTTGATCACATGAAAATACTGGCCCACAGATGGCTCCAACTTCATCCTGTTCCCTACTTGTATGTCTCATAACAATAAAAATGCTTTCAAATGAGCTGATGTAGGTAACAGCTCTTAGCTTGCCAATAAAGTTAGGAATCCTCAACCTGTAAATAGCTTGTGAATAAAGCTAGGGATCCTTAACCTTGTCAAACCCTGTGTAAAAAAAAAAAAAAGAGAGAGAGAGAGAGAAAAGGAAGACGTAAGCATGACACAGATCTGAGGGAGAAGGGAGTGTGCAGATAGGGATAAGGGAAAATAAAATAGAAAGATAAACCACAGCAAACGGGAAAAAAAGTAAGAGAAGAAATGAAACAAAAAGGAGTTGAAGAGCTAAATCTCATAATATAATGCCTAATCTGATCCTTCCCTCGTTGAAATCACGGCAAACTTTGCAATGTTTTGCATATATAATGACACCCCCTGTTTCAAGTTGCTCATCAAGAAAGGCTATAAAAAGAGAGTTGCAGAAGAGAATTAACAAGAGCGTGTAGCTCGGGTGCTTGTGTTAACTTCTGGTGAGTTGTGAGTACCTGTTAACTCCGGGTGTAGAAGACTTAACTGCGAGCAAAGTTCTAAGTTCTTGCAGCTCAAGTAGCTTTGCATGTTGCATGGTGATGTTTGTACAAGTGGGAGTGCAAACACACGTACTCTTAGGACAAGTGAGAATATAAACATATACTTCATGGTGATGCTTTAATAGATGTGAGTATTACTACCTATTGTAATGTTTGCACAAATTTGAGTGTAAACACCCATGGCAACGTAAGGTTTGTACACTTGAAAGCATCAACACGTGTAAATTAATGCTTGCACTGGTGGGAATATAAATGTACTGCAAGACAGTGTTTACTCAGGTGGGAGTCTATGCATGTGTTATTTGATAACGGTTATTAAATGTGTGTTGTTAAATGTCATCTCCAGCACGAGGGAGAAATACAATCAAAATGTTCACTTTAATTTGCATGGATAATTGTTTTCCAGTTAAATTTTATTAATATTGCATATAAATATTACGCAGTCAATAGGTTGGTAGAAAATCTGAGCCTGATGACAAAGGTGTCTTGAAAAAAATGCAAAGGAGAAACAGGAAGAAGCTTCAGTAACCGTGTATATGATCGCAGAAGGAATGTCAGAATGAGGAACACAAGCAGTGCTATGTCACATGCGTCTTGTATGAGATGATAACTACAAAATTAATCACTACAATTGTAAAATGGTTTATAAATCTGATGATTATGAAGATATGTTGTAACAGGCCTTACAGCGCAAGTTCCACACTTTGTCATCTGAAGGTCAATTCACACTTCATTCATATCTTGCCCTAGTCAATAGTCATCTTGACAAAACGGTTTGCAGTGGATTTGGCGGGGAAAATGGATGTCAGACTCTTCGTGGTTATGTCACTGAGGGTCAGATGTTACCTCCTCGTAATGACATTTAACTTTTACAATCTTATTACCAGCAAAAGAGACCATCTGGTACTGCATAGAGGTAAAGGTTGTTTATCTTTGACAAATAGTGTTTTTCTATTAAGGCCGCACAGAGCCGAATGTACCAGATTGTAACGGTGCTAGACGGTGCAAATGTGTGAGGCATGGTATTTACACCTTAGGTAAATGGACACGGATACAACTAATTTGACATTTTAATATGCCAACGTTTCGCGCTTCAGGGACTTGACAAAGCTCCTGAAGAGTGAAACGTTGCCACAAAATGTCACATTGAGACTGTGTTCATTTATCTAACATTTTGTCGGTAGTTCTACCATTATTGCTCTATAAACGTTGCTGCCTGGAGGCTGCCAGGAGAATACGATGACCAAGAGGTTTTATTAAGGCAGAGGTGGAAGGAAGGAAGGAAGAAAGGAGAGGGTAGGGTCGTCCCAGGAAGGAAGAGAAAGAGTATGAAGAGGGTTGCTTTAAGTAGTAGGTGTTTGAACATCCAGCAGGTGAATGTGTGTGTGTGTGTGTGTGTGTGTGTATCTGTGTCTGTGTGCGCGCGCGCTCGCTTTGCATACGTACATATATAGCTAGTATGTTCAAAGAGACGAAAAACACAAGGATCCCAATGGAAATATCACTTCCCTGGAATATACCAGGTAAGCGATACCAACGTCCCCGCGGCCCGGTCTGTGACCAGGCCTTGCGGTGGATCAGGGCCTGATCAACTAGGTTGTTACTGATGGCCGCACGCAAACCGACCTGGCTGGTCGGGTACTGACTTTAGGTGCCTGACATGTCTAACTTTCTTGGGTTATCCTACGTAATTTACACTGTATGATGCTTATTCTTAAGTTTACCAGTACCTTACTAAACTTAATAGTTCAACTAACAATTAACTTAGGAAGAACTAAGAAAAAAGTGACCTTAAAGAAGAAAAAGACTTTAATTCTGTTATAATACTTTAAAGGATCCCAGGAGGAGGTAGTGAGTGCAAGAACTTAAGGAAAATGCAAGAAGATGTGATTGATAAACAGAGGGTTGTAGAGCAGTTATAACACTGGCAATAGAGGCAGCAAAAACAGGAACAGCAACAGCAGCAGGAACAGCAACAGCAGCAGGAACAGCAACAGCAGCATGAACAGTAACAGCAGCAGGAACAGCAGCAGGAACAGCAACAGCAGCAGGAACACCAGCAGCAGGAACACCAACAGAAGCAGCTGTGGCGGCCACTGTGACCATTCTCATGCCCGAGGCTCCTGAATCGGAACAGATGTTGAGGGGGGAGAGGATAGAGAGGAAGTAGAGACAGAGTGAAAGTGGTGAGAGGATTGACAGGGAGAAAGGTGGCAGGGAGAGTGAAAGAGAGATGAAGGTAGTAGGTAGTTGGAGAGGGATATAGAGAGGAGGGGTAATTGGAGAGGAAGAGGGATGAAAGGGAGACTGGAGAGGGAGAGAGGGAAGAACAGAGGGGGAGGGGGAAGGGATGCAGTTCATGTTTCTGTTATGCCTGCAGGTTAATCTTCTCGCTCCCCCCCCCCCCCCTCTACCCTTTCCCTTTACTCTTTCCCTCCATCATCCCTCCCACCATCCACCCTTCCCACCCTTTAAGCACCTCGATCTCTCCATCCTCCCTCTAACCCCTCTCTTCCCTCTCTCAACCCTTCCTCTCCCATCAATTCCCTCCCTTCTACCCTCCCCCATTCCCTACCAACCAACCTCCCCATCTCCCCCCTCCCTCGCCCCTACCACCAGCCCCCCTCTCCCCCTCCCCCCTACCAACCAACCCCCCGCTCTCCCCTCCCCAAGCACCTCCTATACTGAACATTCTTGTTGTTGTTATTGTCGAATTTCTTTATAGATTTTGGCACAATTATTTATCCTTAGAGATTTGTTTGTATACTTTTTATTTCTTGTTTTGATTGTTATTTGTTAACAAGCTTGTACAAAATTATATGATGCTGAAATAAATTGTTGTTATTATTATTATTATTATTATTATTATTAAATACGTCTTAATCTTCGCATCGGTGTTTGTGTTTGTTTAAGAATTAGACGCATGTACAACGTCTGGATATGTTTATTTGTAGGCATTTCGCCATCCAATGACTTTATCAATACAAGGACATAATGTGAAGACTGTAGAACCATAGACAAAATGAGGTAATCAGTCCCTCAGCACTGTAGCTGGTGATTAGCACCGTAGAAAGAAAGAATCTGAAGCACAGGCAGGAAAACTGCCGCATATAAACACTGGCATCAGATGTTGAAATTGGATGGCGAAACGTCTACACATAAAAGTACCCAGATGTTGCACGTGTCTAAATTTCATCTTCTCGGTATTGTTTACCCTCAAACTTGCATTTGATTGTTGGCAAAATACATAATATCAATTTCAGTAAATCTGTACAAGGTTACCTGGATAAAAAAAAAAAAAAACATACCGCGGGCGGGGATAGAACCCGCGATCAGAGTCTCAATCGTGTCATTACGATTTCGTGAGTCATGTTACCTGGATGGATTAAGCAGATGGAGCGGAAGATAGATGACAGAATCTCAGTTAGATAAATACAGTGTGTTGGAAATGGGAAAAAAACGAAATCAAACGACAGAGAAAGCTTATATTGTGACCAAAAAAATATCTTTGAAGTGTCAAGGAAGAAAGGGGATCTAGGAATTATAATTCATAAAAAGAATATCTCCACTATGTAATATAAATGAAATCGTGAGAAATGTATATGCTTTGTCTAATTATTAAATAAGTTTAAATTAGAATGGTCAACATGTGGATCAGATGGAAAAAGTCTTAGAAAGTCTTTTCAGGGAAAAGTCTTATGAGGAAATGCTAATTACCCAATAGATGCCTAAGAAGACTACTATGAGGAGCAAGAGGAGATATGATAAGAGCATACAAGATTATAAAATTATTGAAATGGATAAAAAGTGGAACAGAAGGGATATTATGATTTTTTCTTCACAAAGAGTGGGAAAAGAATGGAATAAATAGAAATGAATAAAAGAGGAGGTAGTATATGCTGCTACTGTTAGGAATTTGCAAAAGAAAGATATAATGAACATATTAATGCAGACAGGACATCAGTATATCTCTCCTCCTGTAATCTGTTGCTAGGAATATATAATTCTGTCTCTTGTCTCTCTTCCCTCTCCCATTTTTTTCTCTCCCTTCCCTCTCTCCCTGCATCCGTCTCTCTTTCCGTCTTTCCTCCTCTCTTTCCATCTCTCTCTCTCCCCCTCCTCTCTCTCTCTCTCATCATCATCATCAGAGAAACAGGTTTATTAACCCTCTCAATTTTCTAAGTGACTGAACTTCAAAATAGTTATTTGTTTGCTGAGGTGAGAGACCCAAGACAAGATAAGAGATAAGATAAGATTTCGTTCGGATTTTTAACCCCGGAGGGTTAGCCACCCAGGATAACCCAAGAAAGTCAGTGCGTCATCGAGGACTGTCTAACTTATTTCCATTGGGGTCCTTAATCTTGTCCCCCAGGATGCGACCCACACCAGTCGACTAACACCCAGGTACCTATTTGCTGCTAGGTGAACAGGACAACAGGTGTAAGGAACGTGTCGAAATGTTTCCACCCGCCGGGAATCGAACCCGGGCCCTCCGTGTGTGAAGCGGGAGCTTTAGCCACCAGGCCACCGGGCCACTTGGGGTGTTAATGTATCTTCTGTTTGTTTTTATAGTCTTTGTCTTATTATTGTTGCACTTCCGCTATTGTTTGACGATCTTTTCTTCTATTCCTCTTTTTTCCATTTTTTCTTCTATTCTTTTTGCCCCTTCTGCTTCTATTTATTTTAACTATTGTTTCTTCCTTTTTTCTGTCTTCTATTTTTTCCTCCTTTATCTTTCTATCTTTTCTTCTTTTCTATTTCGCCGCCTTTTTTTTTTTGTCGTCGTCTTTGTAATGAATAATAACTTAGCATCAAAATAACTTACTTTGAGTACTGAAGATGGTTAAAGCAACATACGAGAGCGCAGAGGTCACTCCAACAGCAAGTTGAGATTGACAGTGGAAACCTGACTCGTGAAACCACTTGTGTGAACATGTTGAAACCAGTGAATAAATAGCCAGAGCTTTCTTGTGCTTTGTTAAAAGCTCTCCCCTTCCTTGGATTAGACTTGACTCCTACTGGTTTAGCGCTTCTCTTTGAGTGTAATAATAATACTTTGGTAATATTTCCTCTTTTTTCATTTATTTTTATTTTATTTTCTCTCTGATCGTATTCTTTCGTATTCTTTCTTTTTATTCAGTCTTCCATTCTCTTTTCTCTTATTCCATATTTCAGTTGTTTTTCCTTGGCTGTCTTTTGCTTCCAATTTTTATTTTTCCTCTCGTTATCTTTCTGTTAAACCTTTTCATATTCCTTCTCTCTCTTTTCTGCCTTATCCTACTGTTCCTCTGTTTTATTCATCATCACCTCCCTTTCGCCATCCTCGTCTTCTTCGTCCTCTTCCCCCCTCCCCCCTCCTTCCCCTCTTCCCCTCCTTCCCCTCTTCCCCTCCTCCCCCTCTTCCCCTCCTCCCCCTCCTCCTCCTTCCCCTTCTCCTCCTCCCTCCTTCCCCTCCCCTCCTTCCCCTCCCCTCCTCCCCCTCACCTCCTCTAGCCATTTGCAAACCCCCACCAAAAAACGCTGCTGGAATGCAAGGTTATGGCGCCATGCTTACGGAACGAATCTCTTCCAGAAATCATCGTCG
Source organism: Cherax quadricarinatus (assembly GCF_026875155.1). NCBI lineage: Eukaryota > Metazoa > Arthropoda > Malacostraca > Decapoda > Parastacidae > Cherax > Cherax quadricarinatus. Next base: position 22,151,789 of record NC_069449.1, read on the forward strand.
TCTTTCCATATTTCTTCCTCCTCCCTCCTTTCCCCCTCCCACCACGCTAATTCTCTCCCTCGTCAGCTGGGCAGTTCCCCTCGTTAGGAAGAAAACACACTACCAAACGACCCCAAACAGCCTTCGCCTTTTTTTTAAATACGATTGGGCTGTTGGGTAGTCTAAACTTTAACTAGAGGGAGAGTTTCTACAGGGATGGAGGAGGGGGATGATGAAGTTTGTGCAGCGAGCGAAGTGGAGTGGCCCGGCCGGGGGGGGGAGGGGGGCTTGAACGAAGTGTTGGGGAGTGGAAAGTGTGAGAGGAACAAAGAAGAGGTCTCGTAAGGTCCTGGGGTCAGGTTGATGAACACAGACACATGCCAGTTAGTGTGAGAGAGAGAGAGAGAGAGAGAGAGAGAGAGAGAGAGAGAGAGAGAGAGAGAGAGAGAGAGAGAGAGGTGGGGTAAGGTGGGAGGTAAGGGACATAGGAAGGAAAAAGGAAAGGTTGAGTCTGAGAAATATCAGGAAGCATGTGAAGGTGGGAAGGAGCAAGGAAAGCAATGGTTGCGGAAAGGAAGATCAGCATGAAGGAAGAGACGTATACAGTGTATACAAGTCAGGAAAAGAAAGCCAAAGTCAAAGAACTCTCGATAGTCAAGCTGAAGGTCCTCTCCCCACCCTCCATTTCCTCCGGCTGTATTACATTTAATTGAGCAAATAAAATGTTAGCACTTGAACATAAAAATTGAGACGTTCCATTTTTCCTTCAAATTTCAACACTTCTGGGCGGTTGACACTCTTAACTACCGAAAAAAAAAATTAATAAAAGTCGATGGAGGTAGCAAATACTGCTGCTGTTGTTACTGTTGCTTGTACTACTGCTGCTGCTGCTGTTACTTGTACTGCTTCTGCTGCCGCTGTTGCTGTTACTGTTACTTGTACTGCTTCTGCTGCTGCTACTATTACTACCGCTGGTGTCGTTGCTGCTGAAGCTGTTTCTTTTGCAGCTGTTATTAGAACTTTCACTGGGTTTATGACCTTATCTTTCTTCGAGTATACAGTGGCGGCTTAGGGGGCTTCAACCCATCTAAACATCCTTCAGGTCTTCCCCCAAGCCACCAATGTCATAAAAATCATCAGACGTTCAACTTTTCTTTGGTATGTCTACGCCTGTACCAGATAAAGGTCAGTAGGTCCAGTAGGTAAAATACAATGCTCACGTTTTTTTTTTCTGCTTCTTGTGTCTTTGTAGCTAAGCTATGAACGACACAACGTAAAGAAGATACGACACCCCCCCCCCCAAAAAAAAAAGGCAGCTTCACTCCCCGAAGCATCAACTACATTAACGAAGACTATCAGTCACAAAATGGTTCTGCCACGACACTTCGTCTTCTTCTGTCAAATTAACATAACCAACAATTTTCTGCAACCACACAGGACACGAAAACCTCAAATGCACATAGGGTTACAGAAGCAACCTCAAATGCACATAGGGTTACAGAAGCAACCTCAAATGCACATAGGGTTACAGAAGCAACCTCAAATGCACATAGGGTTACAGAAGCAACCTCAAATGCACATAGGGTTACAGAAGCAACCTCAAATGCACATAGGGTTACAGTAGCAACCTCAAATGCACATAGGGTTACAGAAGCAACCTCAAATGCACATAGGGTTACAGTAGCAACCTCAAATGCACATAGGGTTACAGAAAGCAACCTCAAATGCACATAGGGTTACAGAAGCAACCTCAAATGCACATAGGGTTACAGAAGCAACCTCAAATTCTCACACCATACCGTGATGCTTTCAAAGATTGGTATAAGCTGGTGTGCATCAGCTTATCTTTACCAGTTAATTCTGCCGAACATGAAGTAGATGTTACTGCGTATGACTGACATAAACTTGCTTGAGAATCTTTAATGACAACAAAACAAGCGAAATTGCAGTTAAATCTTCAAAATTTGAAAAAGAGAGTGCCCAGTGTCTGAGTGATGAAGGTATAATTAATGCTTGCTGCTGCCAACCACAAAAACAGAAGGAACACATTGCTGTAACTTTCACTTACCCTGAGCCTCTCATTTGAAAGTAGACTGAATATGTGACGTTCTTGCCGTATATCATTACATTAATTAAGCCAAGGTGAATATCGTTATTTTGATGACGTATATATTGATGTAATTTCATGTAATTATTATTTTTTTTTTTTGACATGAACATTTGTTTTCTCTTTTAGAAGTGTGTATAAGGATTTTCAGAGAACATTGCTGTTTCTTTTGAGTTGTGATATGCGCTCTCATAATTGGTGCGCTTAATCGTTTATATCCCCTTATTCAAACAAGACAACACCCCAGAGCATATAAATTTTGGATCCACCCTAGTATCTATCAATCTGTCTACGTATATGTAGGTGTGTATATATACGTATATATATATATATATATAATATATATATATATATATATATATATATATATATATATATATATATTCACATATATTTATATATGATGGGGATCACCTCTGGTGTAAATTTTGGGACCCATAGCCTCGGAGAAGTGGATAAAAATGCTTCAAGGAAGAATATTTGGATTTCTTCCTGAAGCCATTTGAATACTCCACTTCCCCTACCACCCCGTCTTTTCATTCTTCTTTACCAATAGGTATATTTTATTACATAATATGGTACGAAAGGTTTAAGCGATACATTGTTGATATAAAGATGGTATATACAGTA
>NC_069449.1:22159504-22212004 GCF_026875155.1 Cherax quadricarinatus
CGTAGAATTAGGGAAGATATGATTGAGGTATATAAATGGAAAACAGGAATAAATAAAGGAGATGTAAATAGCTTGCTGAAAATATTCACTCAAGACAGGACTCACAGCAGTCGTTTCAAGTTGGAAAAGTTCAAATTCATGAAGAACATCGGAAAGCACTGGTTTGGTAATCGAGTTGTGGATGAGTGGAACAAACAAGCACAGCAGCACTGAAAGTTTAAAGCCAATCGGAAGAGAGATTCTCCAATTATGCTAGGATCCCAGTGACCATTTTTTATTATTCTTAACAATTTAGTACGTTGACAAATTTGCCCTCTCAAAAAATTTAAACTTAATAGTTGCTACCCTTTTCTTAAATGTATCAGCCATTAAAAATAAGCCTTTCAAAGACCAGTTTTATTTAACGAAATTTTTTGGGCAAAAAAGATATCCCCCTATCACATTTTACAAGTAAAATGGATATTGCATCACACACTCGTATTCACTCTTTCCTGTCAAATTGGAGGAACCTTTTTTTAAAAAAAAACTGGCTCAGAATTTAAAACGGGACCTATCAGGAACCTTGGAAGGGGTTCCACAACAGGGATCGTAACGCCAGACAATAGCCAAAATCTTCCCTGGTTCCCGTACACCCCCTAAAAATTGAAGCCTTTTGGATGAGGCCTCGTTTTTTAACGAAAATAAAGAGGCTTGGGGGAAGGGAAAAAAGTAAAAAAGGGAAAAAAAAAGCATTTTGGCAACCATTAGTCCTCCTCCGAATTCAAATTACTTTTATCAAGCAGGTTAAAAGTTTAAAATTTTTTAATGAAATTATATTTTACATTTTAAATTTTTTTTACCACAGAAAGCACTGGAGAAATTTTTTTTTTAACTTTTGTTAACACACTGGCCGTCTTTCACCAAGGTTAGGGTGACCCGAGAAAGAGATAACATTCATCCTCACTTGCCCAATGTCTGGCCAAAAGCGTGCTGATACCACAGGTCAGATGACCCTCTGAACTGCATCATCTCCACTCCCGAGTGCAATCATTGTGCTTCTTACCTTCACAGGTCAAGTCTGGCTAACTGGTTTGCCTGTATCCTTTCAATAAATATTGCCCTACTCGCACTCCAACCGCACGTTAAGTCATAAAAACAACTTGCCTCCACTCCTGTCTAACCTGCTCACGCAAGCCTGTTGGATGTTCAAGCCTTCGTGTCTTGGAATAACTTCAATACCTTCACCCCTTCACCCCTCCTAATCATCATATTTCGCTTCATCCTCTCTAATGTCCAAATAACCATTTCAGCTCTGAGTAATTAAAGTTTTTAGTAACATCCTCACTTTCGTCTCATCTCTAAGCACCGAAATCTCTACAAAAATTTTTCACTATAAAATCCTTTAAATTGATTTAATATTTATATGTATTATTCTCTTCCTTTTCCGTTTCTGGTCTCCCATGAGGGTTTTCTGTGTACACTAATTAATTTTGGAGTTACCAAATACAAAGTACGTGATTACATTTTCTAATTGCACATAATTGTATTCCACCCTGTTGCTAATTTCTCAGCCCTCCCGTTTATTTTATCTTAATTCCATTATCTCCATAAACATTTATCACTTATCTCTATGACCACCATCCCACCTACATTACGCTCTCACCAATGATCATATACGCACCCTTATGTTTTCACACCCACATACGGCCCTTCACGCTCTCACACGCCCACCCACGCCATGACGTTCTCACGTGCCCACGCCCCTCAACACATACGCCCTCACTCATGCTGACACGCCATCACCTTTTCATTTAAATACCTATACATTTGAGTAATTAATACACGCACACAGAGGAGCTGTGACTCGACCCCTGCAATCACAAATAGGTGAGTGTACACGCGCACCATCACTTGTTTTCACCCCACCAATCAACACCAATCATCTCCACTTGATTACCCTCGTAATTACCATAATAATATATCCCTTATAAAGGGGAGACTTAAGAAGATCCAGGACCACAGGGGCAACCACTGTCAACACTGACCAACTCAGTACACCACAATACCAAAATTTTTGTCTCGCCATCATTTTTTCATTGGTTTTGAGCCCCTCCAAAAAGGGTTTACTCTGGAGAATGAATAATCCCTACGCATTTAGCGTTTCCTCTTAAATATAGTGTGCTTTACTAATATAACTTTCAATATGTTTCTGTCCTCTGAGCCCTGCTTGTTAACCTTCAAAATACTCTCAGCACACATTGAAAAATATATGTGTAAAGAACATTAAAAATATGCATTAGACAAAACAACAGGATATTAAAACTTGAGAATATATTGAGTGGCTTAACTAGAAATAAAATTGAGCAGTTTACCTAGTTTTCTAGTGTATTAACTGGGTTATTGTGAGGGTAGATAACTGGGTTATTGTGAGTGATGGTAGATAACTGGGTTATTGTGAGTGATGGTAGATAACTGGGTTATTGTGAGTGATGGTAGATAACTGGGTTATTGTGAGTGATGGTAGATAACTGTGGTAGTGTGAGTCATGGTAGATAACTGGGTATTGTGAGTATGTAGATAACTGGGTTATGTGAGTGATGGTAGATAATTGGGTTATTGTGAGTGATGGTAGATAACTGGGTTATTGCTGAGTGATGGTAGATAATGGTTATTGTGAGTGATGGTAGATAACTGGGTTATTGTGATGATGGAATTAGAATGACAGGTTATTGTGAGTGATTGGTAGCTAAAATTGTGTAGTGGTGATGGGTAGATTACTGTGTGTGTGAGTGACGTAGATAAATGGAGTGATATTGTGAAAGTGATGGTAGATAACTGGTTTATTGCGAGTATTTGTTGTTAGATGGATAATGGGAGTGATGAAAAAGAATTTATGTATACTGAGACTGAAAATTTTGAGCAATGACAGTGTTTTTGCGGTATTAATTAGGACTTGGCTAGAGAATTGTTTGGTGATGGAGGAATTGTTTTTGATTTGCATACAGGTGGATTTAAAGTGATGATTGAACAGTTGTTGTAACTGGGAATTATACTTGACAGATTACTTCGTTTTAAAGACTGATTGGCGCAGTCTTCAGCTTATCTTTGTATACTTGATGAGTTTGCGTGTTTTGCTTCACCCATGCAGCGCATATTTGGTATTGACTGGTTTAACCACTGTGTGTGATGTCCTGCTTGTTTAGGTATTTTTTGCAGAGACAGTGTATGTTCAAAATGAGAATTTCACAGCTTTTTTTTCGACGATAGGTAAGCAGTACATGTTACTTATTTAAACGAATAAAATACCGACTCGATACATGTGCAAAAACTGGGTATCCCAGTGATTCCAGGTTGCTGCTGTGTTCTTTGCACCTACATATAGCGATATTTGTACTATTGAGAAGATGACTTCAGGAAGTGCTCAAAAGAAAGTTAAATATTGATTGCAACTTAAGGTGGCCACAAATCCGGCAAAAGAAAATTAAGGAAATCTTGGTTTAGAGAACGTTTTACTGAGGATAAATTTGATCAAATCATGATAAAAGTTTTCTCGAACGACACATTGCAATAAATGCTCGCTCTGTTGTGTTCTATATTGCCCTTAGTCAGAAATTGTAGAATGTGCTGTCTAATGATAGTTAAATCCGTCTACTTTAGCTCACAGCCTGTCTGAAAAGAAATCTTTTAGAGCTAGAGAGATTTCAAAATTCTTGCATTTCCCTATCTTGTCCCATAACTCCAGCAAACACAGTGGCCATGTAGTTACGTCCATCGCTGAAGATTGTTAATATTTTTCCTTGTAGAGCTTTAATTCATTCAAGTTATTAATTATACCTGCCACATATTTTAAGCTGAGCGTTTAAATGAGGGATCCACTAAGAAAACCAAAACTTAAGATTGAAAACAAATTATAACTAACGTACGAAATGAATATTACAATAGCAGGTGCGACCTAGATCATTATTAAATAAAATATGGGCGGGTAGTAGTCAATAAAGAATTACATTATTCTGCATTTGTGATTAATTTTTCCATCGCGTCGGTATTTTATACCTTTTATCTCCAAAGTGACTTCAAAACGCTTCAGAAAAAACAGGTGACAGGTCCTTAGCTTCGAACTATAGACCAATAAGCCTAACCTCCATAGTGGGAAAATTTATGGAATCAATAATTGCCGAGGCAGTTCGTAGCCACCTTGAAAAGCATAAATTAATCAATGAATCTCAGCATGGTTTTACAAAGGGGCGTTCCTGCCTTACGAATTTATTAACTTTTTTCACTAAGGTATTTGAGGAGGTAGATCATGGTAATGAATATGATATTGTGTATATGGACTTCAGTAAGGCCTTTGACAGGGTCCCACAATCAGAGACTATTGAGGAAAATTAAAGCACATGGAATAGGAGGAGAAATTTTTTCCTGGATAGAGGCATGGTTGACAAATAGGCAGCAGAGAGTTTGCTAAATGGGGAGAAATCAGAGTGGGGAGCGTTACGAGCGGTGTTCCACAGGGGTCAGTGCTGGGCCCCCTGCTGTTCACAATCTACATAAACGACATAGATGAGGGCATAAAGAGCGACATCGGCAAGTTTGCCGATGACACCAAAATAGGCCGTCGAATTCATTCTGACGAGGACATTCGAGCACTCCAGGAAGATTTGAATAGACTGATGCAGTGGTCGGAGAAGTGGCAGATGCAGTTTAATATAGACAAATGCAAAGTTCTAAATGTTGGACAGGACAATAACCATGCCACATATAACTAAATAATGTAGATCTTAATATTACGGATTGCGAAAAAGATTTAGGAGTTCTGGTTAGCAGTAATCTGAAACCAAGACAACAGTGCATAAGTGTTCGCAATAAAGCTAATAGAATCCTTGGCTTCATATCAAGAAGCATAAATAATAGGAGTCCTCAGGTTGTTCTTCAACTCTATACATCCTTGGTTAGATTTTATGCTGCACAGTTTTGGTCACCGTATTTACAGGATGGATATAAATTCTCTGGAAAATGTACAAAGGAGGATGACAAAGTTGATCCCATGTATCAGAAACCTTCCCTATGAGGATAGACTAAGGGTCCTGAATCTGCACTTTTAGAAAGACGTAGAATTAGGGGGGATATGATTGAGGTGTATAAATGGAAGACAGGAATAAATAAAGGGGATGTAAATAGTGTGCTGAAAATATCTAGCCTAGACAGGACTCGCAGCAATGGTTTTTAAGTGGAAAAATTCAGATTCAGGAAGGATATAGGAAAGTACTGGTTTGGTAATAGAGTTGCGGATGAGTGGAACAAACTCCCGAGTACAGTTATAGAGGCCAGAACGTTGTGTAGCTTTAAAAATAGGTTGGATAAATACATGAGTGGATGTGGGTGGGTGTGAGTTGGACCTGATAGCTTGTGCTACCAGGTCGGTTGCCGTGTTCCTCCCTTAAGTCAATGTGACCTGACCTGACTAGGTTGGGTGCATTGGCTTAAGCCGGTAGGAGACTTGGACCTGCCTCGCATGGGCCAGTAGGCCTTCTGCAGTGTTCCATCGTTCTTATGTTCTTAAAAGCTTTAATAGATACGTAGACCAGCGGTAGCCCATAAATTTTTTGTGCAACAGCAACAGCAGCAACAACAACGGCGGCAACAACAACAACAACAATGGCGGCAACAACAACAACAATGGCGGCAACAACAACAACAACGGCGGCAACAACAACGGCGGCGGCGGGCAACAACAACGACGGCGGCGGCAACGGCGGCGGCGGCGGCGGCAACAACAACGGCGGCGGCAACAACAACAACAACGGCGGCAACAACAACAACGGCGGCAACAACAACAACGTGAAATATTCTGCAACTCAGTTACTGCGTTTGTTATATTTAAAAACAAAATACGTATCTTTTAGCATATTTCTTACAATTGTTTTCATCCTTTTAACTCTTAAGAAATAAATTTAGTTTCAAGCTTTTACAGAATCCCACATTAGAGATTTCTTAGACCGCTGTGTTTTGATCACAAAATATTATTTGTAAGGATGTTGTGAAAGAAAATCTTTCAGGGAGGAATAAACCTGTGTGTGAAAAAAGACTCTTACTGGTACAGAACTGTTAAAATCCTCCACTGATATTCTGGAAGTGTTGGGAATAAAAGTGGAATAGCAAAAACCTGGTAATAATCCTCTTATACAAACCATCAACAACAATGGCTGAGGAATTTAGTGAACAGAGAAGCAAATAGATGCACTGAAATTTTGGGGAATTCTACACCAAAATTCTTTGAGAATTCAACCTTCCAAATGTAAAATGGAAGATGATAGACAACAGCGTTGAATCAGAAATAATAGAGGAAAATAATGTAGCCCAACATGCACATACGAAGGAACTCTAAGACTCTGCGAAAAATCTGCATTGAATCAACAGACAAAAGACCCTGCCAGAGATGAAAATGTTAGATTTTATCATAATGACTGCTTGATCCCCTGCGACTACGACTGCTATTAATGTTGCCTCTTTTACTGTTCACTCAAGTAAACCTCTGGTTCACTCACTACATACATCAATACACTTCTAACAAACTTCAAGTACCTTCATAAATCTTTCAACTGAATTAATATCTGCTTGAAAGCCGAGTGGCTTACCAGGGAATTAGAGGTGTTTGTAGGTAAACAATGGCGTTAGCTATTGTTTGTAAAGACACTTGTATCATGGAACTCTTTTATTACGACATTTCACCGAAGGCTGGGATTTATCACATGTACAGGATAAAGTAAATACATCATAATACTAGCACCCCGAAGTCAGGGTTGTGGAAAGTCCGATAAAAATTAAAGGGGAGGTCAGGTATTGCTGGGAGTAGGAGCCAGGCCAAGGTGGCAGGAATCAAAGATAAGGCGAGTTTAGCTAACATGTATATTCCATTGCTTTTTTTGATGGTACTGAAGTGAATCGTGGCTGCTTCGTTCTGTCGTTCTCAATGTGCTACTGCTGTGCTCTTATTCAGTCCATGTTGCGGAATGTAGGTTACGATGGACAAAGCATGGGTTGTTGGTGTTATTCGTCATGCAGACTTATGTTTCTCTCTGAAGGTTGTCGTGAAAATCACAGCCGGAATACCTCAGATGTGAAACTTTTCGCAACCTCCAGGTAATATGTTGTACACTGCTGTTACGCAAACAGTCCTGTGTCTAGGGTTTCTAGTATTCTCTGATAGTCTTGATAGTAGGGACTGCAACGTCCATGGTGACTTTTCGGATAAACGGGGCAATAATAAAGGCAGTCTGCTCAGTGGAGAGGACTAGTCTATATTTTTTTAAGTGTTGTGTATGAGGAAGACTTTCTGATTGCAAAAGCGGAAAATATGCGGTGGGAATTTTTGACAGCAGCGAAAAGTCAACGTAAATGTGACATCTCTTTCCACCAAAAGTGCGCTAATAGATGGGGAGATAAAAAGAAATTAACTGTGATCTTAAAATATATCTTATAAGATATCAAATTGTAACGACCATAATTGCTGTGTGCAGATACCATAGTGCGATTCGAATGCTTAGAAGAGAAGCTGCATTATTTTTTCAAGAGAGTTTGGAAGACTGGAAAAGTTAAGAAAACTGAATCTATATGCAGACTATAGCTGTGAAAGGTAAAGCGAATTCAGAATAAAGTATAAGTTAGAGCTAAAAGCTTGTTGAAACGAAGGAATAGTAATGTGTAGAAAATCGAACTTGTTATATGGAGGACGTACCTGGAGTCTACCTGGAGGATGTCCCAGGGGTCAACGCCCCCCCGAGGCCCAGTCCTTGACCAGGCCTCCCGGGCACTGCTTTGTAACGTTGGACTACGTGCTGGACGCACGTAGTCCAACGTTACGAGCCATTGCCCGGCTATTCGGGTGCTGACTTTAGGTATCTCCCTCTTGAAGGCACATTCTGGCCACTGACACAAGAGTTGGATTCACGAGTAAAAAAAGTTTAGTCTCATCTTCCTGCATGTTTTTGGATTATATGAACTTAGAGAAGAGGAAACTTGAGAACTTAAATATAAGGAGATGTTCTTAGAACATCACTTAGATATCTGATGTTCTTGAAGAAGTAATGTTTCCTTATTCCCCTCAAGAAAGATGGTTGGGAGGCTCTGCCAGATGGTTGGGAGACTCCGCCAGATGGTTCGGAGGCTTCCAAATGGTTGGGAGGCTCTGCCAGATGGTTCGGAGGCTCCCAAATGGTTGGGAGGCTCCGCCAAATAGTTCGGAGGTACCCGCCAGATGGCTGGGAAGTAGCCTCCAGATGGCTGGGAAGTAGCCTCCAGATGGCTAGGAGGCACCCGCCAGATGGCTAGGAGGTAGCCTCCAGATGGCTGGGAGGCACCCGCCAGATGGCTGGGAGGCACCCGCCAGATGGCTGGGAGGCACCCGCCAGATGGCTGGGAGGTAGCCGCCAGATGGCTGGGAGGCACCCGCCAGATGGCTGGGAGGCACCCGCCAGATGGCTGGGAGGTAGCCGCCAGATGGCTGGGAGGCAACCGCCAGATGGCTGGGAGGCACCCGCCAGATGGCTGGGAGGCACCCGCCAGATGGCTGGGAGGTAGCCGCCAGATGGCTGGGAGGCAGCCGCCAGATTGCTGGGAGGCACCCGCCAGATGGCTGGGAGGCACCCGCCAGATGGCTGGGAGGTAGCCGCCAGATGGCTGGGAGGCACCCGCCAGATGGCTGGGAGGTACCCGCCAGATGGCTGGGAGGCACCCGCCAGATGGCTGGGAGGTAGCCGCCAGATCGCTGGGAGGCACCCGCCAGATGGCTGGGAGGTAGCCTCCAGATAGCTGGGAGGCACCCGCCAGATGGCTGGGAGGCAGCCGCCAGAGGGCTGGGAGGTACCCGTCAGTTGGCTGGGAGGTAGCCGCCAGATGGCTGGGAGGCACCCGCCAGATGGCTGGGAGGCACCCGCCAGATGGCTGGGAGGCACCCGCCAGATGGCTGGGAGGCACCCGCCAGATGGCTGGGAGGCACCCGCCAGATGGCTGGGAGGCACCCGCCAGATGGCTGGGAGGCACCCGCCAGATGGCTGGGAGGCACCCGCCAGATGGCTGGGAGGCACCCGCCAGATGGCTGGGAGGCACCCGCCAGATGGCTGGGAGGCACCCGCCAGATGGCTGGGAGGCACCCGCCAGATGGCTGGGAGGCACCCGCCGGATGGCTGGGAGGCACCCGCCGGATGGCTGGGAGGCACCCGCCGGATGGCCGGGAGGCACCCGCCAGATGGCTGGGAGGCACCCGCCGGATGGCTGGGAGGCACCCGCCGGATGGCCGGGAGGCACCCGCCGGATGGCCGGGAGGCACCCGCCGGATGGCCGGGAGGCACCCGCCGGATGGCCGGGAGGCACCCGCCGGATGGCCGGGAGGCACCCGCCGGATGGCCGGGAGGCACCCGCCGGATGGCCGGGAGGCACCCGCCGATGGCCGGGAGGCACCCGCCGGATGGCCGGGAGGCACCCGCCGGATGGCCGGGAGGCACCCGCCAGATGGCCGGGAGGCACCCGACGGATGGCCGGGAGGCACCCGCCGGATGGCCGGGAGGCACCCGCCGGATGGCCGGGAGGCACCCGCCGGATGGCCGGGAGGCACCCGCCGGATGGCCGGGAGGCACCCGCCGGATGGCCGGGAGGCACCCGCCGGATGGCCGGGAGGCACCCGCCGGATGGCCGGGAGGCACCCGCCGGATGGCCGGGAGGCACCCGCCGGATGGCCGGGAGGCACCCGCCTGATGGCCGGGAGGCACCCGCCGGATGGCCGGGAGGCACCCGCCAGATGTCTGGGAGGCACCCGCCGGATGGCCGGGAGGCACCCGCCGGATGGCCGGGAGGCACCCGCCGGATGGCCGGGAGGCACCCGCCGGATGGCCGGGAGGCACCCGCCGGATGGCCGGGAGGCACCCGCCAGATGGCCGGGAGGCACCCGCCAGATGGCTGGGAGGCACCCGCCAGATGGCTGGGAGGCACCCGCCAGATGTCTGGGAGGCACCCGCCAGATGTCTGGGAGGCACCCGCCAGATGGCCGGGAGGCACCCGCCAGATGGCCGGGAGGCACCCGCCAGATGGCAGGGAGGTACCCGCCAGATGGCTGGGAAGCAAAGAATATCATTATTCACATTACTGATTAGACTTTATTTTCGAAATCCTTAAGAGTCAAAAAAAAAAATCGTCCATCCCCTTCCTAGTATCAAAAAAAAAAAAATACAAGGATTTTTTTTGGTAGGTGGGTGGGTGTTAGTGGGAGGGGGTGTGGGTTATTGTCTCAGGGGGGAGAGTAGGGAAGGGGGGGAACGCGAAGTTTCGTAATTAAAACTTTGTCAGATGAAGTCTGAGAGAGAAGAAAAAAAAAAGAAAAAAAAGAAAGAATTAAAAAATTTTTAAGCCGCGGAAATTGGTCCCTAATGCTGGAAAGCTATGGTGCTGGAGGGAGGGGGGAGGGGGAAGTGTGATGGGGGAGGTTTTGAGAGGGGGTGGAAAAGGGGGGAGGGGGAGAGATGGGATGGTGGTCGTGAGATGGAGGTTTTGAGAGAGGTAGGGGTCGAAGAGGGTGGGGGTTGGCGAGGGGAAGTATGATGGGGGAGGAAGGTAATGGGTAGAAGAGGGTGTGATTGGAGAAGTGAAGGGAGTGAGGGGCGAGGTGTTGGGAGGAGTTGAGGGAGGAGGAAGGTGACTGCGTCTATGGAGGGGTGGATGGAGGTGATTGGTGTGGGGGTGGGCAAAGGATCGGGGAGGGAGGACTGGGGATGGGAAAGGGAGCAGGTTGGAGGAAAGGAGGGTGAGTGGGGCGGTGAGGGGAGGGAAAGAACTTGAAGGGGGAATTGGAGAATGCTGAACAGGGTGGCGCGAAAATAAATTTTATTGTATGTTTAACATAACTTGTGACACTCGGGGAGGGAGGGAAGGAAGGAAGGGAAGGAAAAAAGAAAGGAAGGGAAGGAAGAAAGGAAAGGAAGGGAAACAAGCAAGGAAGCAGTGAGAAACCACACAAAATGACCGTTCGTTAATCCGACCAGTAAGTAATGACAGTCTGGCCCATGACTCAAGAAATCGTAATGACACGATTGCAAACAAACCATACCCCCGGTCGGGATTGAACCCGCTGTCCAGTGGCTAACGCGACGGGCTGGAGTTTTGAGACTCTATGACCGCGGGTTCAATCCCGACCGGGGGTATGGTTAGTCTGGCCCATACTGAGTTTACCTGCTCTGGGAAACAAAACTTTAGTCATTGACAGTAAAACTGTGGTCTCTCCCTCCCTAATCCCAGAGCTAAGGGAATTGTCCTACGAAGAAAGGTTAAGGGAAATCTGCCTGACGGCAGTGGAGGACAGAAGGGTTAGGGGAGACATGATAAAGACATATAAAGTACTGCGAGGAATTGACAAGGTGGACAAAGACAGGATGTTCCAGAGACGGGACACAGAAACAAGGGGTCACAATTGGAAGTTGAAAACTCTGATGAGTCGAAGGTATTTCTTCAGTCAGAGTTGTCAGGAAGTGGAATAGTCTGGGAAGTGATGCAGTAGAGGCAGGATCCATACATAGATTTAAGAAGAGGTATGACAAAGCTAATGGAGCATGGAGCAGGAAGAGTGACCTAGTAGAGACCAGTGAAGAGGCGGGGACAGGAGCTATGACTCGATCCCTGCAACCACAAATAGGCGAGTTCACACGCGCACATTTTATTGCTGAAGTACATCTTCAATTGATTAAGTGAATTTTAAATAAGGTAATTTTTCAAAAATGTTGAGTATTTCTTGGCGATAAAATAAAGACGATGGAAGAAGAAAAATAAAATCAATCCCATATACATTAGTGGTTGTCAAGATGGCGGCGGCGTCGGTGGTGGTGCTTGTGGTGATTGAGGTGGTGCTTTTAGCTAGGAGGGGCGTCGTGACTACCTGTCTGACTCCCGGACAAAATTACACACTAGTTGTGGTCTCTGCGTGCCTTGAGGTCTCCTTCACAGGTCAAGGAACTGATGAATCGGCCACAATGAAATTTTTTTTCAAGCTTCTGATTTATTTGTTTACTTATTTTTGCTCATGATTATATAGTCGAGAGAGGGAAAGAGAGAGGGAAAGAGAGAGGGAAAGTTTCATCCTGTTCCCTACATGTATGTCTCATAACAATAAAAATGCTTTCAAATGAGCTGATGTAGGTAACAGCTCTTAGCTTGCCAATAAAGTTAGGAATCCTTAACCTGTAAATAGCTGTCAATAAAGCTAGGGATCCTTAACCTTGTCAAACCCTGTGTAAAAAAAAAAAGGAAAGAGAGAGAAGGAAAGAGAGAGAGGTAAAGAGAGTGGGAGAGAGAGGGAGGGAAAGAGAGAGAAAGAGGGAGGGAGGGAGGGTGGTCGTCCAGGGATAGTGATGTAGGCAGAGAAAGGCACTCGGAAAAAGAATGGAAAAAGTATTGTACAAAAGTGAAAGACTGGGGGAAGTTAGGAGAGAGAGAGACTTGGGAGAGAACGCAGGAAAAAGAGAAGTGCTTAAGAAAGCGAGAAAACTGATAAGCGAGGGAAGGAGAGAGAAATAAGAGAACAGAAATGAGAGGGAGAGGTACGATAAGGAAGGAGACCCAGTACAGCATGAGGAGTAGGACGAGAAATAGAAGAAAGAACAAAAAATAGCCAAGAGAAGGTAGGAACGAAACAAGGTAAACACACTAAACAAAAGATGACCAACAAGCTAATAAGATATTAGCCTTTACTTAAAGACGTTCAAGTAATGGAAGAACAAACGATCTGGGTTAGTTTAGGCAAGATTCGCCAGGAAACAGGACAAGTGTTTCCAGACGCGGGTTTTACACACATGATGACCCGCCAATGGAGCTTTTGGTCATCTGACCGAGGCCTTTACGATTTTTGTAACGTACCTCTGTACATTTGGTGTTATGTTTAATATTGTTTACTGTTAGTATTATTATCGTAATAAAGAATACCAGTTATTGTGCCACAACGGAAAGAATGTCCACGTCCTCTGTTGTAATAACCTTGATTATCTCCCTATTTATCTTTTTATAGTATATTGTATGATTAATTTGTAACGATGAGCCGAAGGAAGCTGTTCCCGACGCATTTCGTGTTGTGTCGACGCACTTCGTTCTATGCCGACGCATTTCATGTTGTGTCGACGTATTCTGTTACACTCGTTCTTCATTTTGCTATCCTTTGAATATTGGAATCATTCTTGCGTTTTAATAATAATCGTATATATTTATTATTATTATTATTATTATTATTATTATGATTATTATTATTATTTTTATTATCAGTAGTAGTATCTGTGGTAGTGATTAATAGGTTTATTATTAGTGGTAATCAATAACAGTTTATTACATTGGGAAATGCACAATGAAAAAGTAATATACCGAACATCCAATGTTTATATAAATACACATAGTCATCAATATACATGAACCAAATTGACATTCGATTACACACACAAAATGTTACAAAAGTATCTTTTATAAAGCAAATTTAAACCTTAAATTAATTTTTTTTTCAAATATTGAAATGTTGATCAGCGGTACACACGAGGCTCATGCTTCTGTAGCCAACTGATTGATGAGCTAAAAAAAAAAAAAAAAAAAAAAGGTTGGACATCCGTATTTTCGCATCGTTTCACTTATTCTGTAGGCTTTTCCATCTCCTTAAGGGAGGTTCCTGGACGCTGGTAAGGGACTCTTGATCTAGGGAAATGAATCTGTGCTCTGGTTCCCTGAATTGAGCTTGAATACTTTCCATCACCTTCCATCCCCCCCTCTCACATACGCTGTATAATCCTACGGGTTTAGCGCTCCCCCATGATTATAATAATGTAGGCTGCTTCAGTCGAATACAGAGGTTGCAAAATGTTGGAGATGGGAGAAGCAGTGGGGAGGCTGAGTGTGACTTACCCTCTTATATTTATCTCTCCACTATTATTGTCTTCAGTATATTAGCAATCTCTGGCGAAGAGTTTCGGAAATGTACTCAACTGTTGCACATAAGTCTTAGTCATCTTTTTGTCGGTATTATGTACAATTAATATAATCATACTGATGCAAGCAGCAAAAATATCAGCACACACGTGACACATAAAACATCCGGTTATAAATAATAAGCTGACAATCCTGTAAAAAGTATGCAGATATAAAACCAGGTAAATTCAGTCCTGTAATATTGTTGCTAAAAAAATGAAAATCTTGTAGTAATTTGCTTGTAAAGAAATATGCGATTTTTTTTTACAAGTAAATTATTAAATATCAGTGAAAGGATTACTTGAATGGTTTGGAACACTTACAATGTGTTTTAATTCATTATTTAAGACTGTGCTAGAATGTCTAAGATTGCAACCTTTAAGTATTCCTATTCCAAATGGGAATTCCATACACAGGCATGTAAAATATATTAAATATAAAAGTGGATCATTGCTAATATATTTAAAATTTGGCTTAAATTCTAACTTTTTATTGTCCTTAGGTGTATTATTAATCAGATGTTCGGTATGTATAACAATTTCTCATATCTGATTCATCCTAACTTATTTAACTTAAGTAATGGTGGTAGAAGTACTAGTAGCAGTAGTGATAGTAATGGTATTGGTGGGAGTACTAGTAGCGGTATTAGCAGTGGTAGCGATAGGTACACAAGACTGCAGCTAAGTGTAGCCCTCAGGACTACTCTTCTATTAGTACTAGCCTTTGGTAGCATTAGGCAGCCTCCAGTTGCACCCGTTAACTCCAGGTAGGCTTCAGTAGCCCATAGCATTAAGTAGCCTCCAGTAACACAAGGTAGCCTCGAGTAGCAGCAATTAGCACCGCGTAGCCACCTCCACGCCTCCGGGTGCTGCCCCTGACGCCCAGGTCAACGCTTCATTGTGCCCCTGGCATCGTTCTAAATGCCCTGATCTTGCCCGTGGGCTGTGACCTCTGCCTGTTGCCAACTCCCAGCTACTGTGGGATCCTACCCAGTCCCGTCACGTGATCTGGTACCAATATATGTATTCACAGGATAGATCTGTTATCCTTCCTCTGCTCTTTAACATTCATGGAGCTGTTATCCTACCTCAGCTTATTCCAAAACAAAGATTTATCTAAAGTATATTATACCACCCCTTCGATTAGGATGTGATCCACAAAAATTGGCTAAAACCTTGGTGCCTTTTATTTTATTTTTTTTTTGTACGTGAACTGGTGTAAGGAAACGTTCCCACGTTACCACCCGCCCAAGGATCGTTCCCGGGTTCTTCAGATGCGAGCCGAAAGGTGTTACCACTGAGCTGCAAGCCGATTATAGTTTTTAGTCCTGTCATCCGATTATACGTCAGGTATTGGATCCAAATACCACATTGTTGAAACAGCGAAGAGCGCACGCACACAATGCGGAAGCCAGCATTTACTGGGGCATTTCGCTCGGTGTACGGTTTTATCAAGTCATTGATGAAGCTGTACACAGCTACACGTCTCGGTTGAAGCTTGTTATGCAGCGTGCTTGTGTCATGTACTCAGGACAGCATACATATATATGCCAGGTAAACAATGCACATTGAAATGTTATTTTATATCCATTTGACTTGTTTGATTTTTCATTTACCATTAGTGTCCCCTCGTTTTGTTCCATCATATGTAAAAACGAAAATATGAATTTGTTTTCGACTATTATGTCTATTGTGAACGTCTCTCGTGTGGCCTTAACTCTTCTAGATGCTGGACGGATAGTTCTCTTATGCTATCTTCACATCTCTTAAAACTGTGACTATCCTTGTGGCCAGGGTGATAATTAAGAGAAACTACGTATAAGCAAGGAAGACCATTACTTTACGAAGTTTCTCCCATAGTGGTCCATTACCAAGTACCTTGTTGCTAATTTCTGGACTATACTAATTAATTTTATGGTCTAGATCAGGCGATGATGGGAAAGAGCAAATCCAGTTAGGACTGCATATCGCTTGAGATTTAGATCTAGATTTTGCCGCTGAAGTTGCTTGTTTCTTGTGAGCCCCATATACATTTTGTGAACGGTAGCGCAAAGGAGTGGGTAAACCAAGGTCCTATAAACTGGACCCCAAAAGAGTTATGTAGTGAATGTCTCATCTGTTGCAAACAAATTTAGAAACTTGCTTAATTTGTTTGGCATCACAAAGATCGTTTTGCTATCTCTGTATTCTTTATTAAGCATATAATGATCCAGAGAGTATGCATTTGCACACGCAAACATGTTCCTTGAAAGGAAGTGAAGCTTATCCACTGTAGTAATGATTTACAATCTCTTGCTCATAAGGTGGAATGTGGCTATTATGCTCCAGCAATCGTGTGCAAACATCCAAGAGTAAATATCATTAGTCATTTCCCTTCACTTCGTCAACACAGTACTATGCAATTTTTGCATCGAACATTCTTCAGTTTCTGTTTCACAAATTGTTTTAAATTCTGTAGATATTATGTCACTAGGGGGTTTATTCTTGGTGTTCAGGAACCAGTAACTATTTAGCTTCACAAAGTTTGTCACTGTTTACTCGAGGTCAGTTATTTAATCAACAATGTTATGAACTGAAAGATGTGTGGTACTTTTCCAGGGAGAGATTCTTCTAAAGTCCTGACTTTAGCACCCACCGGATCAATAGTAGCTACGGTTACACAGGCGTCGCGTCTACTGGAAAGGATGACTCTCCACTCATATTAGACAATTCATGTGTGACTAGCTCATTACCAGGTTCCGATGGGGTCACAGGTGTAGTAGCAAAATGACCGGTGATGGAGACGTGTTATGGGAAGGGTGGCGGATTCATCCTAGTATTCAGGTATTGTCACAAGAGTTGCTGGAGGCAGACGTGAGGGTCCATGTGTTGTAACAGGACAATTGGTTCATCAGCAACTTCTGGCGTAGAGGGCCAACTAGTGTCAACAGAAAAGTTTGCAGAGGGTACTGGTTCACGGACAGCTTCAAGTGGTGGTGGTGGTGTCACAGGTGGTAGTCTCGTTGGTCTCACTCTGGGATGTCATTAACTGTGTTGTCTGGTTTATATCGAAGGCCGTTGAGTTCTATTTACGGTCCATATGACAGAATTTAACTCCATTCGTCGTTGCTCTTATCACACCCCATTATGTATTTCTAGTATGATGCTTTTCAGCACACCACACTTAGAATGGAATTTGTGGTAGTCTCTAGTGCTGTAAGTTCTAACACCTGCATTGAGGAGGATAATACTCATCAGTAGATGGGGGACTTATGCCTGGCATCCAGATATTACCAGGGGAAAAAATATTGGGCCCACCCAGCTGGTAATGACTTGGATCCTACAAACAAGTCCTTGGGTTCAATCACATGTTCACTGTGTTAAATAGGAGGCTCTATATTGAAAGATTATCCAAAGATCATGATGCATACCCTTTTTATTTTTAATGAGCTGAGTTTCTAGTGGAAAGAGGAGAAACTTGATACTCCTGCATGATGTACTAAGGTCATTGATCACGTCGTTTGTGGTCACCAACACAAATTTTTGCTGCAATTAGCCAGGCACACTTAGCAGCAAGCAGGATGTTATAGGGAAACTTAAGCCAAACACATTTATCGCTTCAGTATAGGGTTGTCACACCCTGTGTGACAGATCTTGGTGCACACCCTGTGTGCACCAAGATCGTTTAGTATCATGTTGAGACCGAGTCAGGCGAGTATGGCTGCCTAAAGTTCTAACTCTTTTCTTAGCTAATTGAAATCTCTCATCGTTGTCGACACTCGAATTAAGGTGTTCCTCAGTGAGATTCATCATGTCTGTAATGGTAGTATTACACTCAAGATAAACTATACGAAACAAGAATTATAGAGGGAAGATGGATAAAGAAGAGAAAGAGCAAACGCCTGAGAAATAGAAGATAATTGGGTTTCATTCGTGAAGGGAAACGTAGCTTCATTTCCTCATGGCTAGATGGGGTGAAGATTAATGCACGAGCCACGTACTCGAGATCGGATTACATGTCCGTGGCGTAATGTTCTGCCTCTCTCCTTGTTCAGATTTTTAAAGCTGCTATTGAATTTACCAGATTGCTGTATTCTTCCGATTGTAGCTGAATATTGTGTAGCTACTACTAAATGAAAATGGAAAGGTTTTGCCCATATAGTTGGATTTATCAAGTCATTGATGTAATAAACCCACTGTGTGGGCGAAACGTTGTGGTTAATTAAAGTATCTCCTGCATCTCAATGCCATTTACTCTACACCTTTGATGGATATCCATTTCTTGTGTGTCTAAAGAGACTCACGAGTACTTTTTTCCATTCCTAACTCCGACTCTTATCTACATACGCATGTAGACGCAGCCAATGCATTTAAAATAATCTCCAGATATACTAACAACACATTGCCCCAGAATACTTAACAACTTTTGAGGGAAAAGTCTTAGTGTAGTTGTGACTGGAAACTCGGCTTGTTTTCCCCGAGATAACACATAAAACTAGTTGATTCTATCATAGTTCTATCGTAGTATAACCAAATAAGTTCCTTTGGATCTAATTCTTTCACGATATTAGGCAGTTTGTGCTGGCGCACATATACACATTCACGGTGCGTAAAGAACTCAATGTACGTAGGACAAATAAATAAATGTTTGACATTTAAAAAAAAACACGACGAACATTATAATTTCGCTAACCTTTTGCAGAGATAACTTTGTGCGAACTTCGAATTTACCTCAGAAAATTAAAACTTGGCTTCAGGCACGTTTCCAGAGGCGTTCCCAAATTTGTGTGTAAACTTGCAATGAAAACAAAAATAGTCTCGAATGAAAGTCTTATTTTTTTAATTCTCGAGAAAAAAAAATTTAAGAAAATAGTTTTTAATTGTGCTTGTTAAATGAATATAAATTATTAAATGTTTTCATTTTTTTATTCCTGTACATTTGTAGTGTTTATTATGTCAAAATGATAATTATCATTATTATTCGTTATATTTGTTATTTTTACAATCAATATAAATTTTAATTCACTTAATCTATAGACTAAGATTATCTCAACCAATTAAATAGACAACAAACACTCTTGATTAAAATTTTTTTAAGCTAGCCCACGTTTTATTAGTATTCCCTAAATTAATATTGCAACTCAACTTTTTCACTGCTACATTTATGTTTATTATGTGAGTATAAGCCATCAGTGAGTCGCTCCCTCAATAAATAATCCCCAACGGGGCCATCATTTCACATTAATGATTTATCTACGCTGCCGCACCGCGGTTCAAAGGCAGGAAAGTTTGGTGGTCGATCTGTCATAATCTGGGTGAAGGCAGGTGAAGCTCACTAATGGACTCCAGGTAGCATCCAGCACACCCTCTTTCTACGTTGATTCCAGGCCACTTCCAGGTAAACTGTAGGTATATTGCAGGTGAATTGAAGGTATTTTCATGATTTTTGGTTTACCTGAAGAATACTGGATGGATGTTATTGGGGATCAGCGTCACCCGCGGCTCGGTCCTAGATCAGGCCTCCTGGTGGATCAAGGACTGCCGAAAATATTACAAGTGCATATAAAGTACATTGAAGATACATTCCAGGCACATCCCAAGAACACTGCACCTACACTCCTGTAACCCACAAGTAGTCACCGTTATTAGAGTCTGGCCAGCCGAAGCCGCGGTCGACGCTCTGCAGTTATTTATAATCTACTGTAAACTCATTTGTGGGAAGAGATGGTGAGGTGGGAAAGTTGGGGAGAGAAGTTTACTTGGTTTTTACCTGGAGTCGCTTCCTGAGGTCACCACTTTCACGGTCAGGTCCCAGCCCAGGTCTCCTGGTTGCTGGCCTCATCGATCAAACTGTTGGTGCCCTCCGCCTGTAGTCCAACGTATGCTCCACAACCCAGCTAACCCAGGCACTGTTTTGAGGAATCTGTCGAGTTGTCTCTTGAAGACAGCTAAAGATCTGTTGGTAACCCCCTTTATGCATGAATGGAAGCTGTTGAAGAATCGTGGTTCCTTTAATTAACACTTATTGATTTCTGTGTATTCATCGCTCCCCTACGTTTCATTGGAGGTACCCTGCACTAAACCCTCCAGTATCTTCTAGGTATTGTTTATGATGCATCTAACTTGCCTACGTTCTAAGGAATACAGTTCTAGGGACCATGTAGTGCTCCCAGTAATTTAGGTAATGGACTGAGTTTATACGAGCTGTGAAAGTTCTCTGTACATTCTCCAGGTCAGCAATAATTTTGTCTTGAAGGAGGCCAGCAGTACATAATATTCCAACCCAGAGAGAACGAGCAACCTGCAGAGTATCGTTACTGGCTTGGCATCTGTGCTGAAGGCTCCGCTTATCCAAACTATTATTTTTCTTACATTTGCAATAATAACATTGTTTCTTGAACATGAGATCATCTGATATAACTCCCAGGTCTCTCACATTTGGCTTACATTCTATCCAGCGGTTAATATTTGTTTTGTACCTCGATCTTATTTTTATTTCCAACATTTGCCTCCATTCTTTATTGGTAACTGAAATTTATCCTCATTGAGCATCGTATTGTCAGTGATCCACTGGAAAACTTGGTGTATATCAGCTTGGAGGATCGCTGTATCTTCTTTGGATGCCACTTTCATTTAAATTCTAATATCGTCTGCAGATGATGATAGTGCTATGATTTACGTCCCTGTCTGTCAGAAATGAGAATGAGGAAGAGAAGTGCAACTAGTACCCTGCCTTGTGGCCAGGGTGCTAGCCGCACTCTGTTTACTATTACTCTTTAAGTTCACTTTTTTAGAAAGTCAAATGTCAGTCTGCAAATTTATCCAGTCATTCCTTTTGCTATTACCCGATGGTCTCACTTGTCAAAGGCTTTATCAAAGTCAACGTATTCAACAACTAGTATTTCACTCATTTTTTTGTTTCCATTGCATTTAGTCAAAGGCCTGAATTTTGTATACGAGAGGTATTTCGATTTCTTTCATATTTACTAATGGCTTCTAGCTATCTCTCTCACCTATTTGTGGTTGCAGGGGTCAAGTCATAGCTCCTGACCCCGGCTCTTCACTGATCGCTATTAGGTTACTCTCCCTTTGCTCCACGAGCTTTATCAAACCTCGTCTCCACTACGTTACTTTTCAGACTATCCCACTTCCTCACAGCTCTTATGACTGAAGAAATACTTCCTAACATCCCTTTGACTCATCTGAGTCTTCAACTTCAAATTGTGAGTGACCCTTTTTTTTTTTTTTTTGTCCCATCTCTGGAACACCCTGTCCTTGTCCACCTTGTCAATTCCCTGCAGTATTTTGTCTTTATCATGTCTCCCTAACGCTCCTATCCTCCAGTTTCGTTAGGCCGATTTCCCTTAACCTTTCTTCGTAGGACATTTCCCTTAGCTCTGGGACTAGTCTTGTTGCAAACCTTCGCACTTTTTCTAATTTCTTGACGTGCTTGACCAGGTGTGGGATCCAAACTGGTGCTGCATACTTTAATATGGGCCTGACGTACACGGTGTACATATTGCGTGGGATTCCTTGGAGGTATGACAGTTGAATTAATATACACTTGGTTGGGTGGAAACACTATTGGCAGAGTTGTGAGGGGAGATAGCCCAGCCTACCTGTTCTTGTCTGTGCCTGAGGACGAAGTGAGGGCGAGACCACTCATATCCTACTCGCATGGGCATAGCCTGGTGACGTCACAAACTAGTCACTGAGCCTAGCTGAAGGGATCCTAAATATATATATAATATGGGTGATACAACTTACAATATACTACACAAGTATATTACATTAGGAATTCAGTAACCCTACTGACATAGTCTTGAACGATTCCTTGCTGAGGTATCGGAACGCTATTCTTAGGTTTGTCAGGCACCCATATGTTGTAGCAGTTATCTGGTTTATGTGCGCCTCAGGAAATGTGCTCGGTATTATACTCGCCCCAGGATCCTTTTCCTTGAGCGAGGCTTCGAGTTTTTGGCCACCTAGCCTATACTCTGTCTGCGGTCTTCTTTGCCCTTTCCCCGATCATCATGACTTTGCATTTGGCGGGGTTAAATTCGAGAAGCCAGTTGCTGGACCAGGCTTCCAGCCTGTCCAGGTCTCTTTGTAATCTTGCCTGATCCTCATTCGATTTCATTCTCATTAACTTTACATCATCTGCAAACAGGGACACTTCTGACGGAAGGGACAGCCCTTCCGTCATGTTATTCACATATACCAAAAGCAGTACTGGTCCTAAGACCTGTGGATCCCCGCTCGTCACAGGCGCCCACTCTGACACTTCGTCACGTACCAAGACTCGTTGTTGCCTCCTTGTCAGGTATTCTCTGATCCATTGCAGGGCCTTTCCTGTTATGCATGCTTGATCCTCTAGCTTTAGCATTGACTTCTTGCGAGGAACTGTGTCGAAGGCCTTTTTGCAGTTCAAGAAGGTGCAATCTACCCACCCCTCTCTCTCTCTCGTGTCTTCTGCTATCTTGTCATAAAACTCCAGTAGGTTTGTGACAGAATTTCCCTTCCCTGAAATCATGCTGGTTGTGGTTTATAAACTTGGTCCTTTACAGGTGCTTCACCACTCTCCTCCTGATAATCTTCATGATTTTGCGTACTATACACGTCAGTGACACAAGTCTGTAGTTTAATGCCTTGTGTCTGTCTTTTTAAAAATTGCTACCTTCCGTAACTCGGGTAGTTGCCCAGTTTCAATGGATGTTTTAAGATTTTTGTTAGAGCCACACACAGCATCTCTGCTTCCTCTCCGAGGACCCACTGAGAGATGTCCGGTCCCACCTCCTTTGAAGTATCAAGTTACTTTACATTCTTCTGAGAGTCTGCTGCCTTGGAGGAACTGTTACTCGTCGTCTTCACCTATAGAAAACACGCTTCTCCCTTTCCATCCAGCGCCTTCTGCTCCTCCCTAGTGGCATGTGTCTGGAGCATTCTTCTAATGCTACTGAGCTCATCCTCTCTATATACTGGTTTATGTCATTGTTTATCATATTGTCTTCCCAGGTATTTCAGTAAGATCACGATTTACTAGCTTCCAGGGTACAAGAGGAGAAGGGTAATTATACTAGATGGAGGAGGTGGGGAAGGAAGGATAGTGGAGGGTGGAGGTGGGGAAGGGGGTAAGAGGATTTGGCAGAGGATTGTAGCAGGTGGGGAGAGAGGAAAGGGGAACAGGAGGGAAGAGGTTAGGAGAGGCAAGTGGAATGAACGGTGATAGAGGGAAAGGAAAGAGTTGGAGTTGAATGAAGGATGGGGCAAGGTGGGGGAATGAACGCTGGAAGGATGAGTATGGAGGGTAGGTATACCAAAGAGAGAAAGTACATGAAGCAGAGGGAATTGGTAGAAAGATACGGAGGAATGATGATGAGGAAAGGAAATGAGATGTAATATGGAGAAAGAGAGAGAGAGAGAGAGAGAGAGGGGGGAGGAGAAGAGAGTGAGAAGAGTGTAAAGGAGGGAGGGGAGGGGAGGGAGAGAGGAACAAATGGAGGGGGAAAAGAGTGAATTTCAATTTTCTCTTCTTTAATTTTTCAATATTGGACACATCAGCAGCCCTACTTCCTTATTCGATATGACAAGTACAGAGTGGCAACAAAAGTAAACTATTTTTCCTTGTCATTTCCCATCACACAGGATGAGTTACATTGCCAAAATCTGTCAGTCTTAGCTGGGAGACTGAGGTAAGATGATGAGAATATAGGGAACTATCCCATTAAGGGTTTATCAGATAGGGAATCATCATAGGTAGCTCGAGGAAGGGTACGGGGGGGGGTAGGGTATCGTTGGGTTTAGGTGACGGGAAGGAAGGGAAAAAAAAATTTCTTAATAAAACTAGCTACACTGGCAGTAGTAGTCACTAGTTGTCACAAGCACTTGTCGATAGGCACTTGGCCTGTTTTGTGTGAGAGAGATACTTGTGTCTGGGGAGGAGGGGTGGGGGAAAGCAGTCGGGCGGCGACCTTAGTCTATACAAGAGTTAAGTTGTGGGAACCCCAGCAGTGTGCGGCTGCCGTATTCGTCATAACTATTATGCTGAGAGATCTCCCGCAGTGGGTACTTCAGCTATTTTACATAATTGTTCCATTGTGGAAATGCTCACTGCGTGAAACTACCCTTTTCTATATAATAGTTACATTTTGGAAAAAGAAAATGATAGCTGTTTTTGTGTCATATTCCGTCACAGAGACGGGTTACACACTGATAAGATTATTTTTTTAACCGCTGGATGTTGCTTATTGCTTGTACCTAACATTTGAATACTTCTGGTAAGTCTGGAGTTTTCTTACTGTCATTTTTTGCCCAGGATGTGACCCAGCAGAACTGCAGTTCCTAGCGCTTTTAGACAGCAATTCTTCCCCTCGATGCAACTCACAACAGTGGTCTCGGTCTCTCTCTCTCTCTCTCTCTCTCTCTCTCTCTCTCTCTCTCTCCCTCTCTCTCTCTCCTCCTCTCCCCTCTCTCTCCCCTCTCTCTACACAGACACGACCACACACACACACACACACACACCACACACCACACACACACACACACACCACACACACTCACCACCACCACACGCATAATATTACTACACATGTATAGGTTGTTTGAGAAACGAGAATCAGGAACTCGGGGACACATTGTATTAGGCGAACACTCTTGTTATACTAAGTAAAAATTCCCAACCACATAAAATAAAACACCATGAGAAAAAGGCTGGTCTAAAACATAAGCTTAAAAAATAAGCTCCACCTATATTAAATTAGGGTACTTATTTAGGTTTGCCTACGTAACATGCAAATAAAATGTCTTTACAGCGGTCTAGAAATTATCCATATTATCGACACCAATACAGGTACATTAATTAAACCCAAGATACACCAATGAAGTCAAACAATGTGACTTATTTCCAGTGGACGTCGATTGTTAAAAAAACAAGTGAAGGGGAAAAAATACGTCGGTTAACTTTTTTTTAATTGATCCAAATAAAAGCCTTTTCAACAATCTGCATCTTGGCCTTTTGGATTCAGTCAAAACACGCCTGCAAACATGTAAATTCATTAGTATTATATATATAAAAAAATCTTGGACATACAAAAAAGAGTTTCTCTCTCTTTTCCTCGTTCGTACAAGATGTGTAGTGTAATAGTATTCTCTTGATCAGCCCCGGGCTTAGTTACAGATGGCAGGAGGGAGGGAGAGGGAGCACAGGAGGAGAGGAGAGGCAGGGGTTAAAAGGTATTAGGGGTGAGGAGGGCAATGATAGAGGGTTAGGGGGCAGATTAGAGGAGCAGAAAGGATCACAAAAGTTGGTGTACCTGTCGTGATGAGAGTGTACCTGTCGTGATGAGAGTGTACCTGTCGTGATGAGAGTGTACCTGTCGTGATGAGAGTGTACCTGTCGTGATGACAGTGTACCTGTCGTGATGACTGTATGTCATAAGTACATTGTATCTGTCGTAATCACAGTCGCTGCTCTCCTTGTGGAATAAAGTAAACTTACTGACAGGTTGAAAAAAATCGTTATGTGCAGAGCGAGTCTTACACACACACACACACACACACACACACACACACACACACACACACACACACACACACACACACACACACACACACACACACACACACACACACACACACGCGCGCGCGCGCGCATACACGCACGTGTACGTACCTACGTACTTTTGGCTGTAGACATAAAGCTCCGCTTAGAGCGAAACGTCGACAGTCATTATTTTGCCCTGTCTGTCTTCTCACCACAATAAATTGATGTGCATCAGACATTCATTCTCTAGGTTCTTTACCTCGACTTTTCGTACCAAATAATTCCTGCCTATTATATTTCTCATCACTAACCTGGGTTATAACATCTTCATTAACATATTTCCTCAGTCTGTGGCCCATATATAATATTGCCGGATTACTGTTTATTAGTTTTATTGCTGATATTTTTATTTTCTCTTATTTTTCATTAGTATTTTTTAATAAATAATTAATTTTATTTTCATGAAATCTGTGTTGGTAAATACACGGAATGGTGGTAATTCGAGCCTCTGTTCGCTAAGAGAGAGACTGAGGTCCCACTCTATCGGTCAAGGTTACCTGAAAAACTGCTGGAGTAGAGGTGGAAGTATTCAGGAGGAAACTGATCAGCTAATCTGTGATGTGATGACTATCAAGGCCGGTGGGTCGCTAGAAACAACAGTCTGGTTGACCAGGAAGCCTGGGCGGGCTGCGAGGGTAGAACCCTGGAAAGCGGTCACGGGTATGTCTGAGATTTGTCAGGGTGGTGGTTCCCTGAGAGCCTTCACGGTCCTTCACGATGCCGAGTCGTGTTCAGAGCTAAGGTCTGCCCAGAGCCCTGGTCGTATTATTATGTTAGGGCAAAATTTATTGATTTTTAACCTCAAATGGGTAAGTTACTGTGGAGAGACATCGACCGACCGACTGATGGGTAGAAAAGGTAAATGGTTGGGTAAAAACAAATACAGGGTAATAGAGTTGTCAGGAAGTGGAACAATCTGGAGAGTGATGTAGTGGAGGCAGGATCCACACATAGCTTTAGGAAGAGGTATGATAAAGCTCATGGAGCAGGGAGAGAGTGGACCTATTAGCGACCAGCCAACAGGCGGGGCCAGGAGCTATGAATCGACCCCTGCAACCCCAATCAGATGAGTACAATTAGGTGAGTACACCCTACCCACCCACTTAACAAACACTTGTATATAAATTAAGGGAAGAGTGGTGCTTTTTATAGGTGGGCAGTTTATTATCTGGGTTCAAGTCATAGGAGAGTCAGGTGGCTTCTGTTGTGGTGGGGGAGGGGGGAATTTAGTTGAGGGGTGAAAATGGGGATGGAGGGGAGGAGAAGAAAAGGGATATGAAAAGTAGATAAAGGTGTGATAGGAGGCGCTCTGTTGGAGTTGAGGTGGAGGACCATGAGTGAGAGAGAGAGTGGGGGTGGGGTGGGTGGGTTCTGTAGAAGTTAGGACACTAGTTCCTAAGCATTTTAAATGCTTGTACTCCCTCAGTTGACTTAATTTTTTATTACCTCCTATAAAAAATAATTTAAAACTTTCCCCCCCCCCCCGAAGACATTTTATAGAAGTAACAAAAATAAAGATAAATTAGAGCAAAAGACACAGTTATGAATAAGAACTTGTATGCATTCAATTGTATTTAGTGGCTCTTTTCTGCGAACTGTAAGAACATTTTCAGCTGCTTCACAAACACCCAAAACACGTGCAACACTAGGGTATTTTTAATGAGGAAACGTTTCGAAATAGTGGCTTCATCAGTCCTTACAAAGGAGAATGGTGAAGAAAGGAGGAGTCTGAGGTAATCAGTCCCTCAGCCTTGAGTCGATGTGGTCAGTCCATCAATCTTGAAAAGATTCAACATATGTGCGGAGAAGTAGCTTGTATACCGTAGGTAGGAGAGGTGCAGCAGCCGTAGGTGTTATCACATTTGTCGATTCTCTGAACCATTCATCTACACCCAAAACACGATTGAGTAAGAATGTCCAAAGAACTGTACCAGCAGTGAAGCTGAACCAGTACTTTTCCAGTACAGATGATGTACGACGCGTTCAGAAAACGGTACACATCATCAGAATAGTAAGATGGACTTTTTCAGCAAATATGTCTTTGACAAACGTAGTATTTTGAATTGATCAACTTGTCTCGTACCCCTTTGTATTTCGTATCCCCTGGGGAATACAGGTACCCCTTGTTAAGAACCCCTAAGTTAAGGCACCCCCTTGAAGGGCTCTTGATTTAAGGAACTGTAGTTACCCGTGGATCACATCTGATTACTTATCATTTCCCATGCTGTCTGGTTTCTTCATACAAGTTTAGCTTTTTCCTATGCATCCTCTGAATTCAGAAGGATTTCCTTCCTCCAGTAGGATGAATGGAAGGAGAAGAGGAGAAAGACTAGTGTAGGGAATGTATGATGGAAGGGAGGGCGCAAATACGAGAACTGGAAGTGGTAGTAATTTGGTAACTGGCAATAAAGTTGCTGAAAAAATCACATAAAAATTGGTAAATTTAGGAAAGCTTATATTAGGTTAAACTTGGTTTTATTTTTTCCCCCTAAGAACTTTTCCTTTAATCTAGATTCGGTGTTTTTGTTTGTCAGGAAAGAGGGAATTGTCTTCTATGGCTTGTCTTTGTCAGACGACTTTAGAACTCAAGTAGGGAGGCGCACTGTAGTAGGCCTATTGGCCCTTTCAAGGCAGGTCCTCCTCCCAATTCATTTCTTCTCATTCCCGCTTAGTAATTAAATAGCCATGGCTTACCGGTGCTAGGTTGAAGGATTCGACTACCATTGGCTTACCGGTGCTAGGTTGAAGGATTCGACTACCATTGGCTTACCGGTGCTAGGTTGAAGGATTCGACTACCATTGGCTTACCGGTGCTAGGTTGAAGGATTCGACTACCATTGGCTTACCGGTGCTAGGTTGAAGGATTCGACTACCATTGGCTTACCGGTGCTAGGTTGAAGGATTCGACTACCATTGGCTTACCGGTGCTAGGTTGAAGGATTCGACTACCATTGGCTTACCGGTGCTGCATAATGGAGATTAAGCAGCCTCAGGTTTATCTGTGTTTTTATTATCAGTGATTAATTAGCTTTTAGTTCAACGGTGCTAAAGGTAAGTGATTAAACAGATGTTGTGGAAACAAAAGCTATGTTTCCCCTTCACACAAGGAGTGGGAATCTGGAGTAGGTGGATGAATGAGAAGGGGGAAAAAGTATGGGGAAGTGTGTAGGTGTAATGTTTTTAAAGGCATATAACATGAGACTCCACAGTATATATCAAGGTTATGCTCTAGGACCAGCTTCATATCCTATTCTTTTTAGATAACTAAGATTATGATATAGGAGTAGTAGTAATAGCATCAGTAGTAGTAGCAGTAGTAGTAGAAATATTAGGAGGAGGAGGAGGAGGAGGATGGGAAGGAGACAGTGGGAGGAACCTGCTGAAGGTGTACGAACCGGACCACCTTTGAGGGCGTGGTCATGAGACGCCTGGGTTCTTTGTTAGCACGGTAGTACGACAGAGCACGTTGGGTAGGGGAGAGGGGGTAAGGGAAGGGGAAGGTGTAAGGGAGACGAGAGAGAGAGACAGAGAGGGGGGGTAGATTTCCTATCTCTCTAGTGGAATTTTTAAAAATCATCTATATTTTCATCATTATCTCCGTCTAAAGTATATTAAGATCAAACTTAAGCATCTTGGGTATTATCTACATCTGATGCTTCATGCACAGCATTTCAAGCATCAACTAGACATCACCTACAACATGCTGGTATGTTTGAAAGCTTAACCAGTCAAATACATTTTTGTAGGGATTTCTCAGTGGTTAAATATTTTTAATATTAGCCCATGTGAGCTAATGTTTGTCATTACAAGAAGAATACAAGTAGTATTTTAATTTTCAATTGATTCTGTCCAGACCTCAAGCCGTCCAACCTTTACTCTCAAATTTTCATTCAGAGAGCTGTTATCTTTCCCATGCTAATTTCAAACCACAACCCTGTCTGACATATGTATCTATTCCCTCAAAATGCGAGAGCAGCATATTGCTCGCATATCCAGTTTTGCTTTAAAAAAAAAGACTGAAAGATTGCCTATTTACTGCAAGGTGATCCAGGGCAGTAGGCGTATGGAAACTTGCCAGTACGACATTCCTTTTTGGAAAACGAATCCTGGTCGTTTCTTTATATTCCTAACAGCGACATCTTCAAACTTGTGTATTATAGCTAATCAAACCGAATGTGAAGAACACCATAGAGTTCTGGTTTTCAGATATCTGGAGCCAAAATGCAAATTTTGTGTGTGTTCGAGGTTAAAGTTCTTCCACTGACTTCATACCTTCAGTTGTGGCGGTTTCGTTTTGGATTTTGCTGCCCTGTACGTCTTCATGTTAAACAATGGATATAAATGAACATCAAAACATACGAAGAAGGATGCTAGTTAATGCCCCGAATAAGGAATTTTTCCTACTAGGATATATTAAAAGCTCCAATATTATCCTACTCCTACGAGGACATGCATTTTCTTAATCCTATATAAGACAGATGAGGACCTGCAAACTTGCACTGTCTTAATCCAACGAGGATAGATGAACTATTAATCTCGTATTCTCCTGATGTGACTGCAGTGAAGTATCACACACACTGGTATGCAACACCTCGGTATCTTTATTTGATTACCGGCATCCAGGCTGAAGAACTCACCTTATTTTCCACTGTTTTCTGTATATAAAGTTCTGCAAGGCTAAGGGACTGATTATCTCCTTTATTACTGTCTTCGTATAGCATCTGTGTGATGAATAAAAACAAGCCACTGGTTGGAGAAACGTCTTCAAATAAAGATGTCTGGGTGTTTCCTGTGTTCGAGTCCTCATCTTGTCAGCACTGTGTACCGATGTTGTACAATGGCTGCTGTGTACAAATGAACAATATTTACAATTTGAAGTACGGATTACCCAACACGTACCATGTAGAGTACAGCCATTTATAGTACAAGCTACACGGGTACCATTTAGAGGAGGTTACAGAATATTTGTCACTGCAATTCCTCGACTGCATTTCACATTAGCTGAAGTTGCTGAAATTAAATTGAAATCATTGGAACCGTGGAACGTTTTGATATTGCAAATTGATGTAGGCATCGACACTCACAAAATCAATATTAATTAGCAAAAAATTGCTTCATAAATTTGTATTAAGTCCAGAATTCACCTTAGTATTAAAGGTGACACATTAATACAAACGTACGTTATCCAGAATGATACTGAAACTGATAATGAAAGTAGTTTTTTACGATATTTGATGACACTTAAAATTAGAAAATATTTAAATGTTTTTGTTATAAATTTATCTGGCTGATGAGTAGGAATTCTGAAGCCTAAAGGTGAAAGTACACAGATTTTCACGCTTTTGTTTCTTGGCCGTTTTTAATTTGACATTCAGAATCAGCAGCGTTGGTTATCATAAGAAGGAAGGTACTTACAAGCCAGCAGGCGAAGGTAAACACGCACAAGCTTTCTTTATTACGCAGTTGAATTTACAGACCAAGAGTTATCTCGCCTCAGCTCATTTCTTAGCCCACCATGTTTAACATAGGCTGACACCTCTTGCTGTAGGTAGAACAGGTTCAGCAACACACAACATACACGAGGTAGGGCAGGTGTAGCAACATACAGCATTAAGAAGGTAGTAGAGGTGCAGCAGCACAGCATACAGAAGGTAGGACAGGTGCAGCAACACACAGCATGCAGGAGGTAAGACAGGTGCAGCAACACACAGCATACAGGAGGTAGGACAGGTGCAGCAACACAGCATACAGGAGGTAGGACAGGTGCAGTAACACACAACATACAGGAGGTAGGACAGGCGCAGCAACACACAGCATACAGGAGGTAGGACAGGTGCAGCAACACACAGCATACAGGAGGTAGGACAGGTGCAGCAACACACAGCATACAGGAGGTAGGGCAGGTGCAGCAACACACAGCATACAGGAGGTAGGGCAGGTGCAGCAACACACAGCATACAGGAGGTAGGATAGGTGCAGCAACACACAGCATACAGGAGGTAGGACAGGCGCAGCAACACACAGCATACAGGAGGTAGGGCAGGTGCAGCAACACACAGCATACAGGAGGTAGGATA
This sequence comes from Cherax quadricarinatus, assembly GCF_026875155.1. NCBI lineage: Eukaryota > Metazoa > Arthropoda > Malacostraca > Decapoda > Parastacidae > Cherax > Cherax quadricarinatus. The sequence continues at coordinate 22,191,121 of NC_069449.1, forward strand.
GGTGCAGCAACACACAGCATACAGGAGGTAGGACAGGCGCAGCAACACACAGCATACAGGAGGTAGGGCAGGTGCAGCAACACACAGTATACAGGAAGTAGGGCAGGTGCAGCAACACACAGTATACAGGAGGTAGGACAGGTGCAGCAACACACAGCATACAGGAGGTAGGGCAGGTGCAGCAACACACAGCATGCAGGAGGTAAGACAGGTGCAGCAACACACAGCATACAGGAGGTAGGACAGGTGCAGCAACACACAGCATACAGGAGGTAGGACAGGTGCAGTAACACACAACATACAGGAGGTAGGACAGGCGCAGCAACACACAGCATACAGGAGGTAGGACAGGTGCAGCAACACACAGCATACAGGAGGTAGGACAGGTGCAGCAACACACAGCATACAGGAGGTAGGGCAGGTGCAGCAACACACAGCATACAGGAGGTAGGGCAGGTGCAGCAACACACAGCATACAGGAGGTAGGATAGGTGCAGCAACACACAGCATACAGGAGGTAGGACAGGCGCAGCAACACACAGCATACAGGAGGTAGGGCAGGTGCAGCAACACACAGTATACAGGAAGTAGGGCAGGTGCAGCAACACACAGTATACAGGAGGTAGGACAGGTGCAGCAACACACAGCATACAGGAGGTAGGGCAGGTGCAGCAACACACAGTATATAGAAGGTAGGATAGGTGCAGCAACACACAGTATACAGCAGGTAGGGCAGGTGCAGAAACATAGCACACAGCAGGCAGGAGAGGTGCAGCTGCAAATAATTTATTTATTGGTAGGTGAAATTGGACAGCAAATTTAAGACAATCTTCTCGTAAGTCTCTCTACCTGGGGATCGAACCCGTGTCTCTAGGGTTATTAAGTGTTCTGCCGCTAAAACTGAACATTTTATGCCATAGTACTAATAGGTAATAACACTAATGAAGCCTTTCTCCTCACATAGGAGTAGCCAACACCACCCTTCTTCAATGTATGTGATTATTTCCCATCTTCATGAGAAGAGATTGATCATACACTTCATCTTGCAGCGCGCAGCCAAACATAAATATCATTATTAAATTGCAAATTAATACCCGTTAGTGTAATAAGCTGGTAAAATTAGCTTCTATGCTTTTTGCTAAAGGTTTCTCTGGGGAAATGAATTCTTGCATAACGCAATAGAGAAAACTCAGGCTGTCAAAACGATTGACATGTTAAAATCTGCTACATGAAGAGCCGGGTAAGTGAACCAAGTGGATATATAGCGTTGCTGCTGTGCCAGACTGATATTGAATAATTGATAAAGCCATCGTGCTTGACCTATTGACTTTAGTCTTTGTGCACGTTGAGGCAATACGCATTAATGTTTGTTCTTCTATTTCTTAACTTTAGCTTTGTGTAGTTTCCTCACAATACATAACGCTCGAGAGCTAATGGAATTAAAATTAATTAAATAACATATCATTTGTTAGTTATCGACGTGTCTCACCACAGCAGGGGGAGATTAGGATTCAGCAAGTTTTACCTCTGAAGACTATGAAGGGACGGACGTTTTCTGTGATAGCGTGACAGGAGGAGGCCAGACTGAAGATGGGTAAGGCTTGCCTAGCCCTGGGGGCAATGCACCACCACACCCATTGGTTTTGTGGCCTTTGTAACCATGGTGGCGAGGTACTGGGATTACGCTGGGTGAAGTGTCAGAGTGGAGGCATTATAGCGTAGCTCCCAGCACTCTCAAACGACAAGACTTCCGTCTCTGACCACAAAAATGCGTTTAAAACATGAAATGATGCTGCTTGCGAGGTAGTCATAGGGGATTGATTTACCTGTGTTGGAGAGACTAATTCATGTAGGATTTTGTATTAAGCTTTCGAAAGACATTCAGGAAGGTGTTTTATTGACCTTGTGTTGTGGACGAGCATGACAGTTTTTGTTTGGTTGACATTTGCAGTGCTCAACAGAAAGTGAAGGACCGGGAGAACCAAGAACGATTCGAGCTTTTCCTCTTTAAATACCTTCTCCCTGCACTTTTAAGCGCTCTCTAAACTAGAAGAGTTGGCTTAAAATACAAGCAGACTTTACACGTCGTTCTCTAAATTAACTTGAGCATAAACAGCACGCAATCGGCGCTTGCTACCAGCCACAATTTGCTGAGCCGTAAAAGGAGTTTAAAATACCACACAGAATTAACATATTCCCCTCCCCACGAATCAAGTTAAATCAGCTCCTGGCACAGTAAATGGTCGTGCACACCTCAGGCGGGTGTGAAACTCGACCTGATAACACAAGAGCGACTTCTCAGACCCTTTTCAAGTTTAAGAACCTGGGAATTTGACATAATCAGCAGCAACTTTTGTACAGTACTGGTGACGTGAGAAAACGTAATAGTTATCCCTATCCCCAACTCTCACAAATACTGATATTCTCCGGGGACCTTAATATTAAGAGAGAGAGAGAGAATTAGGAAAAATGAAAAAAGTATTAGAGGGAGAGAAAAAAGATTCTGCTTACCCACATACTACTTTAGGAAGAATTTGATTCGCCGAAGGGTAGAATTTACGACAATAAAGAGAGATGTATTGTGAAGGTTTAATCATGCCAACTAGGCTTGGAGGTAAACATACTACCCCAGGCGTTCTAATACTAATGCTTGACGTACTAATACTAACGCTGGAGGGAAGACAAAAACTTGTTTGAGTGCTTCAGTGCGCGCCTCATAAGGCAACATCACCGCAGAAAATAAAAGGTCAGGGACAAATTTCCGATGTAAGCGCCTAGTTCTCCCGTGTGATCAGTGAATTATGCTACGTGAATTACAGGTAAGTATGATTCACGCGTCTCTGGTCGTATGCGACCGTATTGGGGATGAGAGATTTTTATAAAACAGTATGTCATAAACACAGGTGGAGCTGTCGAACCAGCGCTCTCCTACGTTTCTAAATTTAAAAGTTTCCAATTTGAATACGCTTTTGGTAGTCGTATAATCAACTGGCACTGATCTCTGTATATCACTTGTATCCGCATTACAAAAATTAATAACCAGCACACGCCTATCTTTACAACTGGTAGGACAAAGTTCACCAATTACACCTTTCCCCGTAGCCCCGGCTGGCATTTAATTAAAGATTTAAGCATGAGAGTGATTACTCGATTAACTTCAGGGAACACTGGATTGAATGAGTAAAAATCATGTGTATGGTTCTTATAATACACTCGCATAACTAGTTTTGAGAGTAATGTGATACTCTCATAGCTCTGGGTTGCGGAACAGAGAAATCAGTTATTGTATGATTGTGTCATGCACTGGTACACTGCAATAGCTCCTACAAAGAGTATCTCCATTCCACAACTTTTATTAAACTCGCCGAACCAAGGAAAGCTAGCACAGAAGGAAATAAATAATTCTTCCCTAGCTTAGCCTAACAGGTATCATTACAAAAAAAAAAATGGTAGAGAAAAGCCGACGAGACGAAGAGTTTGACACGTGCATTGCACATTTCTCTCATTATCTTATCGTAACTGATTAAGGTTAAAGGATTTGCCTGTGATGGGTTTGGAAGAATGTTCTGATCCCGCAGCCTGGCCTGAGACCAGGCTGCGGCTGCCCTGTCAAGGAAGTTCTTTGTGCTAGCGGCCCGCAGGTGTCCACGTAGGCATCACAACTCTGACTGGCTTTTTTGGGTTATCCTACGTACTTTACACATATGTCGCTATGTATGATAATCTATGTAACTGTATTTGTGTATACCTGGATTAACTTACTTATGACCCGTCATTTTTAGAAAAGTTTTAAGCTTCTTCTTGAAACATTTCTTCGTTCCTGCAATATTTCTGATATCTGCTGCAATACGTAGTTCCGGGATCTAGCTAGAACTTCGGTACAGTACATCTCTTAAGAATGTAACTAAGAATCATATCATTAGTACACATCCTCTATTGAGGTTTTTGTATGTAACGTAAGGGCTTACTTGTCTGCCATATTGGACGTGAAACTGCACCGATAATCATCTAAATATGCTCAAAATATGCGAGATTTATCTTGTTTTTCTAAGCTTCTTTGATGGATATTGTAATGTTACTGAGTGTAATAATCGGAGAGATTTTTTTTTATAAATTTAACATTCAACTCTCTCTCCAAGGATCCTGAATGACGTAAGTGAAGGTTAGAAGATGGAATAACTATTTCTCGGGTATACGCTAGTGAGTACTTCGCAGATGTTCACAATTATGATATGGTGTGGTTCAAGACCCACGTAGTTGGAGAGAGAGTAGGTGCTTTCACAATTGCTGAAAAAAGATGTTTTCGGTAAAAAAAATCTGCTTTTATTAAACGTTTTTTTTTTTTTTTTTTTGCCCCTGACGTCAACTTGTTTTCCAGCCCCCAACAGAGTACTGATATTCATCAAGATTTTAACAGGCTTTCACATCATTTCCAGCTTAAGGAAAATTTTATTCACCACGTAATGATATAAGTCAGGAGTTTATCGTCTAGCTTATTACAAGCTTACGTGGGGACACCTTCAGTGTGGCTGACAAGTGACGGCGAAGCTTCAGTATGTCAATACTTTGATAAAGCAGTATATAGTGTTATACTCCACCGTGTCAGTGTCATAGGCTCTCTTTATATAACTCGTATACTCTGTTAGTGGTTCTCTCTCGCTCGCTCTCTCTCTCTCTCTCTCACACACACACACACACACACACACACACACACACACACACACACACACACACACACACACGCAAAGTCATGAAGATGTGGGAGGGGCACAGAAGACCACAGACAGAGTATAGGCTAGGTGGCCAAAGACTGCAAACCTCACTCAAGGAGAAAGATCTTGGGTGAGTATAACACCGAGCATGTCTCCGGAAGCACACATCAATCAGATAACTGCTGCAGCATATGGGCGCCTGGCAAACCTGAGAACAGCATTCCGATACCTTAGTAAGGAATCATTCAAGACACTGTACACCGTGTATGTCAGGCCCATACTGGAGTATGCAGCACCTGTTTGGAACCCGCACTTGATAAAGCACGTCAAGAAACTAGAGAAAGTACAAAGGTTTGCGACAAGGTTAGTTCCAGAGCTAAGGGGAATGTCCTATGAGGAAAGATTAAGGGAAATCGGCCTGACCACACTGGAGGACAGGAGGGTCAGGGGAGACATGATAACGACATATAAAATACTGCGTGGAATAGACAAGGTGGACAAGGACAGGATGTTCCAGGGAGGGGACACAGAAACAAGAGGCCACAATTGGAAGTTGAAGACACAAATGAGTCAGAGAGATAGTAGGAAGTATTTCTTCAGTCATAGAGTTGTAAGGCAGTGGAATAGCCTAGAAAATGACGTAGTGGAGGCAGGAACCATACACAGTTTTAAGACGAGGTTTGATAAAGCTCATGGAGCGGGGAGAGAGAGGGCCTAGTAGCAACCGGTGAAGAGGCGGGGCCAGGAGCTAGGACTCGACCCCTGCAACCACAAATAGGTGAGTACAAATAGGTGAGTACACACACACACACACATCGGTCATCAATATATAAAATGAGGAAAACATCAAATGACCTACATTAATTTTCTGAAAAAAAAAAATGAAGGCGCTTTCAAGGTCAGTGCTGAAACCCTCATCAAAAAAAAGTACGAGTGACAAAAAAAAAAAAATAGTTCGTTCTTGTAAAAGCAAATATGGTTTCGTCATTTTCGACAGGAAAAGAGATTGCAAAATTTATTTTTCTCTTATCAATTTGTTTGGTTCAGTGGTATCAAAAAATGGTATGGAAACTTATATTCTGTGTGTATTGACACTCTTATTATTGGGTGACTCCTGGCGCTAATTTTGTTAGATCTGATTCGACGCAAAATTCACAAATCCGTTGGATTACGAACAAAATGTTGTGCAATGTGTAGGCTTTTCCAAGACGTATAACACTTTCTATATATTTTGGAAATAAAGTATTATCATTAGTAGTAGTAGCAGCAGAAGTAGTAGCAGCAGTAGTAGTAGCAGTAGAAGTAGTAGTAGTAGAAGTAGTAGTAGCAGCAGCAGCAGCAGAAGTACTAATAGCAGCAGTACTACCAGTAGAAGTAGTAGCCGTAGTAGTAACAGTAGTAGTAGTAATAGGAGTAGTAGTAGCAGTAGAAGCAGTAGTAGTAGTAAAAGCAGCAGCAATAGTAATAGTATTATATGGAATTAATAGTATTATATGGAATTTTGATCTGCAAAATTTCGAATTAGTGTACTTAGTTTCCAGCTTACTTAAAAAACCAGGGCAAAACCAAATTTCATTTTTAATTAGCAAAACGCAGTCTCTAAATTCTAGTATTAGTCTCAATATTGCTCAAGTGAAGAATTATTCACGAACTTTAATTTTTCTTATGTATTCAATATTAATATATTGACGTTATCGGATATTAGAAGACAGTTACTCCATCGGGAAGAAAACTAAATTATTTCTCCAGTAATATTTCATGAAGTATTTAAGGTTTTTAATATTCTAATGTTAACATTAGAAATACACCTTCTAAATTGTGAAAATGTTTTAAGGTGCCACAGTGAGCATATATTTGGGTTAGATGTAACACTCACATGTATTATGTACACAAATGAGAGTAAAGCAAATCTAAAATGCCTTGTAAATACCTGGAATTTTGGATCATTTTGTTTCCACGAGTGTGGTGCCCTTGTTTAGCATTTTTAAAAATCAGTACTTAGACCAATGCGGGCAGTATATTAAGCAGGGAATAACAAGCTGCTTACGTAGCCATTAGCAATGTTAAAATGAACTCCGATGACAACAGCAGGTAGGAATACTGGGCATATCAACAAACTAGCGCTATCTTTTTTTTTTTTGTGGGTTGTACAGCAAGTCCGGTGAAAGTTGAAGGGTCACGGAGAGCCAGATGAAAGAGGTAGATAGGTAGAGGTAGTAATGGTGGAAAAGGATTTGTACGAGTGGATAGAGTAGTAAGAACAGTGAAGTAGTTGAATGAAAAGGGTGAAAACTGCTAAGGATGAACAGTGGTAAGAACGAATTAAGAGAGACGGATGTGAATTATAACTGATAAAATTATGATCTAAGATGCCAACTCACCAGCTCTAGCATAAATGTCGAGGCAATTCTCGTATCATGTTCATCATCTGTGCCCTGGGTGCAGGTTAAGTGCATGAAAAAATAATTACATAACTTTTAAGGTCTAAATTCGATCTCTCTTAATTGACTAATCCTCTAACTTTGATTGCTCGCTTTGCTCACTTATATGTAAAGTGGTGAGTTAAGTGCATTTGTACATGTGAACAAAAATAGGAAGTGTGGAGCGTCACTACAGTGTACGTAGAAGCAACAGTTTTTTCAAAAGAAATGCATAATCTGGAAGGTGTATCAATATATTACAGAAAGTGACAGAAAAACGAAAAAGAATAATTGCTACCGATTGGAAAGACAGCCAGATATTACGATAGAGTGAGTGAATGAATGAATGAATGAATGAATGAATGAATGAAAGTGAATGAAAACGAATTGTCCTTATGCAGAACTCTTATAAATATTTACAAAACAATATTTTCCTACATATTGGAGATTTTACAGTTAATAAGCCAAGATTTATTTCCAGTGAGGTTCTGTTCAGGTTCTCTCCTAGGTTCCATCACACAATAGTTGACTAACTTCCAGGTTTCTGTTTTCTTATAGACGAACAGGGGCAGCAGGTGTTAGGAGACTTTCCTGTACGTCCAGCTACGACCAGGCTCCAACCTCCGGTATTTTCGCTTGTGATTCTAACATGCTACCCACTTTGCTGCGAAGTACCGTGTTAGATATGTCCTAGTGTGTAGTGCTAAAGATTGAAAGTAATGGTATATTAGCAACCATTAACTGTATGAGCTTTAAGAAACGTTCTTCTTGAGATGTCGAGTTTTTACTGAAGCTATATAATAGTTAAATTATAAATCTTTATAGTTTATTAAGAAGATATTACAGATACCTTAAAGATATTAAGATCCCTTACGTCAAAGAGACCAGAAATTTTCATGTAAGTAAATAATGTAATTCTTCTTACTACGGAGTAAGAAGGTAAAAAATTGTTTCCAAGAATTTACGTTTGACCTTACATTCAAGCATTGTTCGAGACACGGGTCGAAGCATTCCCGTGGGAAGGAGTAGTGTGGTGGTGGGGAGTAAAGGAGATTAAGGTGGGGGAGAGAGAGTAAAGTGGTGAGGAGAATAGGTGCATATGGGAATGGAAAAAGAAGAGATATGTGAAGTGAGGAAGCATATGTTGTGAGGAACTTTGATGATAAGAAGGTAGAATAGAGGGTGTTTTTATTTATTTATTTATTAGCATCTTTTTGTACACCGCAGTGCAAGAGCACATTGTACCAACTCCTGAACATTTCCACCTTATACTTTTCCTTAACCGTTGCTTCCTCAGCATGGTACTGGAGTCTTATTACACATTAAAATTATGCTCAAGATATGACTTCCAGCTGGTGCTGGAGCCGTCGTATACACTGATGTTATTACCTAGGCCTTAACCTCGACTGTGACTTCTAGCAGGCCTGGAAATTTCTAACATATTAGTATTCCAGTTCTTCCTGGTTGGCGGGGGCATCGTGATCTAGTGACAAGTAGAAATAAGTGGATTGGGAGAGAGAGACCGACCGACCGACCTTCAAGTCCTTTTTTATCTCCTCCGGCACATGTTTCAAAATCCCAATCCAGCACCCCACTGAGACTGCTTGTAGTGTCACTCTCGCTAAACTTCTGTTAATAAACTCAAGAAATGGCAACACGATTGCAAACAAACCACAGAACAGTTGGGGTTTGAACCCCTGGATTACGAACTGGCCAGGAGTTTTGCGATTCACTCGCCAGGGGTTCAAATCCCACTCGTTCCGTGGTTTGTTTACCCTTAAAAGTATGCGGCATGACATGCACAACGTCTCTTCCGGCAGATGAGTAGCTAGATACGAGGATAAATAGGTAGATGGATACGTTGGTATATTAGTAGATGGGTAGTTAATTCTGGGGGAAAATAAGAGAGGGAGGGGAAGAAGGGGAAACTTAAGCCAATATTTTGAATCAAAACAGCCCAGTGTTTCCACTTCAAGACTGTAAGTTCTGTTGTGTCGGTCCTTCTTAGAGTAATGTTTCTTGCTGTCGATAATATCATGAATTAATAAATTAAATTTTCATCTTTGTAGGATGGTTTAATGAACTGCTGAGAGAGGGAGGGGAGGGAGGGGGGCTCCTTCATCTCTCTCTCTCTCCTCTCTCTCCTCTTCCTCTCTCTCCTCTCTCTCCTCCTCTCTCTCTCCTCTCTCTTCTCTCTCTTGGGCACGCGCGCTCGCGCACGCACACACACACACACACACACACACACACACACACACACACACACACACACACACACACACACACACACACACACACACACACACACACACACACAAACCAAAGGCCAAGTGTATGTCGACAAGTGCCTTTAACAACTGTTAATTAACTAACACGTCCTACTGTACACCAGCGCTCAACATCCCTCCCTTCCCTTTCACACCTCTGCAATACCTTCAAATTTCCCTCTTCATTATTTTCTCTTGCTACCCCTCTTTCTCCCATCCCTCCCTAACTCTTTTTTCCTTCCCCTACTTCCCTTTCTTTCCCTTCCCTCCTTCCAATACCTTCCTATCTCTTTCCCCTCCTCCACTGTCCCTCCTCCATGCACTCTGAGGGTCAAGATGTTTATGGACGTAATAATGGGAAAAGGGAGAGGGAGAGAAAATTATTGTCATAGCAAAACCGAGAAACGAAAATTGGAAAAGATTGGAAGACTTGATTAAAAAAAAAATGCAGTGGGATTAATAGTAGAAAGAAACGTTAGTAAAAAATTATTTTTACTCTTTTGTAAAGATTATGGGTTGTTTTTGTTGTTAAAATGTCTTTAATGTTGCATTTTTACTATTTTTTAGTATTATTAATAATTGATTATATTTTTATTGCTATAATAGGACGAAATTTAATATTGTTGTCATTGCTTAACATTGTCTTAAGCAATGACAACAATATTGCTTAAGCTTAAGGTTGTCTTAAGAGACGAAAATAAAAAAAACTAACACTACACGTGTATAAACTCAATGTAGATAAGATTTATTTTCTTGACTACGTCAGAATATGGAGGTGAAGATGGCCCATTGATGGGCCAGTGTTGGGTCGGGTGGGGGAGACTGGTTAGAGGTCATACTGGGTGAAAGGGAATGAGAAGGTCAAGAAGTGAAAGGGGTTACGCCAGAGGTGGAAGACGGGTATGTCTTTTTTTTTCTCTCTCTCTCAAGATGCTTAGATATAACCCTGTAGTATGCGCTGCATACGAGAGTTACATTGCTGAAACAATGGCAGTGTGTGACTACACATCTCAATGTGAAGTACGGGGCTACTTCACTCTGTATGATAGTTATTTTATTTGAACACCCGTAATGGATGACTACACGGGTATTTGAAAATTACGTTGTGGGAATACCCGTAGCATACGGCTACCCTGTTCTGTATGATAATTATATTCTGAAAGTAACCGAAGTATGAGATTTACGAGATTATTTTATGTAGCCAACTAATGTGAGCAGCAGAAGAGTGCGGCTACTAGATTGTGTGTGATATTTACATTACTGGAATACCTGCGGTGTATGGCTATACTGCAACATAATTGTTACATTACAGAACATTGTTATTATTGTTTATTAATATTACTAGGGAAGAGGGAGCTCTAAATTCATTGACGTCATACAAAAGCTACCTATGTTTCTTAAAGAGGATAGGGAGCTATGGGTGTTGTTGGGAATAGAAGGTAAAATCTCATTTAGTTTTTCACTCTGGAGGGATTCCTTGACTTTTCAATCCTTGCTTATCATATATGATGGCAAACAAGTCTTACAAACTTCAACTTGTATCCAGTTTACGCTTCTCTTTGATATCTTGTTTGCTTTTTAGATGTTCTTACATCCATATTCTTTTTTTTTCCTAATTGAGGATATATACTTGAAATCGGACCGATGAGGCGATAGTCCCCGGAAATGTTAACCTGTTCGAACAGAAGTAAGAGGTGGAGAGCTTTTGCTCAACACTTGACGACATCCAGCAGCCTCTGGAGTTTCCTACCGAAGGACATCCAGCAGCCTCTGGAGTTTCCTACCGAAGGACATCCAGCAGCCTCTGGAGTTTCCTACCGAAGGACATCCAGCAGCATCTGGGGTTTCCTACCAAAGAGCATTTTTGCAGAGACTGTTACTTCCAGTAGACCTAAAGTTTCTTACTCATTTGCATATCAAAATTTCACTGGATGTAACCCACAATAGTCAACCATGCACACAGATGACTAGGTGAACAGGGGCAGCTAGGGTGTATGGGAACTTACCCATGTGTTTTCCCAGCCAGAAAATCAAACCGGAATCATTGGATTGCAAGAGGAGGGGAAAGTGAGACCCTAAAGAAGGTGAGGGAGAACTAGAGGGAATAGATGAAAAAGGGATAAAAGTAAGGAAGAAATTAGGAGAATTTTTTTTGGCGAGATGAAGTGAAACGAGAAAATTATGTACTCCTAAGGGAAAATTAAGGATAAAGGTGTGAATAGGGCAAGTAAGACGCTAAAAAGAGAGAGGGCTAGAGAGAGAGATTTGGGACTACAGGGAAGAGGGAGGTCATGGACTCTAGCTAGAACGCCATCTTCACTCTCAGCGAGTCCCCGAGGTCATCAGGTGAAGGTAAAAAGGGAAGATAAATGACAAACCATATTGGAAAGCGGATTTGCCTTTTAAACTTGTTCGTATATACGATGAATGGTAGATGGTAGGAGGCTAGACTGGGGACAGTAATGGATGGTAGGTAGTTGACTACTGATAATGGATAGAATATAATGAATTCTACATAAGAGGAAATGGATGGTAAATAATAAATATAAGACGATGGACGGTAGACTGTAGACGTTAGTGTAGATAATAGTATACTGTGGATGATAAATAGCGGACAGTAGACGGTAGACTATAGATGATAGACGGTGGATAGTAAATATTACAGGGAATAACTTCCGGGGGTCACCGCCCCCGCTGCCCGGTCACACCAGGCCTGTTAGATGGTAGACAAAGAAAACTGACTGTGAATTGAAGTTTGTAAACAGAAGATGGTAGACACACAATGGCAGTAGGTAGACAGCAAGTCTTAGAAAACGAGCGTAGAAGTGCTGGATGGTACAGTTGATGGAAAAAGAATAGAAAATAAAAAAGTATGAGCGATAGTGAGGAAAAAATAGAAATAGAGGATAAGATGAAATGGAACGAAACCGGTGGACGACTCAGGAGGTAATAGTTGAGAATAGCGGAGGATACTCTGATTAGTTAGATGGATAACTGGTAGTCAGATGAGTGAGAGTGAAAAAATCGAAGGCTTATGTCTAGTAAAGAGAAGGAAAGGTAGAGAATAATGGATAGTACAGAGAAAAATAAGAGAATGGAAGAGGTAAAGACAGTAACAGAAAAGAGATTGTAATTACATGCTGAAATGTAAACCTGTTTACATCCGAGTAACTTGAGAAGGGTGTGTTTACTTCAGAGTGCGCGCGTTTGTGGCACTAATTAAAGGAAACGTAATATGTGTTTACTGAAACGCATTATTTTAATGTTTAGAATGGCAGTGCTGGGTTATTTACCTGGCCGCGGGGGCGTTGACCCCCGGGACACCTTCCAGGTGGCCAGGTAAATAACCCCCCAGGACACCTTCCAGGTAATGGCAGAAATGGCCGTGAATAGAATTATTAATATGAATGATAGTGTCTGGTCTTAATGACAGGGTTTGGCATTAATAGTGGTGTGTAGTACGAATATTTTGGGAAAAATGGGAGTATTCAATATTCGTAGGAACAGAATTTGATATTAATAGCAATGGTAGTGTATAGTTTTAATAAGAATAGTAATATATGGTGAAATTAGCAGGAACAGCGTATAATAGAAGGAATTTACTGTATGATAACAAGAATGATGGATCGTGAATTGGTATTAATATCATGAAATGTAGTGTATGGCATTATCAGAACAAATGTTATTGCATGGTATTAATGGTAATGTATTTTATTAATGGTAGGAATTGTTGGGGTATTACTGTTTGAACAGTAATGTATGGTATTAAGAAAGTGAAAGTAGTATATAATATTAATAGAGCTTCCCAGGATTATAATCAGGCGTAGGTGTACCGGATAACGTGAAAGGGAATGTAAAAGCATGCAATTAATGTGAAAGAAACATTAATACATTTGTTCTGGTCAGAAGACTAAGGGAAATGCGACAGGCGATGTTGTACTGCGCACAGTGTTTCCTTTTGGGTTTAAGTTCAAAAAGCGTAGTGCGTTATAAGGACTTGTACTTGGGATATATACTTATCCACGAATTTTGTGCGCGTGTGCGTGTCAGTGCGTGTGCGTATGTTCGCGCGTGTGTGCGTGTACATATACATACGTGTGTTTACTCACCTATTTGTGGTTACATGAGGTAGATTCATAGCTCCTGGCGTGTGTGTGTGTGTGTGTGGTGTGTGTGTGTGTGTGTGTGTGTTGTGTTCAAGGAAGGGATGAACAGTTAAGTCGAGCTCCAGCTCTTGTACAACATCTGGACATGAATGATAGTTAATCGTTGTCACCATCAACTGATCAAAGAAGCTCTTCAGAAAACGATTCGTTGAGCCAAATCTATACACAGACTTTTGGCCATATGTAAAATGGTCTTATTCTGATTATTAGGCACTACGAGTTAATAACCCATATTAGGAAGAAAGCCAAGCAGGAGGGCTTATTTTCATGGCCCTCTTTTTAGATGCTCTCCCAGGATGCGACACTTACCTGCTGGTACCGTGAAGTGAACGAACACACATTTTTAAAACGTTTTAAAATGCTGTAATGTCTGGGTGCGGCCTGAAACTATCTGACCAGGTCGTGAAGGGTGGAGTAGCAGGAGAGGGATGAGGGTGGAGTGGAGATTTTTATTTTAATCAGGGTCGGGAAGCGCTAAGACGGGAGGAGTTGGAAAAATTCAGATTCAGGAGGGATATAGGAAATGTACTAATGGTTGTAGTAATAATTTGTGGATGGGGAAAAAACCAAGAACGAAGAGGCAGAAAATCCGTGTGGGTGAGCTTAAAAAATAGGTTGGATGCACATGCGAGAGTAGATGTAGGTGGGTTTGAGTTAGACCTGAGATAGCTGTGCTAACAGTCGGTTGCCGTGTTCCTCCCTTAACTCAATGTGACCTGACCTGACTAGGTTGGGTGCATTGGCTTAAGCCGGTATAGACTTGGACCTGCCTCGCATGGGCCAGTAGGCCTTCTGCAGTGTTCCTTCGTTCTTATGTTCTTATGTTCTTAGTATCTGGGGGGAATGGAAGGCATTCAGTTTCGATCTAAGGAAGGGGAAAGACTGATCTTGTTCCTTGAATCAAGAGCATCTCGTCAGCAACAAGGTACATTTTCAGGGGGAGGGGGAAGAGTGGAAAGAGGGAAGGAAGAAGAGAGAAAAATCAGACCAGAATGTGTGGGTGGAGACACACAGCCAGGACAAGTGGGCGGGGTGGGCGTGGCGGCCAGGGTGGGCGGAGAGCAGTGATTTGTAGGCTTGGGTTTTAGGTGTCTGGAAGATAGCATGTGAAATAACAACTCAGAAAATCCGGAATGGACAATAAAAATGAACAGAGAGACGATCGTTGGCCCACTAAAGGACAACTGTGGTGAGTAAATCAAAACAAAATGTTCTGAATGAAGAACTCTGATGTTCTTTTAAATCCATAATGAAGGAACTGGATAAAATGAGGAAACAAATTAAGCATTAAAACTGTTTCATTATAAATAAAATAAAAAAGCTAGAGAGACTTGGCAAACCATAAAAATGAACACGAAGTTCCTATTAAAATATCAGTGCAGCACTCAGAAACAAGCGGAGGTGTATACATATATATATATACACACAGAGAAAGATCGCGGTCAGAAGGATTCAAATCCACGTGTAAAGAATGACATAGCTCCCCATATGCGACGCCTTAGACCACTCAGATATTGATGCCTCAAAAAACTAGGAAGCCTAGTTAAAAGCCATGTTTCTTCCTAGCCCCGGACACATCAGTGAACCTCAGGCATGGTTTCCAGATAAAAAAAAAAGATAATTACATAGCATATGCTAAAAAGAATCCAATTAGATTCACTTGGCTTAAGAATATAACTATTGAGAATCATTCTGAATTAGGACACTAGTATCTTTCCGAGATATTGTGTTAAAATACTTAAATGAGATTCTGATATTTATTCGATATATGTACAGCACTTACATAAAAGCATCATAAAAGCATTAACCCGCTAGAACTTGATACATAATACTACTCATTTTATTGTCTGCCAGAAACAAAGTTTACTAACTGCCCAAGATAATTTGTATATTCGTGAGAAAAGACATAAAGTAATAGGAATCTCAGTTTGGGAAATGGGAGATAAATAGGTTTCATCCACTGGAGATAAAGAACACTTCCATTTCCTTAGAAAAACAAGCCTGAACGGTGGCTGTCAAAATCATACACACTGTTCGAGAAATACTCCCAATACTTGAA
Organism: Cherax quadricarinatus; assembly: GCF_026875155.1. Classification (NCBI taxonomy): domain Eukaryota; kingdom Metazoa; phylum Arthropoda; class Malacostraca; order Decapoda; family Parastacidae; genus Cherax; species Cherax quadricarinatus. The sequence goes on from NC_069449.1 coordinate 22,206,745, forward strand.
AGTCGCTTCACGTCTCGCCTCCTGCCTGTTCGATAACACAATGTCAGACAAGAGATGTATCAACACTTTCCCTAATGCAGGTATGTCTTTGACCTTGTAGTCATGGATAATATCCAGCGGACATACGGTGTCTCGACTAACTCTTGTCTCTTGTAAATTTAACGAGTTGGCTACTGATTCACGATTTGGAGAGGGAACTTCGAGCAACGTTCCGGCTTGCCCTGGAACAATATGAAGTTCAGGATGGAAAGGATTGTTCATAGATTTCTCTCCGATTTGTGGATCGGTAGGTAGCAATTTGTCCAAGTCAGCTATCCAAAGTAAAGCTTAATTTGTGTAATTTTGATCTAGTTATTCCCATCAGTAATGATACTAGGTTCTCTCTAGTCCATCTTGTTACATACTGACCACCTGTTTCTTCTCCTCTTCCCCGCCAGTTAGCTGTTTTTTTTTTTTATATTATTGAATTTACAGGCTAAGAAATGTTATCTTACCTCAGCTCATTTCACAGCCGAGCCTTCTCTAAAATATAATATCCCCCGTTTTTCCTAGGATGCGACCCACAACAATCGGCCAACTAACAGGTCCGTATTTACTACATAATCAGGTGTAAGGAGACTTCCCCACATGTCTCTTTTCGCCGTTTCTAGTATCCCAAAGCCTTTTTTTCTAATATCTACAGATTATATATTCCTTATTTCATTTATGTCTCTAACCTTAATTTATTTATAACTTTCCCCATCTCTGACAAATATTGCAATTGCTTTATATTCCTTCCTCTATTTTCTTTTAGAGATTTTAATCTTTCATTCAGATTCTCTGTTCGGTCCAAATTCGAACTATAATTTTATAATTTTACGGTTAAATAACCAAAACAGATATACAACTGCCTATATTTTTTCACAGTAAAATGAAGCAGTGACTAGCATTTGCGGACAAGTTGAAAAATATACGAGGCTGGAGCCAGGCTATGTGGGTGTGACCTGACTAAAGGTTAATCTGACCAAATTAAGTGTGTGGGGAATGTGGGTGGGTGCTTGAGAGGTTGAAGGGAGAAAGGGTGGAGGGGGAGGTGGGTCCTTGGGAGGTTGTAGGGAGAAAGGGTGGAGGGAGGGAGATTGGAGGAAGGACATAGGCATTGAACAGGTCGGGGTTTAATTTTAATTACTGATTTAATTTTGAAAAATAAGTTAAACATGCATAGATTATATTGTGCAACGTGGGGGAAGAAGGTTGGAGGCAACGATAGAGAAGGAAAGAAGGTGGAGGGAAGAAGTATGGAGAGAGGGAGGGTAGAAGGAAGGTGGAGGTAAGGAGGGAGTTGGGAAGGAGGTTGAGGAGGAGGTTGGAGACAAAGCTAACGAATGAAATAATGGAGAGAAATAGAGAGAAGGGTGGAGGATAGTGGGGTGAAATAATGCTGAAAGGTTAAAAGGGTTGACATACTACTATATCCTCGGCCTGAACAACATTTTCACCAGCAATTCGAATGTAATGTACATGCATGTATATAAAAGTGCATGCGAGTAGAAAGGAGTATACGAGTACATGGTAATACAGACTGCATACTATATACTTCCTTGAAGATAATCCATGGTGCACGGGAGTACGCAGAGAACATGAAGGCATTGGCAGAAGACTTTACGGACTATATCAGCCTCAACCGGAAAGGAAAATTAAATACATTTGTACCACAACAGTACAGGTTTAAAATTATATGATTAGGCGCCCTCATCATCTCTATGATCGTTTTGTTTATAGTCTAAGGATTATGCCTTTGTTGAAACATTTACTGAGAGCAGCAGTAATGTATATACACACATGGAATGGTCTCTCTCTCATCATGTTTATACTTAGAGCTTAATTTAATCCCTGCTTTATTCACTAAAGTATCATTGACTGATGGTGCGACATGTAGCCTCAATAACACTTGCAAAGCAGAGAGGCTTTAAATCTAATAAATCAACCAACTCTTACTTTCCTCATGTGTTCGCTGCACTTATATATATTTTTGTACACTGCTTGTTTCTAGAAATATAAAGCCGCCAGATATCCCACCAACAATAATAGTATCCGTCAGTAATTAACTGTGTGTTAATCCAGGCTTAATGATATCCGACTAGTAAACCTGAACGGCTTGAATTTATTTGTCAGAACTTCCAACGGATATTGAAGCATAATTCACTGATCTTCAGAAACAAGCAGGATGATGACATGGAAAAGCAACTCATGGACTCAGTAATTATAAATGTCAAAGCACTCTTAACAGATTATGGTTCACGTATTGAGACAACATTGTAGGTGAAGAGGAATTTGCTTAAATGGTTAAGGATTAATTTAGAGGTTTAGGGATATGCTTAAATTATTACAGATAGATTTATATGATTAAGTATACATATCTGTAATGATAGTCAAAGGTGTATATAGGTTTGGTAAACGAGGATCAAGAGATAAAAGACTAGACTGATCTAAGTTTTCCTTCAAGAGAAGTGTCTTGAGGTTAACAAAACCAACAGTAATATTAACGTTCAAATAATCTCCAAATATCACCTTCTCATTTGCAGTTATAAAACAAATTTGACTAACATGATCAAATAATCCATCACTTGATAATTTTTGTAATCCAAATCAAAACAAGGAAGAAATTAAAACCTACAACTATACTATACACAGTGTGTATATGTATAGTAGTAGTAGTAGTAAGTAGTAGTAGCAATAGTAGTAGCAGCAGTATCAGTATTATTATTATTATAATCAAAAAGAAGCGCTAAACCACAACGGTTATACAGCAGCAGTAGTAGCAATATCCTGGTCTCCAGGGGACTGTTATACCTCCCAGTTCCTACCCTATATTAACTGAACTAAACGTATTACATGCTGCCCTGCAAGCATTCATGCTTTGATAAATGCTAAACAATTACAATGAAACGCCCTTAAGCGGTATTATGTGCTTGCATTTGAGAAATTTGTTAAAATGCAATTAAGAATAGCTTAAACATTTTTTATTGAAAATACTTCCACCATATTTATTGCATTAATAAGTGTGTATAAATAATCATTTGTAAGATTTTTATGCGCACTGAATTGTATGAATTATTGTATTATTGAACAAGTAATGCAGCATATATATTTATTGTATAATATACAACAAATGTATATAAATACTCTGTGGGATTATTTAACAATTAATTATAAATTACGTTGAATTTTCCGAATTTGAAAATAAAATTCATTTTTTTTTATTGATGGATTCATCTGAATTACAAAGTAAGGCAGATATATCGCAAATGATTTCGGTCTCGCTAGAAACCCTCTTCAGGTGTACAACATAATGGAAGTTATAATAATTAAAAATCAGATGCACCAAGCTTCAGAAGAGAAAAAACATAAGGAAGGCGGGAGGAGGAGCAGGTCGGAGGAGAGGGTGGGGAAAGAGAGAGGAAGAGAGATGGGATAGGAGTGTTGTGGAAGTAAAAGGGTAAAGTGGAAGGTTAGGGAAGAGTAAGGAAGGTCTTATATGGATGGTGACTTGGCCTAACCTACGTTATCAGATGTCCAGGACTTTGTCCCTGGCTGTGGTTATGTAGGGGCTGTCATACCCACAGACACGTGTAGATAATGGGTAGGGAGAAATAAAGAGATAGTAAGACGGGCTGAGATAGCAGTAAGTCGACAAGACAGCCAACTGGGGGAAGATATTTAACTGGCAAGAAATAAAATCACACAACACACACACACACACACACACTGACACACACACCATCACACACACACCACACACACACACACACACACACACAACGCACACTCGCACACCACGCACACACAACACACACGCACACACACGACACACACACGCGCGCGCGCGCGCCACACACACACACACACACCCCACACACAAAACCCCACCACACAACACACCCACACACACACACACACACACACACACGCACACACTCACACTCCACCTGTCCATTTATCTATCCATTCATTATCCATACATAAACACGCATCACTCACGAAAGATAAAATGTCTATCGACAAGCGACTTGAACAGTTGGTGACCAACTCTGCTGGACCCAAGATACTTCTCCAGGAACAAATTCCTAAGTAGTTTCACTAAAGAGAGAATTTTGGGTAGCTTTAAAAACAGGTTGGACAGGTACACGAGTGGGTGCAGTTAGATGAGAGTTATTGCACACCTACCTGGCATGGATCACTAAGCTTCAAGATAACACGTTGCAATAGCACGATACAGCCAATCATGCCAGAATAATTTTTTATTTATTTTCTAGCAAATAAATTTGCATTCCACTGTCCTCAAGTTCTCTAACAAGTGATCACTGACTTGTGTCAGAATATCTGACCGGTTTTCGTTCACCGAAATAAGCTAAAACCCACAAATGGAAACTCGACGAAAAGATGATAAAAATACAAAGAAGAGCAACCAGAAGGGAAGTGGTGCAGAAGGAGGGTGCAGAAGGTAGGGGAAAGTGCTGATGTTAACTGGAATGACAGCAAAATGAATTGGGATTCAGAGATGAAGCTGCTGTATATACTTTGTGAGATAATCTATTCAGTTCTTAAGAGGGAAAGGGAGGAAATCAAGGAACAAAAGATGGAGACAATGGTCCTACTGAATGATTGGTAAACTAATTAGAGAAAATGAGGGATGTGACAGAAGAGGTAGAGGACGCAAGAAAGAAAAGGGAGGGGAAAATGACTTTTGAATTTGCTCACATGAAACCAAACAATCCAGGGGATGACAGAGGCAGAAAAGGAACTGATGATGACAGACAAAACAATTTGGTTGGGAAAACAGTGAGACTAAGAAATGGATGATCTATTAACTTCAGGAGGTTAATGGTAGAAAATGCGAAAGATGTGCAATGGAAAATTAGATCATCGAGTTATCAAGAGAAAAGGGAAGATAGCGTATGTCATTGTTTTAGGATCTCTTATACTGAGACAAACGATTGCCAGTTAAACTGATTAGGAACAGGGAGCGAGAAAAACGACGAATAAAGGCAAAAGAAAAATAGGGAATGGTACAGGGAGGAGAAACAAGCCTTGAAAACCCCCCCGAGTACACTGACCAGCCCTCAGCAGTCCTACCCTTAAGGTCAACCCTCCATCATACAAACGAAATAATGGCTAGTCACATTTTTTTTCTTCATACTCAACCTAGAGCTGCGATCCAACCAAGCGCACACCATCTGGTACAAGAAACTTCAACAATCCCACTACTAAACTCTCCAAA
>NC_069449.1:22217004-22221679 GCF_026875155.1 Cherax quadricarinatus
CAGGATTAGTTCGTAGCTTTGAAACCTTTCCTGAAACCACTTTTCCCATTCCTGCGATACCCCCTACATCTCATTCCATCCATGTGAAATTTAATTAACCTTTCTCTTTATCTATCATTCTGTAATCTTTCTATTTGGTCAAACTGTCAGAAACCTCGTTTTAGCTTCTTGAATAATGATCTCAAACAAGACGCCTTGTTGGTTTATGAGGTTTAAGTCCTCAAAGAGACGGAATAGTCATATAGACTGCAGATCAGATCATCAAGGCTTTAGATCATCAAGGTCGCAGATAATCAGGTCATCAAGGCTACAGATCATCAGATCATCAAGGCTGCAAATCATCAGATCATCACGGCTGCAGATCATCAAATCATCACTGCTGCAGATCATCAGATCATCAAGGCTGCAGACCATCAGATCATCAAGGCTGCAGACCATCAGTAGCAAATATTTTAATACCTGAGATTGGGACTAAATTACACTCTCAGTATATATACACTGACATCTTCGCAGCCTCGCATCTGTTAAAAAAAATTCACGAAATGTACTATTATGCCTCTTACAATCTTCTCGTGGTTTATATTTACTAAATAAAAAAAAACCTTGATTAAAAAATATTATTTATTGACTTATGTATTGTACCTAGAACTAATTTTACCCTCGCACATGAAATGAGCATGTAAAAAAAAAATCAGTTTCAGAGAATTTTTTGGCGAAATATTGACAGGAATTATCGGCAAAAATGGTTCTGCATTTTAGCTTAAACGTTGCATGCCAAAATTTTAAGGGAGACAAAATTTAAACGACAATCATTTTGGCGACGAGCACCACACGTTACTTTAAGTACCAGTTAAATTAGCTGTTAAGTATGTCGTAACTGTTATAGTAAAAGTTTTGGGCTTAGTGAGGGTGCATACACATACGTACATACACACATACATACACACACACACCACATACATACATACATGCATGCATGCATGCATACATACATTGTGGATGTGTATAATAGGTATACATATATAAAATAAATATTATATATATATATATATATATATATATATATATATATATATACATACATAAAATAAAGTATTTTATACTTAAACCCAACCAAATTATGTCGAAATTAGTATAATTATGCAGACATTCATACATGCAAACATGTATACACTAATACATACATATCTGATCAAGAGGAATTATGTTCGCTGAAAGTACTATATCTCTGTTATCCATTTCTCCTATTCGGGAATGATGACATCTTTGGAAAACCTTTTTTACATTAGTCTGGTTTGCCCCAAATTTCCCCCCCTGCTATGCTCAGTGTTGCGTGGTCACAACCAACCAGAGGCCCCCAGTGTCGTAGTCTCCTATGTCAGATGCACTTAAAGAAAACACCAAATCGCCTCTCTCTTCTATTCCCCCTGAAAATTATTATTATAAAGGGGGAGCGCTAAACCCGAGGATTTTCCCCAGACAATGTTTTTCATACCTCAATCAACTTAACCCTCTTTATTTCGGGTCCTCCCCTATTCCCATTCTCGAATTGATTAGAATTTTGCCTTGTTTCGGGCCTTTCAGCTTGACATTAGCCGCCGTTTTGTTGCCTTTGTACTCCTTTTTGGTAATCTGTTTGTTTGGCTGTAAATCACTGCTGTTACAAACTACACTGAGTCCTCTAGTCGTGTATGTGCCTACCATGTAGTCATTTAGCTCCCTTCCTGTTTTTTCTCATCTCTAAATTCCGTATATTTGTAACTGACAGGCAACTCCTTCCTCGCCCTTGTTTCTTCTTGCTACTTTTTTGTACTAGTAAACCTTTTGAGAATAGTGCACCTATAATTGTCTGTTTTACTCTCAGCAACGTTTTCACCTGTTTCCTTGTTTATGGCTTAGGAAAGGAGGAAAGCTGTGGTAAGTTTTGGAGAGTTTAGTAGTGGATTGTTGAAGTTTCTTGTACCAATGGTGTGCGCTTGGTTGGATCGCACTCTAGTTTTAGTTTAAGAAAAAAAAATGTGACAAGCCATTATTTCGTTGTAAAGAAAGGGGGGTTGACCTTTACCTTAAGGTAGGCTGCTGAAAGGGCTGTATGTAATCGGGGGGTTTTTCAGGCTTTGGGTTTCCCCTCCAGTACCAACCCTATTTTTCTTTTGCCTTTATTCGTCGTTTTTCTCGCTCCCTGTTCCTAATCATTTAACTGGCAATCGTTTGTCTCAGTATAACAGATCCTAAAACAATGACATACGCTATCTTCCCTTTTCTCTTGAAAACTCGATGACTAATTTATCCATTGCACATCTTTCGCATTTTCACCATTAAACCTCCTGAATTTAATAGATCATCCATTTCTTAGTCTCACTGTTTTCCCAACCAAATTGTTTTTTTCTGTCATCATCATTTCCCTTTTTCTGCTCTGCATCCCCTGGATTGTTTGGTTTCATGTGAGCAAATTAAAAAAAAGTCAATTTTCCCCTCCCTTATTCTTTCTTCGTCCCTACTCTTCTGTCACACCCCTCATTTTCCCTTTAATTAGTTTACCAATCATTCGGTAGGCCCAAATTGTCTCCATCTTTTGTTCCTTAAATTTCCTCCCTTTCCCTCTTAAAACCCTGAATAGATATCTCAAAAAGTATATACACACTTCATCCCCTGAATCCCAATTCATTTTGCTGTCATTCCAGTTAAACATCAGCACTTTCCCCTCCCTTCTGCACCCCTCCTTCTGCACCCACTTCCCTTCTGGTTGCTCTTCTTTGTATTTTTATCATCTTTTCGTCGATTTTCCCCATTTGGGGGTTTTTTAGCTTATTTCGGTGAACGAAAACCGGTCAGATTTTTCTGACACAAGTCAGTGATCACTTGTTAAGAACTTAAAGGACAGTGGAATGCAAATTTATTGCTAGAAAAAAATAAAAAATTATTCTGGCATGATTGGCTGTATCGTGCTATTGCAACGTGTTATCTTGAAGCTTAGTGATCCATGCCGGGTGGGTTTGTGCAATAACTCTCACCTAACTGCACCCACCGTGTACCTGCCCCAACCTTTTTTTTAAAGCTACCCAAAATTCTCTCTTTAGTGAAACTACTTAGGAATTTGTTCCTGGAGAAGTATCTTGGGTCCAGAAAGGTTGGTCACCAACTGTTCAAGTCCCCTTGTCGATAGACATTTTATCTTTCGTGAGTGATGCGTGTTTATGTATGGATTATGAATGGAAGATAGTGGACAGTGGAGTGTGTGCGGCGTTTTGTGCGTTTTGCGGGGTGCGGTTTTGTGTGGGTGTGGTGTGTGGTTTTGTGTGTGTTGTGTGTGTGTTTTGGTGTGTGTGTGTGTGTGTGTGTGTGATTTTATTTCCTTGCCATATAAATATCTGTCCCCCAGTTGGCTGTCTTGTCGACTTACTGCCTATCCTGCAGCCCGTCTTACTATCTCTTCTTATCTTTCTCCCCGCCTACCCAAATTTTTTTTTCTAAAACAACGTGTCTGTGGGTAGACAGCCCCTACATAACCACAGCCAGGGACAAAGTCCGGACATCTGATAACGTAGGTTAGGCCAAGTCACCATCCATATAAGACCTTCCTTACTCTTCCCTAACCTTCCACTTTACCCTTTTACTTCCACAACACTCCTATCCCATCTCTTTTCCTCTCTCTTTCCCCACCCTCTCCTCCGACCTGCTCCTCCTCCCGCCTTCCTTATGTTTTTTCTCTTCTGAAGCTTGGTGCATCTGATTTTTAATTATTATAACTTCCATTATGTTGTACACCTGAAGAGGGTTTTAAACGAGACCGAAATCATTTGCGATATATCTGCCTTACTTTGTAATTCAGCTGAATCCATCAATTAAAAAAAATGAATTTTATTTTCAAATTCGGAAAATTCAACGTAATATATATATAATATATATATATATATGTATTTATATACATTTGTTGTATATTATACAATAAATATATATGCTGCATTACTTTTTTCAATAATACAATAATTCATACAATTCAGTGCGCATAAAAATCTTACAAATGATTATTTATACACACTTATTTATGCAATAAATTTTGGTGGTAGTATTTTAAATAAAAATTGTTAAGCTATTCTTAATTGCATTTTAACAAATTTCTCAAATGCAAGCACATAATGCTGCTTTAAAGGGGGTTTTCCCTTGTAATTGTTTAGCATTTATCAAAGCATGAATGCTTTCAGGGCAGCATGTAATACGTTTAGTTCAGTTAATATAGGGAAGGAACTGGGAGGTAATAACAGTCCCCTGGAGACCAGGATAAATTTCTACTACTGCTGCGTATAACCGTTGTGGTTTTTGCGCTTCTTTTTGATTATAATAATAATAATACGTACTGCTGCTACTACTATTGCTACTACTACTACTACTACTACTACTACTACTATACATAAACACACTGTGTATAGTATAGTTGTAGGTTTTTAAATTTCCCTTCCTTGTTTTGATTTGGATTACAAAAATTATCAAGTGATGGATTATTGATCAGTTAGTCAAATTGTTTTATAACTGCAAATGAGAAGGTATATTTGGAGATTATTTGAACTTAATATTACTGTTTGGTTTTGTTAACCTCAAGACACTTCTCTTGAAGGAAAACTAGACATTAGTCTTTATCCTGATCCCCGTTTACCCCAACCAAAATACACCTTTG
>NC_069449.1:22222179-22249357 GCF_026875155.1 Cherax quadricarinatus
GGACTGAACAAATCTCCATTGATGGACTGATTACCTCATACTTCTACTCTCCTTACCCATTTCTACTTTGTATTGGACTGATGAAGCCACTGTGTGGCGAAACGTTTCTTCAATAAAGATTCCCATGTGTTGCATAAGTGTCTCAATTCTTCAACTTGTCGGTTTTCAAAACCATTCATCACAAACAGAAGATTGAACGAGTACCGAACCGTGGCCCTGGTTGAAGCAGGTCTAAGGCATTAATGAGTTACAAGACTTTCAATAAGGAAAAATCCATGTTTCCGTCAGCGGACATCGTCTGTGATCCTACTGTCTATTCCTACAGGCCTAGAAGAATTCGCAGCAAATCTATTTTCCACAACTAAGACGTGTAATCTATAAACTCTGTAAATGGCAATAAACGACTATTGACAGAATATACATGGGATCGAGCTGTGGCCCTGGTGGTAGCAGGTTCATGGCCACGCTTCGATTCCCCTTCCATTCTTCTGTTTGTTCATATAATATTTTTATTTTATTATTTTATTATCACACTGGCCGATTCCCACCAAGGCAGGGTGGCCCGAAAAAGAAAAACTTTCACCATCATTCACTCCATCACTGTCTTGCCAGAAGGGTGCTTTACACTACAGTTTTTAAACTGCAACATTAACACCCCTCCTGCAGAGTGCAGGCACTGTACTTCCCATCTCCAGGACTCAAGTCCGGCCTGCCGGTTTCCCTGAATCCCTTCATAAATGTTACTTTGCTCACACTCCAACAGCACGTCAAGTATTAAAAACCATTTGTCTCCATTCACTCCTATCAAACACGCTCATGCATGCCTGTTGGAAGTCCAAGCCCCTCGCACACAAAACCTCCTTTACCCCCTCCCTCCAACCTTTCCTAGGCCGACCCCTACCCCGCCTTCCTTCCACTACAGACTGATACACTCTTGAAGTCATTCTGTTCCGCTCCATTCTCTCTACATGTCCGAACCACCTCAACAACCCTTCCTCAGCCCTCTGGACAACAGTTTTGGTAATCCCGCACCTCCTCCTAACTTCCAAACTACGAATTCTCTGCATTATATTCACACCACACATTGCCCTCAGACATGACATCTCCACTGCCTCCAGCATATATAATTATGATTATACTGAAACGAATCAGTCCATGAAAATAATAATGGACGGGAATTCGAACTGATCATAATAGTAGCAAGTTGATGAAGTTAGTGTAAGTTCGATAATGATAGAAACTTTGTTGAATATACAGTTCAACATACCCAAGTTGAACATATAGTTCAAAATACACATGTTCAACATGCCCATGCGAATAACCTATGTTTATACTGCTTTGTAAACAAAATACACACACACACACACACACACACACACACACACACACACACACACACACACACACACACACACACACACACACACACACACACACACACACACCACAACTCACATACCCACACCCTCCCACCCTATCACGACCTTTCTTTCCACCCAACAGCACGGTCTTCCGCCCACCACCGACCTCACAAGACTCCTGTGTCCAGTAGCCAGCCATGCTTAAAGTATTATATCCTTAATAAGTAATTCTGACACAAACACCAAACAGAATTTTCAAATCAAATGATAGAGTGACTATTCTACTTTTACTGGTGTCTTCAGTATTTTATAGTTTGTGTAAAGATTGTCAGCTCGAACATGAAAGATGTCTTAGATGAAACGGCATTTTCAATTTCATGTTCTACTGGAGAATCTTCACAAATTTGGAGTTAGAAATACAGGTAATATGTGAGAAAACTAAATGCAGAAAGCTCTAAGGCGTTAAGAACATCGTTTAACGTGATGATATTACTCAGGCGAGGAGTGACTGAGTGGGGTTAATGTACTAGAAAGCTTGTCAGTTACATAACATGCTCGTGTGTACAGGACCACCACATCAGAGACCACTACAGGACCACCACATCAGAGACCACTACACCATCTGTCGCCACTCTAGCGAAAGTTGTACCAGAGATGGTTAATATTAACTTACATTAAATAAAGCATTTGTAATTGTTAATTGTCTTAAATGTTAAATTCTCATTTTCTTATTTCTTTTATAAGAAATATTTATAATATATTTTCTGTTTTGCACTGTCTGAAAAATATCAAGTATGCTGTAAACTAAGTGATATGGAGCCGACACAAAATGAGTAAATACAAGAAATTGCAAATTTTGGTTAAAAATGTGAATAAACGGAACACCAATAGACGGAGCGCATGTAACCTGGTCATATGAATGTTCCAGCTTCAGGTCCTTTTTTCTCTTTGATCACGTATGGTTTAAAAGGTGGAGAATTCATCCCTCGCCTATGTCGACAGAAGTCACGAATTCTCGTCAAAATTTAGGAGGTACAAAATTTTTTTCACGTGAATGAAGAAAAAAAACTTTCACATTCCTGGAATTTACCGTGATCCATTGTATTTTTATAAGTTGCGAAAAACGTATCACTCCTACGACATGCATTAAGAGAAACATTTATTCTCCTGACAAACAAAATACCATAACAAACATCTTCCTTTTTCACATTTGCAATATGTCAATGTATTTTAATTACATACGATTTATTTCAATTTAATCTGGGAGATTCGAGTTTGGATTAACGAGTAATCACATTTCATCATTCTAGTTAATGTAGTTTAATATCCGGTTCTGAAAAGAGAATCTAGAATTCTTTGATCAAAGTGCCAGAGAACTTGTTCTCTTGAAAAAAAATTGAATGGAATTGTTTATTTAAATCTCTTGCTACACAGTGTCTCAACATCTAACAACTCTCTAGCTGTATGTGTCAGTTAACGGTTGTCAAAAACACTTGTCGATAAGAATCTGTCGTGTGTGTGTGTGTGTGTGTGTGTGTGTGTGTGTGTGTGTGTGTGTGTGTCGTGCCGCATAGGTAAAACTTGCGATCTTTGCTTAAATAGCAACGATCTTCTTAACAAATAAGGCAAGCGAAAATTTGTGTATGCAATAAGTCGCAAAAATCCTTCTGAATCTAACGAAACAAAATATATTTCATTGTTTGTTTATTATTAAATTATTGTGAACTTATCTGTTTACAGTAATTTAGGCTAAATTAAATTACGCTTGTTGTAACAAGGTTAAGTAAGTTTTCTAAGGTCCTTTTGGTACAGAATTATTAATTTTTGCATTAACATAAATGAAAAAAAATATATATTTAAAAGTTTGAGAGAAAATCTTAAAGGGCTTACTTTTAAAAATTCTTGCTAATTTTTCCCTTTTTTCCCCTTTTTGGGACGACATTTAATATAAATATATATATATATAAATATAAAATATAAATTATATATATATAAATAAAATATATATATATTATAAATATATAATATTGTTATTAAATTGTGAAAATAGGGGGGAATTTAATTTTTAAATAAAATATTTGATATAAAAGGAAAAAAAATTTTGTATGAAAATTTTAAAATTTTTTTCTAAAAGAAAAAAATAATTTATTTTTTATATTAAATTTATGAAAAAAAAAACCAAAAATAAAAATTGGTTGGCTAAAAAAATTGTTCTTGTTATAAAAGGGTTAGGAAGTTTTCTAAAACTTTTGGTGCAAAAATTTAAAAATTTTAATAAATTAATAAAAAAATATATTTTAAATATAAAAAATTTTTAAAAATAATTAAATATTTTTCATTAATTTTTAATATTTTACATATATATATATATAATTATAAATATATTAAATTAATATATAAATATATAATATATATATATAATATATAAAAAATATATATAATATATATAACTACAAAACAAAATTAAAAATAAAAAATTCCAATCTTTCTATTATTTTATATATAATATATATATATATATATATAATTATATATTTTAAAAAAAATTTAAAAATTTGTTGTATGTCGTCCAAATGGGAAAAATGCCATCTTGTTAATAACAACTCATTTGTCATTGGGGTTTTGTATGAATATTTTAAATTTCTTTCTACGAAAAAAATACTTTTCACTGTGTTTGATTAATTACTGTAACAATAAAAAAAATTTTTGGGTTAGGCTAAAATTTTTCTTGAAATAAGGAGAATTAATTTAGGGGGGGTTTTTTTTGTTTTTAAGTTAAAAAATTTGAACGAAATTTAAATGAGTTCTTGTTTGACATTTTTATTTGTAGTTTTTTTTATATAAATTATTAATTTATTATATATATATTAAAATATTTATAATAATAAAATTTAAATATTTAAATAACGAAAACCCCAGTAAAGTATTGGTCAGGCTTTGTATTATTTATTATATATATATATATATATATATATATATATATTTATATATATATATTATTATTATATATATATATATATATATATATATATTTTAATTGAAAATTATGAGATAAATATTTATTAAAATTTAAAATTTCATGTAAATAAAAGGGGAAAAAAAAAGAGTATGAGTAATATTAATATCATTGTATAAATACAATTTTTAAATTAAATACTAACTCTTATATATTAAAAACTTAAAAAGGGGGAAATTTAAAGGGGAAACACCACTTAAGTAGGTTTTCCAAAGGTTTGAACAATTTAAGAATTTTTAAAAATAAGGCCAAGTTCCTGATTTGTAAATTTTTTAAAACCGCTTAAAATCCACTTTGCAGTTGGTTTTTTATTAAACACGTTTGGGACAATTGCTATATATAAATACAAAAAAAATAAAAAAAATATATAAATATTAAAATATATTTTATTATAATTTGTTAGATGTCGCAATAGGGCCCGAACGGGGCTTTTATTTAGTGAGTACTTAGCCAAAGGACGGAAAATTTTGGATGAATTTTTCTGTCAATACTTTTAACCAAGGAAAAAATATTTAAGTTTTTTTTAGATCAAATTTTGCACGCTGAGTTTATGAATTGGGTTGGAAAAAAATTGAAATTGTGACTAATATTTTAAAAATCTTTTTGAAATTTAAAAATTTTAACATTAATAAAAAAACTTAAGGAAAGGGAGTTTAGGAAATCATTATGGATTTCATTGTTATTACCATTTTCTTTGGTACGAAAATAATAAATATATTTTAAATTTATATATTATTATATAAAAAATATATTATATCCCCTCACACAGAAAACCACGAAAAGGGGGTTGACTTTCTCAAGTGTTTATTGTAAATACTATTAATATTATATATTTTTTATTTTTTTATTATATAAATGTTGGGGAAACTTTTGAAAAGGAATTATTTCGAAAGTTTCCAACTTAACTTTCGTTGTTCAAAAATTAAAAAAGTCGAAAAAGATAAAGGGGGAACCTTAAAAGTTTTAATTGGTTAAACCCTTTGGAAAACCATTGTGTGTGAAACCAATATAAAGTTGTTCCCAAAGCCTAATACCGGGAATAAGCCAGTTCCCCTTTGGGGGCATCCTCAAAAGGCCGACACATGGTCAGGTTGAGGCTGTTAACCATACCCTTTTCCAGGGGTTCCTTTTTTTTACTATAAATTTTAAATTTTAAATAAATTATAATTATATTTAATTTAACTTGTCGTTTGTTCCCTAAACCCGGGGAACGGGAGATCATGATCTTTGTTAAAAAATTTTTTGAAATTTGACAAGTTTTCGAAAGTGGTTTATTACCAAATGTTCCGGGTTAACATTTGTAAAAGAATTCAACGCCCTGTGCCCTTTTTCGGAGAAGTTTTTGGACTGAAAACCACTCCGGGCCTGAGGTGTTACCTCTCCCCTCCTCCCCTTTTCCCTTTTCCTCTTTTTTTATATTAAATTTAAATTTTAAAAAAATTTATAATGCTAAAAATTTAATATTAATTTTTTTTAAAATTATAAATTAAATAATATGGATTTTAAAAGAATTTTTAAAATTTTAATTTATAAAAAAATATTGATAGTATATAATAATGATCCCGCCTCCGTCTGCTTTAATTCAACCTCACTACAGTAAATAACACGTCTACGCCCTATGCTTACATTACAAGATTGATGGACTGAACACATCGACTCCAGCTGAGGGAGTATATACTCTCCTCTCTTATACGCCTTCCTCTTTGTATTGGACTGATGAAGCCACTGTGGAAACGTTTCCTGAATAAAAATCCATATATGCATAAGTGTCTCAATCTTCAACTTGTCGGTTTTTAAACATTCATCACATAATATATATATATATATATATATTATATAATTATATTATATATATATTATATATATATATATATATTTATAATTATTAATTATATATATATTAATATATATATTATAATATATATATTATATATTATATATATATATTATATATATTATATATATATATATAATAAATATAATTAATATATATATATAATATTATAATATATATATTATATTTGTGCTATGTCATCAGGAGCTGGAGAAATTCATGATCTTTAATACATTGTGCCATGTATTCATGTTTATGTTTTCTGTAAATGATTCTGTTTATTAATAAATGTTCACATAGAATATAAAACTATAGGGGTGGTAGAGAAGAAAATTTTAAACAGCCCGGGAAGAACCTTGAGTTTTCAGGTTACGTTATTTTCTCTAGGATGAGGTCCCATTCCAGCCATAAGGTGGTACTTCCCTCTATTATATATATATAATATATAAATATATATATATATATATATATATATATATAATATATATATATATATATATATATAATATATATATTTTCGGTTTAATGAAATATTTTGTCGCTACATATACGTGTCAATACTCAATATACCGTTTCCTAAATTCACAGGACATTCAACAATCGTCTGTTATCAATTTCACTGAAGCTCGAAAACTTGCGTTTCATTACCATTTTCCATGATAGGAATTTGGAACTAATTTAAAAGGCGAAAAGACAAAGTGTGTATTGTATTTCAAGTTCGCCAATTTACTGCCGATCGCACGCAACCCTCTGCAGCATTTTGCTCTCGTGTAATTCCTTTTCTGTGTGCACGCTTTAGTGTGTGACTGTGTGTGTGTGTGTGTGTTGTGTGTGTGTGTGTGTGTGTGTGTGTGTGTGTAATTACTAGTTTGAGCCGTTTGTGTGTGTACGCGGGCGTGCGTGCTTACACATGCTTGTAACTGTCTATTTGTATGTCATTTATCTTAAGTCATATCTATTGCCGCTTCCAGTATGGAATCTGCTTTATCTACACCATTTATATCATACTATATTTTGACCACTCATATAAAAAAGGAGTTTACAGAGATCTTTGTTATCTATCAACGTTTCCGGGAGCATCGCTCCCGCTGCCCGCGGACCTGTTCTCATGAATAGAAAAGAAATATCAGCGGTTTAGACTGTTAATTAAGAAGTTCCCAGTAAAGATAAGCGTTCACTGAATGTAATTACTTGCAATATTTACTTGTCATTTTAGGTAACTCATCGTTTTAGTTAAATGCCAAAACTAAACTCTCATTTCCAAATGAATACCACGATAAACAAGAAGACATCAACACCTTAAACAAGGCAATAACACGATAAACCGCAAAGCCATAATAAAATAAAATCTCTAAGGTGGTAAATCCCAAAACAATAACGCTATCAATCTCTTGGCAGTAATACGATAAATCCAAACGCAATAGCACCATAAATCCCAAAACCTTAATCCAACAAATGTCAAAGCAAAAACTCGATAAATCCTAGAGCAAAAAAAATATACGACAAAAATCTTGTAAATTTTACACAAATATATTTTCACAAATGTGGGTCTTGGAGGACTTTGTAGATGAAAAGGGAACTTGCGTTTTCATCTTGGAGGAGAGACCCGAGTAGGAACTACCAGGTGTACAGAATCATGTCTGGTCGTCAGTCATGTTTGAGTTACGCAGTCATGTCAGGTGCATACAGTCACGTCTGACGTACATATTCACTTCTTGTGTGTATATTTACATATGATATACACGTTCAAAATTTTTTTCAATAGATTTAGATGTGCGTGAAAAAAAATCCAGAAATATTTGTCATGCAGTCACATTGTTTAATTGTCAGAGAAATTAACATAACTAATAATTGTATTTTTATTATTTTTTGTTAAAGATAAAAAATATAATTGTCAAACAAGGAAATAAATGCCATGGAATGTAAAACAATAGCTCATTAAGCATTTCCCAACTGCTCGTAGCTAGCTAAATATACCTTTCGTTGGCCCACGTTATTACACCTCATTATATTCAAATTATTGTCAAATTTATACAGCGTTTTAATGAACAGCTGAGAAATCCATAATAAATGATATTTTAGAAATGATTTAAAGTACGTAACTTGTAATAAAGCAACAAAATGATTAAGTAGAAATATATTACTTTAATTTTCCTTGTGGTAACTATACATGGGTAACCCCCACACACAAAAAAAAAAAAATTGAAAAGGCAAATGTTCGTTTATCCCACCGAAAAGTACATCAGGATATGTATGTATGTTTTCCACCAGACAGTGTAATCATGTCCAACTCCCTGTGTGTGTATTTCTATAATCGATATACAGTTTTGAAAGCTATTGAGAGTCTTCTCCCTCTTCTCAGTATTAGTATAAGTACCCTTTCTTCCACTCCACACATCTTGCTACCTGGTTGCTCACATAACGTGAAATTTAATACATAATACCAAGTGAGATTCCTTTATCAGCACGCATATCATTCCTGAATTAATTGCCCCAACAACTCTGATTCATGAAAGCAACAAATACGCTTCTTTTTTCATTCGTGAGTTGTATTACTATGAGAGACTAGTACATAATCTTTTAATGAGCCCAAACTGTCTACAAACAAAATGTATAATCGCTTGTAATTTATAGTTAAATTAATTTCAGATAGTATTAGTAAACAAGATGTACAAAATCTGTAATTTTGTCCCATTATCGTGTCTTTTAATAAAGGATTTGGTCAATCCGTAAATTCTGAGCAGTATGACAGTGACTGTAACAAGCATTTATAAAATGAAGTGAATTCTGTCATGACTAATTCAGTCATTAAGTTTTTTTTTTTTAGAATAATGCTTTAATCTTTCTGGTGATGATAAAGAAAATTTGTTTGTCCCGTTCCAGAATTTCTCATTACTCTAGCCTTCTATAAAGTCAACGTTCTTACACTGGAATTGTTGATTGTATTTTTAAATTGTACATGTCTCAAAAATGAACGCAAACTTTTGATATTAAAATTTTCTTCAGTGGAAACTAATTTCAGAGATTTTGTTTTCTGTGAAGCTTAAACTATTTTAAAACTTCTTTCACTGTCTCTTTAAATACTAAGAAAGTTCTATTTCTGCCAATGTTCAAATATTCTACTTATTGAACTCAAGATTTCTCTTATAAATATTTAACATTTCTGTTCCAAGTATTAGAAGAACCCCAATGGAAATAAGTCACTTGGACCTTTTTGGGTTATCTTAGGTTCTCTACACATATGCTGTTATGAATGATAATATATGTAACTGCATTTGTATATACCTGAATAAACTTACTAATTACGTTGAATTTAGCCCCTTTTATAATTACCGTAAAATTTAGAGAAACATAAAATAGGACCAATCATGGACAAGCAATAAAGAGTTGCATAGTAATGAACATTCTTAACTCCACAGGTTAAATTCTTGCAAAATCCCTCATTAGTACCCGTTTTTATTTCATTAATCTCTTAAAAAAAGGTCCGGATCCCAGCTATTTTAGCTTAAAAAAATTTCTCCTCTCGTCAATTTACATCTATATTAATATTCCCAACAACAGTTAGATGATCCCGTACTATCAATTATCATTGCTAATTTTGGATACATATCTACCTATTATATGACCAAGCAATTTAATCCAAGAATTATTACAGAGAACAAATGTAAAAATATCAGTTTAAAATGATGTCGATATTTTTGATTATCTGCCAGAAATTTGTCAATATCAACAAAAGGATATGCAGTAAAAATCACAATTAAAATAAATTGCATGAAACATATTACTGTCCAAAAACTGGTAATTTTCTTTCAATACAAAATTATGTAGGTTTTTTCATGCAAAAACTAAGCCAACCTGACACCTACTTTAATTAGTTACCAGTGCTTCTTCTTCTTATGACCAGAGCTTTGGTAAGATGGGTAAGGAAGAAGGATGGGTAAGGATAGAAATATTGGAAGAGGGTGGGAGGGGGGAGTGAGGCAGGATATACAAGGTAAGTGGCCCAATCACTTGGGTGTAATTTAAAAAGTGTATGTGGAATAATAAAATATTCTTGAAGGGGTATAATACTAACCCATCAGAGTCACATAGATGTAACAGATATTTAAGTACATGACTCTGAATTGGTAGTAAATATACAAGTTGCAAATTTTTTTTTTTTTTTTTGCGATTGCACAAAGGATATTTAAACGACAATGAAGGCAATAATTTTCTGGCCAGTTTATAAAGAATTACTTGACACAATAGCTTCTTACAAGGTGGTGTCCCGCCATAGTAAATGTAGCATAATTTTAACAGTAGAATGTTATACAAAATCTCTCCCTAATTGGGGGCGATGATTTTCTTAGTAAACATAGAAGGGTTCTGGTGTTACCCAATCATCTTCATCTGTAGGGAGGTTGCTCAATATCATTGGTCGATGGTAATCGTCTTTATGGATAAAACGACGGACCCTCTGTGGGAGAGTCATTCTTTGAGTCCTGTGAGGAGTAGTATTGATATAATCCTTGGTATTTTCAACTTGGAGAGGATGTTCTCTATCTGGCATGTAGATTACCAGTGCTACCTATGTCAGACCATGACACAACCACCTCATTAGTTCTAATTTTCATTTATAAAATCAGTGTCGTCTATTTTTCTCATCTGGCAAGAATGTCTCCGCGAAAACACCAGTACTATTCCACCAAGAGCAGCCAGTCTATCAAGAACATCAGCTCCATCAAGAGCAGCAGGTAAATTAAGAACAGCAATTACAACCACAGGAATCAAAACCAACAGTAATGGCAAATTCAACAACAGCAACAATGACAATAGCGTCTCTTCTGGCATGTAAATCTTGCTCGACAAGTGTCATTGACGGACTAGAGTGGGAGGAAAATATTCACCGTTGTTATTCAGACCACAGAAAGTGTGTCAACGAGTTAAAATGCATGATATTGTTCAGCCTGTAAGTGTCTATATATACACTGTGACTTGTGTGTGCGGTGAGAGCAGTGTTCAGTGTTCACCTAGCAGTGTTCACCTAGCTGCGCTCTCATACCTCGTCTTGTACCTCCTTATTGAATACAGAAGTACTTTTCCTGGGTACAACATTTCAACTTTCAATCTACCGTTTCATTTGGTTTCAGCACTTAAGCTTTGTTGTATGTTGGAACAGCCTTTGTTAAAGGAAGTCATGTGAGGTTGTCTGGGCTGCTGTTGTGTGAATGCTGAATTATTCTCGGTGTTGGAACGTGATTACCAAATCTGCACTAAATAAACACGTCCTAGCACAGGACTTAATTAGGTATTCACTACAAGAGCCCTGACACCCTCCCAGCAACTCTATCTTCACTAAGAGGTAATCTAGTAAAAAGGACTGGACTAGCTGAGAAAGGACAGTAGATTTACTGCTATGCTCTTAATTTTTTTTTTCTTATATTCGATACATCTTACGAGGAACACATAATTACCCAGATACTCTAATGTCGCAAGACAAGGACAAAATAACTAGAGAGGTCATGAGACATCCTTGAGGGGCCAAAGTACTCGAAGTGTAGATTATATGTTGTTAGTTTTTCTCCAATCCAGTTTAATTTATTGAAAGACTTCTTTTTAAAAATTATACATAAGGGTAATTAAAAAAAAACCGCTCCGGGAAGAAACTTGAGGAATTTTACCCTGAAGTACTTTTATTCTCTACTGAGGTTGAGATCCCAGTTAGCAATATATATATAATGTTGTGCCGAATAGATAAAATTGGTCAATGAGCAAGAACTCGTTTAAAATAAAGTCCTTTCAAAAATTTTATCTTGTACGTTTAAAGATATATTTTTTTTCAATTATGTTAATGTAAACATTAGTAATTTTGTAGCAAAAGAACCTTAAAAAATTACCTAACCATACTATAACAAGCGCAATTTAATTTAGCTTAATCCAACTAAATATATTTTAGATAAGTTTACAATACAATTTAATAATACACAAGCAAAATGAAATATTTTTTTTCGTTAGGTTCAGAATGATTTTTGCGAAATTATTACTTACACAAATTTTCGATTGCCTTATTCGGCAAGAAGAGCGTTCCTATTTAAGCTAAAAATTCGCAAGTTTTACCTATTCTGCACCGTGTACGTATATATATTATACATATATATCCAGAGAGGAAATGCCTGCAGCATTCTGGGCACGCGGCCCACCGCCGGGGAGCTGGACGAAGTATTCGAGATGTAGCTCGATTACCTATTTTGTTTTTACTTTCTATCGTTATTTTTTGTGAATTGTTCTGACAATGTATTTTGTCCTTTAAATATATATATATATATATATAATATATATGATATATATATATATATATATATATATATATATATATATATATAATATAGATAACATATAATATATATATATATTATTATATATAATAGGGGGTGGTAGGAGAAAATCTCAAACAGCTTCAGAGAATATTGAGTTTTCCCTGAAGCAAGTTATTCTTTCTCTGAGGATGAGGGTCCCCTATAACAGTTTCTAGAGGTGGTACCTCCCTATATATATATATATAGAAATAATATATATATATATATAATAATATATATATATAGTAGTAGGTTGGTAACAAGCCAACCAACCAGGGAAGTACTACCGTCCCTGCCAGATGACTGTGAAACAAAAACCTGTAACTGTTTGTCCATATGGTAATGGATTGCTGGTTTCTTTTTCTGTCCTCATAAACACCGAGAAACAGGGATATCTTGCTACTCCTACTTAACTTTGGTCACACTTCACAGAGCAACGCACAGCATTTATAATATACATACATCTAGGTTTTTCCCTCCCCTTTTTCTAATAGCTCTTGTTCTTTTTTAATTTCTTCTATTGTCCATGGGGAAGTGGAAAAGAATCTTTCCTCTTTTTCCTCCGTAAGCCATTGATGTCGTATGAGCGACTAAATGCCGGGAGCAATGGGACTAGTAACCCCCTTCTCCTGTATACAATTACAAAAAAGAGAAGAAGAAAACTTATAAAACTTGGGTTGCTTAAATGGTGCGTGGAATGCAGTGCGGATGACAAAGAAACAGAATGATTGCTGATGTAGAATGAAAAGAAGTTGGATGTCTGCCCTAAGCGAAACAAAGCGAAGGGGGTTGGAGAGGTTTCAGTGGGGGGAAATAAATGGGAATAAACTGGAGTTATCAGAAGAGTTAGAGCAAAGGAAGGGTAGCAGTAATGTTTAAAATGATCAGTTATGGAAGGATAAAGGAATATGAATGTGTAAATTCAAGGAATTATGTGGATTAAAGTAAAGGTTTGGATGCGAGAATGGGTCATAATAAGGTGTATCCACCTGGAGAAGAAGGAATGCAGAGGAGAGAGAAGATTTTGGGAGATGTTAAGTGAAATGTATTGGAGCCTTTGAACAAAGTGAGAGAGTAATTGTGGGTAGGGACTTGAATGCTAAAGTAGGAGAAACTTGTGAGAGGGTGTGGTAGGTAAGTTTGGGTGCCAGGTGTAAATGAATAATGGGGCCCTTGATTTGAAACTTTGGTATAGAAAGGGGTTTTAGTTATAGGTAATACAATATTAAGAAAAAGGCGATAAATAAGTATACCGATATGATTGTAGGGCGAAATGACAGTATTTGTTGGATGATGTTTTTTTTTTATTGGTAGATAAAAGACTTTGAGTAACGTCAGCATGAACATTTATAGAGGGCCACAGATATATTCAGATCCACTTTCTAGTGTACTACACTGAGAGTAAAAGGTAGATGGATACAAGGAGAATAAAGCATCGGGGAAGAGAGGGGTGAAGGTTATAAACTAAAAGAGGAGGCATTTTGGGGTAAGAAAAAACACTATTGGGGATAGAGGGCTAATGAGAGCTAGGAAGGGGGTCGAAGGGGGATGGGGTAGGTTTAAAAATGTAGGTTAGATTTTTTTAGCAAATTTTTGGGGTTACGGAAAGGGGGGTGCAGGGGGGAAAGGAGCGATTGGGGGAATTGATGTAAAGAGGTAGAAGGGAGAAAAATTCATATGAAATTTTACAAAGTAAAAGTGATGCAAGGGGGGAAGGTATATGGAGAAAAAGAGAAAAGTTAAAGAGGGGTGAAGCAATGTAAAAAGAGAGCAAATGAAGGGGGGTGGATGTTATCAACAAATTTTGTTGAAAATAAAAAAATTTTTTGGGAGTGAGTTAACAATTAAGAAAGCCTAGAGAACAAATGGATTTGTCTTTAAAAAAAAAGGGAAAGGGGAGATTATTAAATGGAGAGTTAGGGGGTTTTTGGGGGAAGAGGGAAGAATTTTTTGGGGAATTGTTAAATTTTGATGAAGATAGGGAAGCGTGATTTCGTGTATAGGGCAAGGGGGAATAACATCTTGAGGAGTGGGGAAGAGCCATTGTGAGTGGGGGGGAAGTTCGTGAGGCAATAAAATGAAAGGGGGTAAGGCACCCGGGGATTGAGGGAAAAAAGATAGAAATGTTAAAAGCGGGTGGGGATATAGTTTTGGAGGGGTTGGTGAAATTTTTTTAATAAATGTAGGAAGAGGTAAGGTACCTGGGGATGGCGGGGGCAGGATAGTTCCTTTGTAAAAGGCAAAGGGGATAAAAGGAGTGCAAAAATTATGGGGGGATAAGTCTGTTGAGGTACCTGTAAAGTTTTGGGTTTTAAGTTAAAATTGAAAGAATTAAGAGTAAGACGAGAATAGGTAGCAGTGAAAAGGAGGCTTTAGGAAAGGTAGGGGGTGTGGGGACCAGGTTTTACAGTAAAAACAAAAAGGAACATATTTAAAAAGGGCAAAAAGAGGTCTTTGTGGCATTTATGGATTTAAAAAGGGGCGATGACAGGGTGGATGGGGGGGCAATGTGGCAGATTTTGCAAGTGTAGGGTGTAGGGGGTAGGTTATGAAAGCGGAAAAGTTTTACGGGTGGAGGCCCAAAATTAAGTATGTAGGAAAAAGGGGAAATTTTTTCCCTAAAAAATAGGGCCTTTAAAAAGGATGTGTGATTTTCACCGTGGTTTTTAATTATTTTTAGTGGGGTTGTAAGAGAAGAAATCGAGGGTCTTGGCAAGAGGCGTGGGTTAAAAAAAAAAAAAAATCACCCAAAGGGGGTTCACAGTGCTCTTTGCTGATGACACTGTGCTCTTGGGAAAACTGAAAGAAGTTGCAGAGATTGGTGGATGTTGGTAGGGTGTGCAAAAAAAAAAATTTAAAAGGGAATACAGGGAAAAATAAGGTTTGAGGATAACAAAAGATTAGGTGATGAAAGATTGAAAATCAATTGGGGGAGAAGTATGGGGGGAGGTGAACGATTTAGATATTGGGAGTGGGGTGCAGCGGATGGGCTATGAAAAATGAGGTGAACAAGAATTGAGAGGAAAAAGAGTGAGTGGTGCACTTAGGGGTCGTGGAGACAAAAAAAAATTTGTCCCCTTGGAGGGAAAGAGGGGGGTGTAGAGAGTAATTTTTCCAACGCTCTTATATGGGTGTGAAGCTGGGTGTGAATTTCGCGAGGAGAAGGGTGGAGCAGTGGGATTCTGTCTGGGGCAAAGGTGGTGGATTTTAAAGCGAGAATTCGTAGTTTGGAAGTTAGGAGGAGGTGCGGGGTTACCCCAAAATGTTTTCCAGAGGGCTGGGAAGGGTTGTTGAGGTGGTTCGGACATGTAGAGAGAAAGGGGGCGAACAGAAAGAAAAATTTAAAAAGTAATCATCTGTAGTGGAAGGAAAAGGGGGGGTAGGGGGGGCCTAGGAAAGGGGGGGAGGGGGGGGGGTAAAGGGGTTTTTTTGTGCGAGGGGGTTGGACTTCCACGGCATGCGGACGTGTTTTATGGAGTGAATGGAGACAAATGGTTTTAATACTTGACGTGCGTTGGGTGTGACAAAAAACATTTTGAAGGGATTCAGGGAAAACCCGGCAGGCCGGACTTGGTCCGGGGATGGGAAGTACGTGCCGCACTTAAGGAGGGGTTTAGGTTGCAGTTTAAAAAAATGTAGGAAAGCCCCTTCTGGGAAGAAGTTGGGGTGAATGAAGGTGAAATTTTCTTTTCGGGCCACCCTTCCTTTGGGGGGAACGGCCGGGGTGTAAAAAAAAAATATATATAATATATATATTATATATTATATTAAAGGTAGGTCATCTATTTTAGATAAAAAACAATTAGAATTTTTGTCCCACATCCTAACATTAGCTGTGTGCAGCTACGTTCTTACTAAAAATACGCACATGTTAAAATAATCTAATCAAGCCATGCCTGATGTAGCTATATTCAGGGGGCAAACACAAATGCAGTGCTGCTCCCTTGATAAAAATTACTTTCCCTTACTGCGAAATTTTTAAAAAAAAAAAATTTTAGGAAAATAACACAAATACATATGTGTTCCTATTTCAAGCGCTGTTGCCCGTTTTTGTTCACTTTCCACAGTAATTTTTTTATGTATGTATGTATATAATATATATATATATATATATATATAAATATATATATATATATATATATATATATATATATATATATATATATTACACACACACACACACACACACCACACACACACACACACACACACACACACACACACACACACACACACACACACAGTCCACTAGAAGTAAGACACGAGAGAGAGGGGTGGGTTGATTGCATCTTCTTGGACTGCAAGAAGGCCTTTGACACAGTTCCTCACAAGAGATTAGTGCAGAAGCTAGAGCATCAGGCGCATATAACAGGAAGAGCACTGCAATGGATCAGAGAATACCTGACAGGGAGGCAACAACGAGTCATGGTACGTAATGATGTATCACAGTGGGCACCTGTGACGAGCGGGGTCCCACAGGGGTCGGTCCTAGGACCAGTGCTATTTTTGGAATATGTGAACGACATGATGGAAGGGTTAGACTCAGAAGTGTCCCTGTTTGCAGATGATGTGAAGTTAATGAGGAGAATTAAATCAGATGATTACCAGGCAGGACTTCAAAGAGACCTGGACAGACTGGACACCTGGTCCAGCAAATGGCTTCTCGAATTTAATCCTGCCAAATGCAAAGTCATGAAGATAGGGGAAGGGCAAAGAAGACCACATACAGAGTATAGGCTAGGTGGCCAAAGACTGCAAACCTCACTCAAGGAGAAAGATCTTGGGGTGAGTATAACACCGAGCATGTCTCCGGAAGCACACATCAACCAGATAACTGCTGCAGCATATGGGTGCCTGGCAAACCTGAGAACAGCATTCCGATACCTTAGTAAGGAATCGTTCAAGACACTGTACACCGTGCATGTCAGGCCCATCCTGGAGTATGCAGTACCTGTTTGGAACCCGCACTTGATAAAACACGTCAAGAAACTAGAGAAAGTACAAAGGTTTGCGACAAGATTAGTTCCAGAGCTAAGGGGAATGTCCTATGAAGAAAGATTAAGTAAAAGGACACAAGTGCAACTAATGTGACATTTTATTGTGGCAACGTTTCGCTCTCCAGGAGCTCTCCTGGAGAGCGAAACGTTGCCACAATAAAATGTCACATTAGTTGCACTTGTGTCCTTTTACTTTACATATTGTCGGTAATTCTACCAACTTTATTACAAGAAAGATTAAGGGAAATCGACCTGACGACACTGGAGGACAGGAGGGTCAGGGGAGACATGATAACGACATATAAAATACTGCGTGGAATAGACAAGGTGGACAAAGACAGGATGTTCCAGGGAGGGGACACAGAAACAAGAGGCTACAATTGGAAGCTGAAGACACAAATGAGTCAGAGAGATAATAGGAAGTATTTCTTCAGTCATAGAGTTGTCAGGCAGCGGAATAGCCTAGAAAATGACGTAGTGGAGGCAGGAACCATACACAGTTTTAAGACGAGGTTTGATGACGCTCATGGAGCGGGGAGAGAGAGGGCCCAGTAGCAACCGGTGAAGAGGCGGGGCCAGGAGCTAAGACTCGACCCCTGCAACCACAAATAGGTGAGTGTACACAGTCCACAGCAGGATTCGAACCCGCAAACAGTGCCTATCGACAATGCCTTTGACAACCGGTAACTAAAATACCTAGAAGCAAATGCATAGGGAAAAACTAGAGTGAGCCCATGGTTTACTTAGTGGTGTAAAAAATGTAGAGCAAAGAATCCTGGAGAACAGGGAAGCGAGCAGATGAGCGAGGAATGAAAATGCTTGAGTAGAAAGAGAGGTTAAACGACAATTTGAGAATGTTATGATAAAAGCCAAATCTGAGACGAAGTTGCTATACAACCATATGAAAAAGAAAACTGTGGAGGACCAGATAATAGGGCTGAGGAAGGAGGAGAGCCCGCTAGTAATGATAAGGAAGTTTACGAGTTCAACAAAGGATGTAGGGAAGTATTCATGGTGAAATCATAACAATTTCCAGTGTCAGAGAATAGTGCAACAATGAATACTAGTGACAATACACACAACGGGAGGTGAAGAAACTACTGAGTGAGCTAGATACCTCGAAGACAAGGGGACCAGACATCTTCCCTTGGGTTATGAGAGAGAGGGAACAGAAGAACTGTGTGAACTACTAGCAGGGATTTGAAGTCAATCTAGAGAGGGCATCTACGTGAACTCCTGAAACGGCGAATGTAGTCCTGATATTTAAAGTAGGGGGCAGACAAGTTGCTCTAAACCACAGGCCAGTGTCACTGACAAGTATAGAATGCAAGGTTATGAAAAAAGTTATCAGAAAAGTGTAGTGGGGCACCTGGAAAGGAACAGATCAGTGAACAACATCCAGCACAGTTTTAGAGACGGTACATCTTCGCTCACAAACATGCTAGAGTTTATGACAGGTACCAAAATTAAGGCAGGAGAAAGAGGGATGGGTGGACTGTACATTTTTCAACTGTAAGAAGGCATTTGAAACAGAACCTGACAAGAGACGAAGTTCCACAGTAAATCAAAGAATATTAACATGAAGGAAATAACTAATTATTGTCTGCGAGGTGTCGGAATGGACGAATATGACGAGTGGGGTTCCACGAAGGTCAGTGGTTGCCGCAATACGGTTTCTTGTGCAAGTATACGACATAAAAGAAATTGAATCAAGAGATGCCACTGTAAGCAGATGTAAAACTGAGGAGAAAACAAACAGGAGCAGACCAGAAAAGATTACAAAAGTTTCTGGACAAGCAACAGGATTGGTCTGAAAAGTCGCTATTAAAATTTAACACCAGGAAAAGCAAAGTTACAAAAACCTGGTAAGAGCGAAAAAGACTGGTAACAGTTTACACTCTCGGGGGACAAAGACTACAAACTTATTGAAAGAGGAGGAACTAAGACTGAACATAGGTCTAAGTATTCATCCCGAGGCACACGGCAACCGAATATCTGTCGCAGTAAACGCAAAACTGGCAAATTTAAGAGAAGCTTTCAGGAACCTTAACACGATGCCACTCACGACTTTACACACAGCATGTGTTAGTTCCATCTGAAGTAAGCAGCGCCAATATGGAACCCGTAAAAAAAAGCTGGACACAAACACACATGCGCGCACATGCATATGTGGTTATCGACAAGGGCTTTTGACAGCCGGAGTGTCTGCGTGTGTTTTTTGCTGGTGTTTTTGAGCCTAGAAGATTTAATTAAAAAAATGACACCTGTTGTGTTAGAACTGCCTAATTATTTCTCCCGGACTAAACAGGTTTTCGATAAATCCGCATCTGTTGATCTCGCTGTCATTGCTGTTTCGCCTTTGTAAAATTAACATTTGTAAATTGGCTTTTGAAAATTAGCGCTTTCTAATTTTCATATGTAAATTTCCTTTTGTAAATTGCTGTTTTAAATTGGCGTTTTTTAATTGGCATTTGTAGTTTTACATGTGTAAATTGAGGTAGAGATGAATGTTACCGGCTGGTGAATCACGAGTCACTGATTCATTATGAGTGAGTTGACTCAGTGATTGATTTACTGATTCACCTCATATGACTGAATCACTCTGCCTGATTCACCTTGTGTAACTGTCACTGTAATGCGGGAAGTACAGTGTCTGCGCTCTGAAGGATTGCTGGAGATATGTTGCAGTGATGGAGCGAGTGATGGTGAAAGTGTTCCTTCTTTTTCTGGTCACTCTGCCTCGGTGGGAAGCAGCCGATGTGTTAAAAAGGGAACATTCAAATAAAAAAAGAATATTAAACCCCACAAGCCGATTTTGTAGACTAAAATAGGTTTAATGTATACATTAGTAAAACTGCCTAAATAAAATAAAATAAGGAGATAAACCATTGCGGCGGCTGCCTTGGGCAACCCATCGGAGGGGGGAGCTCTTGATCCAAGAGCATGGAGGTGATTACAAATAGGAAGCGCGTCTGTCTCGCGCTCGGCAAACGGAGGATCAAGCCTCCACCACGTCTTGCGCTAACCCATATGGGTTTAGCAGTTAACATGTATTACATATTATTTACTCTTGATCCAAGAAACTGAAATTCCTCACTTTTGGATCAAAACTGATTACCTTCTATTTTCTAGACGCTTTATGACCCCTTCGGGATGACAGCTTTCTAATTAAAATAAAAATCAAATTATCTTAGTCTTGTCTTCTCTTTTTTTGGGTAGATATTGGGAGTATTATCGTCTCTTCCTTTCCCTCTTATTCCTTTTACTATTTCTTTCCATTAAACCCCCTTTCCCCATTTCCTTTAAACCCCCTTTTTTCTTCCCCTTTCTGACGTTTCTCCCCACACCCAAACCCTTCGAAAACCCCCAGTCGTAATACAAAAATTACATACACAGAAAACAAAGAGTGAGGTTCCCGGGGGTTGTCTCGGGCAAGGGTTTACCAGCACACCGGGACTGTCAAAAATGGTTTTCCCGGACCCCGGATAACCTCCAAGTTTATTGTCTTGGCAAAAGGTTTTTTAACATGAAGCTATTTTCCCCTTTTCTCCGTAAACCCTCCCCCCCCCCCAAAAACCCCTCCTCCTCAAGGAAAAGAAAAAATTTCAAGAGTTTTTGATAGAGCTTAGGGGGAAAAAAATTTGGGAACTGTGCCCCCTGTTAAGACTTTAAAGGCTCCATGTAAAAAAAAAGCCCCCCAATAAAAAAGATTCTAAAAAAAAATTAAAACCCAATCTTTAAACTGTATTCGTGTAACCTTTAAATGAATACCAAAAATTTTACCTGGTTTTTCGTTTGTACCCCATTACCAAAACCTATTTTTAGCCATTCTTTATGTTTTAAATCTTTAAGTAAAACCCACTTGGGCTTTTAAGAAACCCAAAAATTCGGAACTTTGTTTAAAAATTTTTTTATGAAAAACCGAAACCCTTTGGGTGTTTATTTTTTAAACATAAATTTTTTTTTTGGGGATTAGAAAAAAACTTCCTTTTTTACAACGGCCTGTTTCTCTCTTATAGAAAAATCGGGAAATGGATTTTTTCCTTCTTTGGGATTTCGTTTGGGGGGTTTAAATGCCCTGGGGATTTTAAAGGAAAGTCTTTAACCCAGGGAGCCCAAATTAGTTTTCTCCCACTTGATGGGCGGGTAAACTAAGAAGCTGAAACAAGCTCATCCGGGAAACCTTTGGGATCTAAAAAATAGACGTTTTGTAACCCCAAAGAAAAACCCAAAAAAGTAACCTAAATATACCCCTAGCGCCTGTAACTAAAAATTTTTACTCCACCCCAAAGGTACGAGACTTTTGCAAATATGTAAGAATGTTATATATTTAATATTTTAATTTGAAAATAAAAAAATTATAAAATTTTTTCTAAATTCAGAAAAGAGGGGTTTAATTTTTTCCATCGTAAAAATTATTTTTTTTTGCCCCACAAACTTTTTCCTTTAAATTCCTTTTAACGAGTTTGGAATTTTGGTTGTTTTTTCCAAAGGGTTTTTTTCCGGTATCAGGTTCCATGAAAAAATTTTTAAAACTAAAAAACTTGCTGCCTTGGGGCCCCGTTTCGGAAACAAGCCCAAATGGTTTCCCTAGAAATCTGAGTAATCGAATTTTGGTCTCTTTTTTTTTTTTTTTTTTTTTTTTTAATTTTAGCTAATTGGGTGAGGGGGGAAAAAGAGGAAGGGGGAGAAGGAAATAGGGGCTTTGGGAGGATGCTGTTTTGAGAAAAAAATTTTGGATGGGGGGAAAGAAAAAAAAAATAAAATTTACTCTTAACCCCGGGGGGTTTAAAGGGGTTGTGGGGTTTCCCTGCGCGTGGGGGTACCCCCGGGAAGCGACT
This sequence comes from Cherax quadricarinatus, assembly GCF_026875155.1. NCBI lineage: Eukaryota > Metazoa > Arthropoda > Malacostraca > Decapoda > Parastacidae > Cherax > Cherax quadricarinatus. Next base: position 22,244,564 of record NC_069449.1, read on the forward strand.
GGACGTTGCTGAGACAATGGTACTGGGAAACGGGTTCGCTCTAGAGCAAATTTTTATTTAAAGCGACTTACAGCCAGCCATAGATGTGTCAGGGGTTTCCCGCAATGGGGAATTCGTCGTTTTGGGAGGCGATTTTTCAATCTTGGGGATTGGGTAGTCTTTTTTTACCCATTCTAGGGGCTTGGGGTTTGCGCTTGCCTTTTCCCCAACCCTGTCCCTTTTTGTGTTATTCACTTTTAACTTTTTTCCCCCCCGTTTATAATCAGGGACAAACAAATTTCACAAAGATCCCTGCAGGGATTTTTGGGGCCCAATTTTTAGAGCCCTTTGACATTTACAATTTAAGGAGAATTTGAATCCATATGATTTATTTAACCTGCAAATAGAGTTTTTGTTTGTGCTGTGTGTTTTTGATTTAAGCTTTTTTTTTGTCAAATTCACGTTTATTTTCTTTGTTTTGTATTTAAATTTTTTTTTGAGGGCAATTTGCCCGAATAAAGAACCTGGTCAAAGCGGTTTTCGAATAACTAAATTTTCCCCCAAAAATTAAAAGCATTTCATTACTTTAAACAATTTTATTAAAAATAAACATCAATTTCAAAAAAAAATTTAATTGTTTCTTTTACGGAAAAATAAAAAAAATACAAAAAGAAAATTCATTTTTTAAAATTTTTCGGAAACATTACATTAATTTGCATTTTAAATTTGATCATTAATACAAAAAAAATTTCAACGGTAAAAAAAGTAAAAAATTGGGGGGGCGGTAAGAAAAAACCCCAGGAACGAGATAGGGCATCAACACTACCCACGCCCCAAACCCCCGCCCCCACCACCCCCCAACCACCCCCCCACCCTACTTTTAAAAAGATGACTTTGTATTTCTGTATTATCAATACCCTATGTATCCTTTTTGGGGGTTTTAAAATATCGGGCTATTATTAGGTCTATTATTTTATTTAAAAACTTTAGGGGAAATCTTTGGTTTTAAAAAAAAAAAAAAAAAAAAAAAAAAAAAAAAATCCTGTGGAAAACCCGAAAAATTTTTATTAAAAAAAAAAAAAACAAATTAATTAAGTTGTGACATGTTGGTCATAAAAAATTTCCAAAAACAATTAATTTTTGTGAAAACAACGAGTTTAAAAAGAAAACCCCATTAATTTTTTTTACTTTTGAGTAAAGGTGAAATAATTTAACGTCAAATTGGCAGTGGAAAAATGGCATTTTAAAAATTTAGCCTTAGGGTTCACGGAAGGGGGTTTTTTTTTTTTTTTTTTAAGACCGAGAGAGTGGTGCTTATTATCCAGGTTATTAGTGCGTCCTCTTCCAGAATAGTACGTGTAGTTTTTCTCAGTTTAACATTGCATCCCCAGTGCGCGCGCGCGTACACACACACACACACACACACACACACACACACACACACACACACACACACACACACACACACACACACACACACTCACACTCACACTCCCTACCTTATACAAAAATTTGAAATTGATAAAATCTCACGGGCTCTGATTGTGTATACTATATCCAATCCACGTTCCCAATCCTCACTAGTAAAAAATAAGACCACCATGCACCGAGTGGTCACTAGGATATACAGCGGATTCACAATACTGTAGCGCAGTTAAAATGCTCAGCTTGACACTGTAGCAGTAAATAGGCACCTGTGGGTTATTTGCTTGACGTGGGTATGCCTGGAGTATACCTGGATGGGGTTTCGGGGGTCAACGCCCCCGCGGCTCTGTGACCAGGCCTCGTGATGAATCAGGGTCTGATCAACCAGGCTGTTACTGCTGGCCGCACGCAAACTGACATATGAACCACAGCCCGGCTGGTCAGGTACTGACTTCAGGTGCCTGTCCAGTGCCTTCTTGAAGACAGTCAGGGGTCTATTGGTAATCCCCCGTGCTTGGGGAAGGGACGGGTTCCCAAAGGAACTATGGTAAAATAAGAGCTCAGAAAATAACAGCTGAGCTAAGCTGATAATGAAATATTGAATGCATATAAATGGACAGGGGATAGGGAAATGGCTCCAGTTCCTCGAAACAAAGTGCTTTTCACTAGCATCGTAGATATGCTTTAAAGCGTATAACTGTGTGTGTGTGTGTGTGTGTGTGTGTGTGTGTGTGTGTGTGTGTGTGTGCGCGTGCGCGCGCGCGTGTGAGAGAGAGAGAAAGAACACATCTTTTCTAGTGTCATTATTTTTCCTCTTCATCTGCTATCTCCTGCAGCATCCACAGGCCAATTACTCCTGATCAGTGACTACCGCAAGCCCAGAGGCCGGCTCCACCGCATGACGCCCTCCCACAAGGGTTGCCTCCGCATATTAATCCTACCTACAATCAACCTTACCGCCCCGATCATCACTGGCTGTTCTCTCAGAGGTCTGATGTATTCTCCTCCCAGTTCGTCTCTGTTTCGTAAATTGTCGCCCAAAGAATCGGCTTGCTTTTTTTTATTTATTTATTTTTATTATTTTTTTTTTAAATCTCTCTTGAGGTAAAATTCTCTTACCACACCTGAAGCTACTTGTCTGAAAATAATACTTTACTTTTGTTTCTGCTGTTGATATTGTTTGTAATATATCAGTTATATTGCTTTTATGGTTGATAGCACCTTGAGTTACTTATCACACCGGCCGTTTATTATTATTGTTAGTAGTAGTAGTAGCAGTAGTAGTAGTAGTAGTAGTGGTAGTAGTAGTAGTAGTAGTACTAGTAGTAGTAGTAGTATTTGCATAAAGATTTCGTTAAAATTAAACATTAAATCAGGAATGCATTTTACTGATTTGTTGGCCATTACAATGCAGTTTAGAAGTAAGAATAAGTTTGAGGAAGAATTCAAAGAAAATGTTATAACATGACCATATTTTTAAAGGGTGAAGAACCAGTGGAAGGCCTCGGTCAGATGACCAAAAGCTCCAACGGCTATTATCTAAGACCTACGTCAGGAAACACTTGTCCCGTTTCCTGATGAATCTCAAAGCAGGTGAGACGTTATTATGTGGCCAGAGAGGAAGAGCGCCAATTAAGAACAGCAATTACAACCACAGGAATCAAAACCAACAGTAATGGCAAATTCAACAACAGCAACAATCGACAGTCGCTACAGCAACAATGACAATAGCGTCTCTTCTGGTATGTAAATCTTGCTCGACAAGTGTCATTGACGGACTAGAGTGGGAGGAAAATATTCACCGTTGTTATTCAGACCACAGAAAGTGTGTCAACGAGTTAAAATGCATGATATTGTTCAGCCTGTAAGTGTCAATATATATACACTGTGACTTGTGTGTGCGGTGAGAGCAGTGTTCAGTGTTCACCTAGCAGTGTTCACCTAGCTGCGCTCTCATACCTCGTCTTGTACCTCCTTATTGAATACAGAAGTACTTTTCCTGGGTACAACATTTCAACTTTCAATCTACCGTTTCATTTGGTTTCAGCACTTAAGCTTTGTTGTATGTTGGAACAGCCTTTGTTAAAGGAAGTCATGTGAGGTTGTCTGGGCTGCTGTTGTGTGAATGCTGAATTATTCTCGGTGTTGGAACGTGATTACCAAATCTGCACTAAATAAACACGTCCTAGCACAGGGCTTAATTAGGTATTCACTACAAGAGCCCTGACACCCTCCCAGCAACTCTATCTTCACTAAGAGGTAATCTAGTAAAAAGGACTGGACTAGCTGAGAAAGGACAGTAGATTTACTGCTAGGCTCTTAAATTTTTTTTTCTTATATTCGATACATCTTACGAGGAACACATAATTACCCAGATACTCTAATGTCGCAAGACAAGGACAAAATAACTAGAGAGGTCATGAGACATCCTTGAGGGGCCAAAGTACTCGAAGTGTAGATTATATGTTGTTAGTTTTTCTCCAATCCAGTTTAATTTATTGAAAGACTTCTTTTTAAAAATTATACATAAGGGTAATTAAAAAAAAACCGCTCCGGGAAGAAACTTGAGGAATTTTACCCTGAAGTACTTTTATTCACTACTGAGGTTGAGATCCCAGTTAGCAATATATATATAATGTGCCGAATAGATAAAATTGGTCAATGAGCAAGAACTCGTTTTTAAAAAAAAGTCCTTTCAAAATTTTATCTTGTACGTTTAAAGATATATTTTTTTTCAATTATGTTAATGTAAACATTAGTAATTTTGTAGCAAAAGAACCTTAAAAAATTACCTAACCATATTATAACAAGCGCAATTTAATTTAGCCTAATCCAACTAAATATATTTTAGATAAGTTTACAATACAATTTAATAATACACAAGCAAAATTAAATATTTTTTTTCGTTAGGTTCAGAATGTTTTTTGCGAAATTATTGCTTACACAAATTTTCGATTGCCTTATTCGGCAAGAAGAGCGTTCCTATTTAAGCTAAAAATTCGCAAGTTTTACCTATTCTGCACCGTGTACGTGTATATAATATATATATATATATATATATTATATATATATATATATATATATATATATATTATATATATATATATATATATATATATATAAGGCAGGTCAGTCTATTTGAGATAAAAAAACAATTAGAATTTTTGTCCCACATCCTAACATTCATGTACGTGTGTGCAGCTACGTTCATTACTGAGAAATACGCACATGTTAAAATAATCTAATCAAGCCATGCCGTGATGTTAGCTAGTATTCAGGGTGCAAACACAATATGCAGTGCTGCTCCATTGATGCACAATTACTTTCCATTACTGCGAATTTTCACAACCAGTATTTCAGGAATAAAAGCAAAAAAATCTGTTTCCTATT
>NC_069449.1:22249857-22285588 GCF_026875155.1 Cherax quadricarinatus
TGGATAATACGCTCTCTTTTACCCAGAAAATCATCACCGTGTCGTATCCGGATGTACCCTGATTCCATTCACATATTAATTCCATACTGATTTTTTTAAATGTACAAGAGTACGATTGGATTTTATGATCCTCCCAAAAATAGAGATTAAAAAAGAAAATTTCTACGTCAACAGGAAAACAAGAAAAAAAGTAAATGAGCCTATTGGTTGTTCGTAAGTCAGTCGTAGGACATAAAAGGCTTTGTTGACGTCTAGACGTCAAGTGAAAGCCTTTTAACACCTCATAAAAGACGAGTATTATAAAGCCTGGCAGAGCACAAGCCGGACAATCCCGGACTAATGTCGCGTCATAAGACAAGTAATCAGCAGAAATATGATGGAAAATCCACCTTATGAGCACTAATCAGGTAACGTACCACAAGATTACGCCCTTCTCTCCAAGCAGTTTTTTTATTATATTTCCTGTATATTGAAACAGCTTCTGGCTTATAATTATTATTATTATTACATATCATCATCGTTACTAAGGCACTAAACCGTCGAGCTATGGTAACAACAGCTGTTTGTACTCCACCCTTTATCTGAATATTTCACTGTTTTTTTTCTTCTCAGAAAAAATAAATAAACGTAAAAATTTTGCTTTTGTAAATAATGTAATATAGGCACACCTCTGGCAAGACAGTTACAGCAATGAGTGGATGGTGGAGAAGTGTTTTCATTTTCTGATCACCCCTAGCCTAAATTATATATATATATATAGATATAGTATATATATATATATATATATATATATAAATAATATAATATATATATATATATATGTTAGGTCAAGACACATATTCAACAGTTAGGTATCTTTATTTGAAACGTTTCGCCTACACAGTAGCTTCTCAGTCGAGTACAGAAAACTTTTCTGTACCGACTGAAGACCCTACTGTGTAGGCGAAACGTTTCAAAAATAAAGATTACTAACTGTTTGCATATGTGTCCTTACCTAACAACCTGTCGGTATTTTTATACCATTTTAATGTTCATATAAATATAGATATATAGTATATATATATATATAGTAAAACTATATATATATAATATTATATATATATCTACTTCAAAGCACTCTCTTGAATACCCTGCTGCTGTCAGTATATAAATTCATTTCAGGGAAAATTAAATTTTTTTAGCCATATGCATTGGGTTTTTAATTTCTTACGTTCTAATTAATTTCGAATTGTAATTTCCATGAGTTATCAGCCACTCAAATTATGCTATTGTGGAATATTTTAATTCTGCGCAAAATTAACTTAGCTGCTTAACATTGCTTCACTAAAATACGAGTAATGGAATATAGATTAATCCTATCCGAACTATTTAACTTTAGTCTACAAAATATTCATAATGTGATGTTTCCTCTAATTTTCTGGAAGTTATAACTACAGTTAATATTCTCCAAACGATCGTTGCCGAATCAGCTAAGCCAGAACACTGAGCTTTAAAAGCATGATATATACGGCAAGTGTAACTATGGCCTTTGTGTATTCTTTCTATTCATTCTTTTTCTACCTTCTGTTCCTTTAGTCTCTTCCTTCTTACTCGGTTATTGGAGATGTTATGCCTTCCTTCTTACCTTTTTCTCACCCTTTCAGTAATTCTTATCCTTCTCATCTCATTCTACTCAATTCCTCTCTCTCACCCGCGCTGTCTGTCTTGTCTGTCTGCTGTCGTCCTGGTCTCAGTCTCTGTCTCTGTCTCTGTCTCTGTCGCTGTCTCTCTCTCGATCACTCATCCTATCGATCATCTTCTCAACTCCTCTCTTCCACCCACTCTCTCACTCTCTCTCTCTCTCTCTCTCTCTCATTACTATACTTGTCTGTCATTTATCCCTATCGCTTTCGTTGTTCAATTCATCTTTGTCTTTAGTTTCTGCTCTCTCCCCTCTGTTCAGTAATTATCTTTCACCTTTCCCTTCTCTTTTTTAACTCCTTTCTTCTCCCTACTTTAACTCCCGGTGCCTGCTTATTTTTCCATCAAATCCCCCCCCCCCTCAAAAAAAAAAAATAGTATTCCGCATGCTATTCCCTATCCATCTAAATACTACTCAGAGGCCCCACTCCCCTCATTACCCCTACCACCATAGAACTACCCACCCATAATCTAACACAACTATAAAAGAAGGGGTCCATTAACACGTCTTTCCCATGTGTCATCATCTACCACCATCTTTCTCCTGCTCAGTCGATGCTCTCGGTAATTGTAGAGAAGCAACAACCTCTTCCGAATAAGTAGGTAGGTTAGGTAGGTAGAAAGGAGGGAGTAAGGAAGTAGGCTACGCGTAAAGTGGGTAATAATTTAGGAGTTTTTCTTATAATAGTCTTTAAGTTTTTTATGTAGGCAGGAATATACGTGGGTATTTAGGTAGTATTTACGAAGTAGTAGGCACCAGTTAGCCAGGCAGGGTAAGCATACGTAAATGTTCGAAGGTGTTAATAGGGAGTTATAATTCCCCCCTTGCTAAGAGTCTGGTTTATGTCGACCGTATACTTTCAATTCCATGTTTGAATACTAGCATAGTTATGCTTATCAGGTCGATAGTTATAATCCAAGCACATATATTAACTAGGTATCGTTATATATATAATTATATATAATATATATAATATATATTATATATATATATATAGTATTATATATATAATAGTATTATATATATATATATATATATTATAGGTTGGTAGACAGCAACCACCCAGGGAAGTACTACCGTCCTCCAATGACTGTGAAACAGAAACCTGATAGAACCTTAACTGTTTTGCTATGATGGTAGATTGCTGGTTCTTTTCTGTCTCCATAAACACACTAGATAACAGGATATCTTGCTACGCCCTACGTACACTTCGTCACACTCACAGACACTCACATGGCATTAATAATTTATACATACATCTAGGTGTTTTCGTCCTTTTTCTAAATAGCTCTTGTTCTTCTTTATTTCTTCAATTGTCCATTGGAAGTGGAAAAGAATCTTTCTCCCGTACCATGCGAGCGCTATGAGGCGCTCTAAAATCGCGGGAGCAATGTGGCTAGTAATCCCTTTCTCCTGTAACATTTACTAAAAAAGAGAAGAAGAAAACTTTATAAAACTGGGATCTTAAATGTGAGTGGATGTAAGTGCGATGACAAGAAACAATGATTGCTGATGTTATAATTGAAAGAAGTTGGATGTCCTGGCCCTAAGCGAAACAAAGCTGAAGGCGTAGGGATTTCGTGGGGGGAAATAATGGGCTTAAATCTGGAGTAATCTGAAGAGTTTGAGCAAAGGAAGGTAGCAGTAATGTTGAAGGATAATTATGGAAAGGAAAAAAAGAATATGAATGGCAAATTTCAAGAATTATGTGGATTAATGTAAAGGTTTGAATGCGAAAGCGGTCATAATATGCGTGTAGCACCTGGAGGAAGAGACACCGAATCTACTATTACGGCTGTGCTTGGAATGGGTAAGTGATGTATAGAGCCTTTGAAAACCAATTGAAGAGTATTTGTGGTAGGATCTGAATGCTAAAGTAGGAAAACGTTTTAGAGAGGGTGTGTAGGAAGTTTGGGTGCCAGGTGTACATGATAATGGAGCCCTGCTGAATGAACTTTGATAGAAAGGGGTTTAAGTTTATAGTAATACATATTTTAAGAAAAATAGAAGAAAATAAGTATACAAGAATATGATGTAGTGGCGTAATGACAGTAGTTTGTTGGATTAATTATTGGTAGATAAAGACTGTTGAGAGTAGACTCTCAGTATTACATGTTTTAGGTGGGGCAACAGCTATATCAATCTCTTCTAGTTGTACTACACTGAGAGTAAAAGGTAGATGGGATACAAGGAAAATAGAAGCATCAGGGAAGAGAGAGGTGAAGGTTTATAAACTAAAAGAGGAGGCATTAGGGTAAGATATAAACAGCTATTGGAGGATAGATGGGCTAAACGAGAGCATCGCAAGGGTGAAGAGTATTGGGGTAGGTTTAAAAATGTATGTTTAGAGTGTTCACAAGAAGTTTGTGTTTACAGGAAAGTGGGTGCGGGAGGGAAGAGGAGCGATTTGGTGGAATGATGTAAAGAAGTAGTAAGGGAGAAAAGTTAGCATATGAAAAGTTTTTACAAAGTCGAAGTGAGCAAGATGGAAAGATATGGAAAAAAGAGAGAGTTAAGAGGTGTGAAGCAATGTACAAAGAGAGCACAAATGAGAGAGAGGGTGAGATGTTATCCAACAAATTTTGTTGAAAATAAGAAAAGTTTTTGGAGATGAAATTAACAAGTTAAGAAGCCTAAAGAACAAATGGAATTTGTCATTAAAAAGAGGAGAGAAGTTATTAAATGAGGAGTTTAGAGGTAGTGGGAAATGGAGGGAATATTTTGAGGAATTGTTAAATGTTGATGAAGATAGGGAACTGGATTTCGTGTATAGGGCAGGGAGAATAACATATTTAGATGAGGAAAAGAGCCAGTTGTGGTTGTGGGGGAAGTTCGTGAGGCAGTAGGTAAAGAATGAAATAGGGTAAGGCACCGGATTGATGATAAAGATAGAAATTTAATAAGCAGGTTGGGATATAGTTTGGATTGGTTGGTGCAATTAATTTAATAAAGTATGGAAGAAGGGTAGGTATCTAGGGATTGGCAAGACAGTCATAGTTCCTCTGTGAAAAAGGAAAAGGGGACAAAAGAAGTCAAAAATTATAGGGATAAGTTCTTTGAGTTATACCTGGTACAGTGGTATGGTAGAGTTATTATTGAAAGAATTAAAGAGTAAGACGGAGAATAGATAGCAAATGAACAAGAGGCTTTAGGAAAGGTAGGGGGTGTGTGGAACCAGTGTTTACAGTGAACATATAAGTGAACATATTTAAATAATGGTTCTTTTTTTTTAACTAAAGAGTCTTTTTGCTATTTATATGGATTTTGGAAAAAGATAAAATGAAAAAACCCCCAGGGTGGGATACGAGGGGGCAATGTTGCATGAGATGTAGCAGGTGTATGGGGTAGAGGTAGGTTACTGAAAGCAGTGAAGAGTTTTTACGAGGATATGAGGCTCAATTAAGTATGAAGAAAGAAGGGAAATTATTTCCCCAGTAAAATACGCTTAGACAAGGAGTGTGAGCCACACCGTGTAGGTTTTAATTTATTATAGATGGGGTGTAAGAGAAGTAAATGCGAGGGTCGTTGGCAAGAGGCGTGGGGTTAAAAGATAAAGAATCACACATAAAGGTGGATTTCACAGTGCTCTTTGCTGATGACACAGTGCTCTTGGGAGATTCTGAAGGAAGTTGCCAGAGATTGGTGATGAATTTGGTAGGTGTGCAAAAGAAGAAAATTAAAAGTGAATTCAGGAAAGAGTAAGTTATGGGATAATAAGATTAAGTGAGAAAGATTTGGATATCAGATTGGAGGAGAGAGTATGGAGAGGTGAACGTATTCAATACTTGAGTGTACGTGTCAGCGGATAGGGTCTTGAAAGATGAGGTGATTCATAGAATTGATAGCGGGAAAGGTGAGTGGTGGCACTTTAGAAGACTAACTGAGACAAAGAACTTTGTCCTTGGAGGCAAAGAGGGAAAAGTATGAGAGTAATAGTTTTTAACCCAACGCTCTTAATGGGTGTAAGCATGGGTATGAATGTTGCATGCGAGGAAAGGCAGAGGCAGTGAGATGTCAGTCTGAGGGCAATGTGTGGTGTGGCATTTAATCAAGAGAATTCGTAGATTGGAAGTTAGAGGAGGTTCGGGATTACCAAAACTGTGACCAGAGGACTGAGGAGTTGTTGAGGTGGTTTTCGGACATGTAGGAGAATGGAGCAAAACAGAATGACATCAAAGTGTAATCAGTCTAAGTGGAAGGAAGGGCGGTAGGGTCTGCCTAGGAAGGTTGGAGGGAGGGGGTAAGTGAGGTTTTGTGTGCGAGGGCTTGGACTTCCACGGTCATGCGTGAGAGCGCGTATTGGTAAGGAGTGAATTGGAGACAAATGGGGGTAATTACGTGGGGGGACGTGCTGTTGGAGTGTGAGCAAAGTAACATTTATGAGGGGTTCAGGGAAACCGCAGGCCGACTGAGTCCTGGAGATGGAAGTACTGCCTGCACTCTGAAGGAGGGTGTTAATGTTCAGTTTAAAAACTGTAGTGTGAAGCCACCTCTGGCAAGACAGGAGGTGTGAATAATGTGAAAATTTTCTTTTTCGGGCCACCCGGCTTGGTGGGAATCGCCAGTGTGATAATTGAAAATAATAATAATAATAATAATAATAATATATATATATATATATATATATATAAATAAATATATAATAATAGATATATATAATATAATATATATAATGTTAAATATATATGTCTGCCGAATATGTAAAACTGTCATACAAGAATCATTTATAATTAAGCTCTTCGGATAATTTTCTCATTATATGTTTACAAATATATTTTTTTCATTAATTTAATGTTAAAAATTTTTTAATTTTTGCTCCAAAAGAATCTAGAAAACTTATCTAACCTTAGTATAACAAGAAACAATTTATTTTAGCCTAACCCAACTAAATATATTTCAATACGTTAATAATTTAGTACTAACAAACACATGTATCAAATATATTTGCAGGTGTTCAAATGATGTGGCGAAATTATTGCATACACAAATTTTCAACTTGTCGTATGTGGCAAGATGAGCGGTTTGCTATTTAAGCCAAGACGCAAGTTCGCTTATTCGGCCACGAACATATATATATATATATAATATATATATATATATAAAAATATATATATATATATATATATATAATATATATTTATAACAGACACTGGGCTAGCCACGGATTCAACCCATTCGTACTGGCCCGGCTCCATGGTAGCGAGAACTACATGATGCTTGTAACCCACAGGACTATACAATCCTAAAGAAATGGCCCCAGCCAGAGAGCTAGGCTGATTTTTCGCCATCCGAACTGACCGACTGTGTTGTGGAGCTTCTAGGCTAATTTCATTCTCCTTCCTTGTTTCGTGTACTACCTCAGGAGCAGCATTAAATATTATTGTAACCATGGACAGGGCATGGATCAATAACAACAATGCGCTAGCCAAGGAGTCGAACCCATGTCGTAATGCCAGCCCATTGGTGAGCGAGAACCTCATAACACTTTAACGCACAGGATGTATTGATAAATACCACTCTTTGTGGTTAACAATAATATAAATCTGCTCTTGTGGCTGGGGGGGGAGATATACCAAACAGGATAAATGAAATAGCTTAGAAGCTTCCTGCAACACCGTAGGTCCTCGTGGTTTTTAAAACAGCTAGCTCTCTGGCTGGCGCCATTCTTGTAGAATTGGTGGTCCTGTGGGAGCTTCATGTGTTCTCGCTCACATCCATGAGGAGCAGTACGACATGCGTTTCGACGCCTTGCTACGCAGTGTTGTTAATGATGAATAACACTCCGTCCATGGTTAAATAATATTATTCTGCAATACGAAGGTCTACTTACTACATATTTTTAATCAATCAGACGAATAATTTTTTCCAAGTTTCAGGACCAGGACAGAGAATGTTACCCAACACGGAGTCGTAATGTATCCCTAAGATCTAGTTTATTTCTTGAATGGTCACATAAAGAAGACAAAATACCAAGACGGAACAATACACAAATAACCAGAGCATTGAGAAAAATCTTACTAGTAACTAGTCAGTGATCCAAGTCGTCCAAACTTCGTCGTAAGTTTTCTCTCTCCAATGTCCAGTTATTTGTATAATGTCATCACTAAATTCTCAGTCTGTTAACCAAGGAAAGTTTTTGGCTTATTTTTTTTTTTTTTTTTTTTTTTTTTTTTTTTTTTTTTTTTTTTTTTTTTTTTTTTGCTGCTTGTAAGAAATATTTTCAGTTTCTTAACAATTTGCTGTGTCGGGGGTGTGTGAAACTGTGCTGATCCAAACCTCTGAAATATCTGTATTTTTAGTTCAATACTTTTTGTTTTCCCTAATATATTTGCTTTCTTTTCGTGAAATATCTGACAAACGTTGGAAGGCTCTACGATTCTTATCTTTCCCTGGGGGGGGGGGTTATTTCACTCTCTCTACTTTCCAAGATGTATGAATTTGCCAACATTTCTTCAAGGTTTTTACTGAACCCATCCTCTCAAGGCACTCCTTTACTATTAGCATAACTCATTCGAACGTCATAAATTTCACATGGTCTGGATTCACTAGTTTCAAGTAATATTTTCTAATGGAACGGCAAAATTAAACAAAATTATTTGTTATTTATATCTCAACTTTGGTCGGGAGTCTTGTGAAACACTTTAGCTGATTTGTATTGCTGTTACTGCCCTTACTGTGTATCACTGGCTCCTTGGTTTTTTATATGGGGGTTTTTCTGCATTTCAGTAACACTTCGTTAATGCATATTTTTTACATTAGAAAATTGTTGTTATAAAAACATTTAAGCAATTTTTTGACGTTGTTGGAGTTAATGTAGTTATTATAATAGGCACTACTTTGAATTCTGTTTTTATTAATATTCTTCGAATTGTTACTATTCAAAAATAATATATATCTATTGGTTTCACTATCATTACCTTCATTCACTATAGTGTTTACTAGTATAATTTTAAAAAAGGTTGGCGTCCTTCCACTGCAAATTAATCAATAAAATCAACAACTAACAGAGCACAGCAACACGTCTATACGAAATAACTGCTGAGCACCAAAAATAAGATCGTACTAAATTAAAAAATCCTTTCCCTAAAAAAATGAAAACACCTCTCAAAGCTGTATGGTCCAGTATATTCCGAAATAAATTGCAAAGCGCGTCATAAATTCCTGTGCGATTTGGTGTAGGGCTTAAACTCTTCACCTGCCCCGTGCAACTATGTACACACACACACACACACACACACACACACACACACACACACACACACACACACACACACACACACGCACGCACGCATTTTTTGGACTGCAAGAAGGCCTTCGACACAGTTCCTCACAAGAGGTTACTGCCAAAGCTAGATGACGCGCCACACATCGAGGAAACACTGCTAATGGATCAGAGAATACCTGACAAGGGAGGCAAACAACGAGTCATGTACGTGGCGAGGTGTCAGAAAGTGGGCCCTGTGACCCAGCGGGGTTCCACAGGGTCCAGTCCTATGACCTGTGCTGTTCTTGTATATGTGGAACGACATAACGGAAGGGATAGACTAGAATTGTCCTTGTTTGCAGATGATGTGAATTAATGAGAAGAATCAAATCGGATGAGCAATCAGGCAGGATTACAAAGTGACACTGGACAGCTACAAGCCGTCCAGCAACTGGCTCCTTGACTTAAACCCTGTCCTAAGCGCAAAGTCATGAAGAATTGGGGAAGGGCAAAGAGAGACCGCAGACACAATACATTTAGAATGGCCAAGATACTGCAAACCTCACTCAAGGAAAAAGATCTGGGGGTGAGTATAAAAACACCGAGCATATCTGCCTGAGGCGCACACAATCAGATAAAACTGCCTGCAGCACTACAGGGCGCCAGCAAACCTACGGATAGCGTTCCGATACCTCAGTAAGATTCGGTTCAAGACTCTGTATACCATTTACTCAGGCCCATGATGGGGAAGTAATCAGCACAATTGGAATCCACACCTAGTCAAGCACGTCAAATTAGAGAAAGTGCAAAGGTTTGTAACATAATTAGTCCCCAGAGGGGCCCCCCTTACGGGGATTGTCTCTACGAAGAAAGGTTGAGGAAATCGGCCTGACGACACTGGAGGACAGAGGGTCTGGGGAGACATGATACGACAGTATAAAATACTGCACCGGAATAGACAAGGGGACAAAGACGATGTTCAGAGAAGGGACACAGACACAAGAGGTCACAATTGGAAGTTGAAGACTCAGAATGAATCCAAGGATTTTTTAGGAAAGTATTTCTTCAGTCATAAGAGTAGTCAGAGGCCGTGGAATAAAAGCCTAAGAAAGTGATGTAGTGGAGGCGGGAACCATACATAGTTTTAAGCATGGCAATGATAAAGCTCATGGGCATGGAGAGAGAGACCTAGTAGGCAATCAGGCGAAGAGCTCGGGGCCAGAGCTATGACTTCGACCTTTGCAACCACGAAATAGGCAGTACAAATAGGCGAGTACACACACAACGACATACACGAACTCCTAACGTTCATGAAAACAGTTTAGTCCAAACAGGAACACCAAACAATTAAAATACAGTTTAATGACACGGAGCTGGAGAGTCGATCATAAAGACGAGAGAACTTGGAAACCAATACTGCAAAAGACCAATCAAGAAGCTTACCAGGGATTTAAACAGACCGGAAATAAAATTTACGACTGTAACAAAAGAGAGAAAAAAATGAAATAGAAATAGTGAGTAAGAAAATGTAAAACTTGAAATCTTTTAGTCTATTTTGTAAGACAAAATGTTTAAAAATAAAATATTAAAGAATAAGAGAGAACGAAAAATTGAGGAGAAAATAAATTGAGGTATTAAGCAGAGTTTTCCTGAATATGTTTTTACAAAATAATCCTTTAAATAAGGGTGTAAAATCCTTTGACATAACTAAAAATGGGTGATAAAGAAATAACTAAAGAGGCGAATAATAAATTACTTCTGGATAATGACGAATAAAAAAATAAATCAGAAACCGAATATCGCCAACTCGGAAAATTTTAGATCTATTCAAGAAGGTAATCAGCATACATAGTTTTAATATAAAATGGAGGAAGACCCCTTTAAATTACAGGCGAATTTCGCAAATAAGAAATGTTAAAAGAATACTGGATAATCATTAGAGAAAGTGGAATGAATTTCTTACTAAGTAAAACTTGACCAACTGTAAAAATTAGGTTACTGGTCTGTCAAATTCATGCATATCAAATCTATTAAGTTATTATTGAGATGAATTTATCTAGAACTAAGAAGATTCTGATGGAGTACAATATTAAAAAAAAAAACAAATTTTAAGAACTGAAAAATATAGGGAATAAAAGGCGAACGATTACGACGGACGAAACAAACACACACACCACACCTTCAAAGTACACATACCTGACTGCGCTCTACCTCATGAATTTCAAGTACATACTCGCTTAATTCCACAAAGAGAATTCCTGGAATTCTGACCACTTATATGTTATTCCAAATTTTACCACACTTATCACCTTGGGCGCGCAAGCAAATTAATGTGGTTAGCCAAAGTTTTTCAAGCACTACGCCTGAGTCAATACCTCGAGGCTTCTAAACTTACTTAAACTCTGTAATAAGCTTCTAGAGACTTAAAAAAAAAACATGTTTCGTAATTGCCCAGTAAACTACCTAACAAAACCTTAAACTACCGTAAAAGCGGATTGTAATCTGGGACTATATTTAACAGCAACTGATATATGAAACGGCCATTCCTCGTCGTTTTAACTAGAGTTCTAATAAGAGTGTTCAGACGTTCTTTCTTTGTAGCATCTCTCAGGCATTGCACCGTCAAAGATGCCTTGATGACTCTTTCCTCTACATCTCCGCTGCTCTCTATGTTTCACAGGTGAAATGAAGAATATATATATATAGATATATATATAAATATATATATATATAAATAAATATATATATATATATATATATATTATATATATATATATATATATATATCTTCAATTCACCTGTGAACATAGAGACAGTCGCAATGTAAGGAAGAATCAGCATGCATCCTTGAACGGAGCAATGCCTGAGAGATGCTACAAAGAAAACGTCTGAACACTCTTATTAAACTCTAGTTAAACGACGAGATGCCGTTCATATATCAGTGCTGTTAAATTAGTCCCCAGATTACAAGCCGCCTTGTTACCGTCCGTTAAGGTTTTTAGGTAATTACTGGGCAATTACGAAACATTTTTTTTTCAGTCTCCTAGAACTTATACAGAGTTTAAGCTAAGTTTAGCAGCCTCGAGGTATTTGACTCAGGCGCTAGTGCTTGAAAACTTTGTGCTTAACCCAAATAATTTGCTTGTCGAGGTGCATAAGTTGGTAAAAATTTTGGAATAACCATATAAGTGTCAGAATCTCGGAATCTCTTATGTATAAGAGTATGTACTTGAAATTCAGAGTAGAGGCGCAGTTATGGGTAACTTTGAAGGGTTGTGTGTTGGTTTGTTTCGTCCGTCGTATAGTTCGCCTTTATCCCTCTATATTTTTCAGTTCTTAAATTTGTCTTTAATATTAAAACTCCACAGAAATCGTTCCCTTAGTCTAGATAATTCAATCTCAATAATAACTTAAATAGATATGATATGCATGGAATTTGCAGACAAAGAAACCCTATTATTTACAAGTTGGCAAGTTTACTTAGTAAAAATCATCCACTTTCCTCTAATGACTTATCCAGTATTCTTTTAAACAGTTCTTATTAGCGAAATTCGCCTTAATTTAAAGGTCCTTCTCCATTTTAATTATTAACACTATGATGCTGATTTGTACCCCTTCTTGAAATGAGGATCCTAAAAATTTCCGAGTTGGCGATATTTCCGTCTGATTTATTTTTATCTCGTCTTATCCAGAAGTAATTACTTACTTCCTCTTTAGTTATTTCTTTATCACCCATTTTTAGTATGTCAAGGATTAAACACTCCTTTAATTTAAATGTCTATTTTGTAAACAACATTTCAGAAACGCTGGCTTAATACCTCATATATTTTCTCCGTCCAATTTTCGTTCTCTCTTATTCTTTATATTTTTATTTTTAACATTTGTCTTACAAAAGAGACTAAAAGATTCAAAGTTTTACATTTCTTCTTACTCACAATTTCCTATTGTCAAATTTTTTTCTCTCTTTGTTACAGTCGAAATTTATTTTCCGGTCTGTTTAAATTCCCCGGTAAGCTCTTGATGGTCTTTTTACAGTATTGGGTTCCAATTCTCTCGTCTTTAGATCGCTCTCCAGCACGTGTCAATAAATTTTCATTTCTTTATTGTTTGGTGTTCCTGTTGGACTAAACTGTTTTCATGAACTTAGAGTTCGGTATGTGGGTCCCCCGCTAATTCCCCAGAGAACACGGTGGCGGGTCGTAACCAGATTGGATGATCAAGATAATTACTGAGCAGATGATAATTCCGGTTATGTCCTCAGTTTTGTTCCATGTTTAACACTATTCCATCTACACAACTGAGGGTTCCGGTAGGCTTCCAGGAGGCGCAATACGAAGCTTCCAGAGGCCATAAGAGGTTCAGGGACTACATTGAGGCTTCCAGGGGAGCTCATTTGAGCTTCCAGTAGGTTCATCGAGGTTTCCAGAAGGCTCAACAAGGCTCCAGGAGAATTCAAAACAAGACTTCTAAACAAAATGTTCAGAGGTTTTCACGTGACTCGCCTCCGAAGGTTTTGAGGCCTGGTTTTGAGGTACTAGGTTTTGAAGGTAACTAAGCTTTGACAGGTACTAGGCTTTGAATGGTTCTGGCGTCCTAAGAACCTTTAGGTATTTTTGGGGGGATCTAAGAGCTTCCAAGTATTCTAAGATCAACTTCTCGAAGGAGGTGTTTTTAAAAGGACGTCCTATCCGGTCCTCGAAAAAGCTTGATTAAGGCTTCTCTAAAGCAAGCCCATCCAGCTTTCTCCTAGGCTTCGAGCAGTGCCTCTCAGGTTTCCAAATAGAATAACAGCTTACTTCCCTGCCAAGATTGCAGGCGCTAAACCTCTGGTTAGGATGCAGAAGATGGGGCTAGAAGCTTAGCTCAGGTCGTAAAAACCGCGAGGGGAACTAAAACCAAGTTTGCACAGTAGCGATCAATTCTCTCTTTTTTCTGAGAGAAAGTATGGGCCGAGAAATTAAGTCTAAAGTTGAGAAAATGAATGTTCTGTCTTAAGGAATTGGAGTTCGGAATTACGAGCTGTAAAGAAAAAAAGTGAAGATAATTGGAATTTGAAAATCTTGGAGTTTGAAATGAAGAATTGAAATTTGGTACTTAAATTTCGACTGTAGAATTCAAAAAGTGAATCTGTTAAGAATGGGAATAAGAATAAATCCGAACCCAAAAAAAAAAAAAAAAAAAAAAAAAAAAAAAAGCTAATTCCAGATATGGGAAAAAATTCTTAATTAGGAAGAATAGTCAGGGAGGAATGAAATTTATTTCGTGAAAAGTTTATGTGTCCAAATAAATTATTTAATCAACACAGGGGTAGACTGCTCGATTTATGTCTTGTGTCAGAAGAATTTTTAAGTGTCAAGGATGGTGGTCAATCTGAGTGGTCACGATACACTGTGTCATATACGATATTAAAAGATGCCTAAATATTCCTTTTAGGGTCCATTATTTGTGCCATTTTTTTTTTCAGTGTCATAAAAATAGCGTCCAAACTGACACTTGTACATACTTTAGGATATTTAAGCTTATACCTTACAATACTTCTACACTCTCCATAACACTTCCTTTCTCCAATACTGCATCCCCGTCGTATTCTTCGTCATTATTTCTAAATTACCCACCACTATCACTTACATCTGAATTATTACAATCTTATTTCCATCCATGAATTCTTATGTTTTCTCAATCCTCCTTTCCTTCATTCCATATTCTCTGTAATTTCCACACGTACTGATTGATCTCCGAAGCGACATTTCGACTGATTCAAAGCTCTTGTTTCAATATTCAAAGTCATTAACCTGAAACTCGTACAAACCAACAGCGCTAGTGTAAGCCCGATACTCTTGACAATTTTTATTGTTCGAACAACCGTGCTTCGCTTAATTTATCATCTTAGTTTTTGAATGAAAGATATTTCCCGCTTTCCCCACTGCTCTAAACCTACTTTCCTCATTACACATTTCCCTTATTTCCAACACACACACAATATGTTGAGACCTGTCCACGAGCCTTTACCAAATCATAAATCAACAAACTGCATCAATTTGTTTTAATATGTGGTTTCAGCATGAAAACTTATAGCAAAATTATCTCTAATTGCTCTTTTTGGTACCTTTATAATGAGCTTACAGTCAAACTGCAGATAAACTTGGCTCCCTTTAAAGGTTGGTTAGGTAAAGGGTCGCAGGAAGCAGGAACAAGTGGTTCCTGACGCGGGTCTTAGATAATGACCCAGCTGCTGGATTTTTGACCATCTGACCGAGGCCTTCCGTTTAGCTTTACCGCCACCCTTTAAAAATTGGTCGAGTTATCAACCATTTATTATTCATCCCTTTATTCTAAAATATTCCACTATTCCTTCCCATAACTAGCATGAAGACAACCTGCGAACAAGCTTTGATTCGGAAAAAAACGTAACACTAAGTACAGAGATTTATCAAAACGTGGCATATAAACCTTCACACAAGAGAACGCTTTTCCAGTAAATGCTTATTCTACATTTTGTGTCTTTGTCATCACACATATTACATATTACAACCCAGGCGACAATAAGGCCTGTGTATCCAGGTGTAAAGCGCAGCAAGGGGCAAACAAATCACAGCTGAGAGACTTTGAAATGTATTTTCCTTCAAGAGAGAATAGTAATATTTACAAGTATTACACTATATACAGTTGCAAATGTATGTGGTACAACACGGTTAATCAAAGTGGCAAAGAGAAGACAGAATGGACAGCCGGTTACTCCACCAGCTCAAATGAAAATGACAAGGAGTGGACAGTGAGTGCGGTGACCACGACACTTCCACAATTGCCATATCCACCTTGGTACTGATCGGACGATGGGCCCCATCATTCCGATCCTTAAGTACTGGTTTCGCTGGTTGGGTAGGTAGCTTTTCAATGAGGGTGTTGTAACATGCGCTGATTAAAGGTTACGTACTCTTTGCATGCCACATAGCAAATACATCATTTATTCTAAGCAATTAAAGGTTGTTGACACTAGAAAGCGAGTGAGGCAAACCCAGCATTCCACATTTATTGCTTCGCTCTCCTCTCTCTCTCCTCTCTCGACTCTCTCTCCTCCTCGTCTCTCTCTCCCTCTCTCTCCTCTCTCGCCCTGTGCCTCGTCCGTGCCATACTGGTATGTGATTTTCAATGGCGTTTATGAATATTACACCAAATGACATAAAAATACTAAAATTTTCATATATTGGCAAACTGCAAACGATTTACATATTAATTCTTTATTCAAGACTACACAGAGTTAAAAGATGTTAGCCTTACCTCATCTCATTTTCAGCGTTAAAAGGTGTTATCATACAGCGTTTAATTTACAGGCTACAAGCTGCAATCCTTCCTTGGTTTTATTCCTAAACTTGCCCTAGCAACGTGTTTAGGACTGATACTAACTTAATGAGGTGACCCAAACAGTTAACTAACAGTCGGGTACCTTAATTTATGTTCTAGGTGAATTGGGCAGCAGACGTGAAGTGACTGGATAATACGCTCTCTTTTACCCAGAAAATCATCACCGTGTCGTATCCGGATGTACCCTGATTCCATTCACATATTAATTCCATACTGATTTTTTTAAATGTACAAGAGTACGATTGGATTTTATGATCCTCCCAAAAATAGAGATTAAAAAAGAAAATTTCTACGTCAACAGGAAAACAAGAAAAAAAGTAAATGAGCCTATTGGTTGTTCGTAAGTCAGTCGTAGGACATAAAAGGCTTTGTTGACGTCTAGACGTCAAGTGAAAGCCTTTTAACACCTCATAAAAGACGAGTATTATAAAGCCTGGCAGAGCACAAGCCGGACAATCCCGGACTAATGTCGCGTCATAAGACAAGTAATCAGCAGAAATATGATGGAAAATCCACCTTATGAGCACTAATCAGGTAACGTACCACAAGATTACGCCCTTCTCTCCAAGCAGTTTTTTTATTATATTTCCTGTATATTGAAACAGCTTCTGGCTTATAATTATTATTATTATTACATATCATCATCGTTACTAAGGCACTAAACCGTCGAGCTATGGTAACAACAGCTGTTTGTACTCCACCCTTTATCTGAATATTTCACTGTTTTTTTTCTTCTCAGAAAAAATAAATAAACGTAAAAATTTTGCTTTTGTAAATAATGTAATATAGGCACACCTCTGGCAAGACAGTTACAGCAATGAGTGGATGGTGGAGAAGTGTTTTCATTTTCTGATCACCCCTAGCCTAAATTATATATATATATATAGATATAGTATATATATATATATATATATATATATAAATAATATAATATATATATATATATATGTTAGGTCAAGACACATATTCAACAGTTAGGTATCTTTATTTGAAACGTTTCGCCTACACAGTAGCTTCTCAGTCGAGTACAGAAAACTTTTCTGTACCGACTGAAGACCCTACTGTGTAGGCGAAACGTTTCAAAAATAAAGATTACTAACTGTTTGCATATGTGTCCTTACCTAACAACCTGTCGGTATTTTTATACCATTTTAATGTTCATATAAATATAGATATATAGTATATATATATATATAGTAAAACTATATATATATAATATTATATATATATCTACTTCAAAGCACTCTCTTGAATACCCTGCTGCTGTCAGTATATAAATTCATTTCAGGGAAAATTAAATTTTTTTAGCCATATGCATTGGGTTTTTTGGCTTACGTCTAATTAATTTCGAATGTAATTTCCATGAGTTATCAGCCACTCAATTATGCTATTGTGGAATATTTTAATTCTGCGCAAAATTAACTTAGCTGCTTAACATTGCTTCACTAAAATACGAGTAATGGAATATAGATTAATCCTATCCGAACTATTTAACTTTAGTCTACAAAATATTCATAATGTGATGTTTCCTCTAATTTTCTGGAAGTTATAACTACAGTTAATATTCTCCAAACGATCGTTGCCGAATCAGCTAAGCCAGAACACTGAGCTTTAAAAGCATGATATATACGGCAAGTGTAACTATGGCCTTTGTGTATTCTTTCTATTCATTCTTTTTCTACCTTCTGTTTTCCTTTAGTCTCTTCCTTCTTACTCGGTTATTGGAGATGTTATGCCTTCCTTCTTACCTTTTTCTCACCCTTTCAGTAATTCTTATCCTTCTCATCTCATTCTACTCAATTCCTCTCTCTCACCCGCGCTGTCTGTCTTGTCTGTCTGCTGTCGTCCTGGTCTCAGTCTCTGTCTCTGTCTCTGTCTCTGTCGCTGTCTCTCTCTCGATCACTCATCCTATCGATCATCTTCTCAACTCCTCTCTTCCACCCACTCTCTCACTCTCTCTCTCTCTCTCTCTCTCTCATTACTATACTTGTCTGTCATTTATCCCTATCGCTTTCGTTGTTCAATTCATCTTTGTCTTTAGTTTCTGCTCTCTCCCCTCTGTTCAGTAATTATCTTTCACCTTTCCCTTCTCTTTTTTAACTCCTTTCTTCTCCCTACTTTAACTCCCGGTGCCTGCTTATTTTTCCATCAAATCCCCCCCCCCCTCAAAAAAAAAAAATAGTATTCCGCATGCTATTCCCTATCCATCTAAATACTACTCAGAGGCCCCACTCCCCTCATTACCCCTACCACCATAGAACTACCCACCCATAATCTAACACAACTATAAAAGAAGGGGTCCATTAACACGTCTTTCCCATGTGTCATCATCTACCACCATCTTTCTCCTGCTCAGTCGATGCTCTCGGTAATTGTAGAGAAGCAACAACCTCTTCCGAATAAGTAGGTAGGTTAGGTAGGTAGAAAGGAGGGAGTAAGGAAGTAGGCTACGCGTAAAGTGGGTAATAATTTAGGAGTTTTTCTTATAATAGTCTTTAAGTTTTTTATGTAGGCAGGAATATACGTGGGTATTTAGGTAGTATTTACGAAGTAGTAGGCACCAGTTAGCCAGGCAGGGTAAGCATACGTAAATGTTCGAAGGTGTTAATAGGGAGTTATAATTCCCCCCTTGCTAAGAGTCTGGTTTATGTCGACCGTATACTTTCAATTCCATGTTTGAATACTAGCATAGTTATGCTTATCAGGTCGATAGTTATAATCCAAGCACATATATTAACTAGGTATCGTTATATATATAATTATATATAATATATATAATATATATTATATATATATATATAGTATTATATATATAATAGTATTATATATATATATATATATATTATAGGTTGGTAGACAGCAACCACCCAGGGAAGTACTACCGTCCTCCAATGACTGTGAAACAGAAACCTGATAGAACCTTAACTGTTTTGCTATGATGGTAGATTGCTGGTTCTTTTCTGTCTCCATAAACACACTAGATAACAGGATATCTTGCTACGCCCTACGTACACTTCGTCACACTCACAGACACTCACATGGCATTAATAATTTATACATACATCTAGGTGTTTTCGTCCTTTTTCTAAATAGCTCTTGTTCTTCTTTATTTCTTCAATTGTCCATTGGAAGTGGAAAAGAATCTTTCTCCCGTACCATGCGAGCGCTATGAGGCGCTCTAAAATCGCGGGAGCAATGTGGCTAGTAATCCCTTTCTCCTGTAACATTTACTAAAAAAGAGAAGAAGAAAACTTTATAAAACTGGGATCTTAAATGTGAGTGGATGTAAGTGCGATGACAAGAAACAATGATTGCTGATGTTATAATTGAAAGAAGTTGGATGTCCTGGCCCTAAGCGAAACAAAGCTGAAGGCGTAGGGATTTCGTGGGGGGAAATAATGGGCTTAAATCTGGAGTAATCTGAAGAGTTTGAGCAAAGGAAGGTAGCAGTAATGTTGAAGGATAATTATGGAAAGGAAAAAAAGAATATGAATGGCAAATTTCAAGAATTATGTGGATTAATGTAAAGGTTTGAATGCGAAAGCGGTCATAATATGCGTGTAGCACCTGGAGGAAGAGACACCGAATCTACTATTACGGCTGTGCTTGGAATGGGTAAGTGATGTATAGAGCCTTTGAAAACCAATTGAAGAGTATTTGTGGTAGGATCTGAATGCTAAAGTAGGAAAACGTTTTAGAGAGGGTGTGTAGGAAGTTTGGGTGCCAGGTGTACATGATAATGGAGCCCTGCTGAATGAACTTTGATAGAAAGGGGTTTAAGTTTATAGTAATACATATTTTAAGAAAAATAGAAGAAAATAAGTATACAAGAATATGATGTAGTGGCGTAATGACAGTAGTTTGTTGGATTAATTATTGGTAGATAAAGACTGTTGAGAGTAGACTCTCAGTATTACATGTTTTAGGTGGGGCAACAGCTATATCAATCTCTTCTAGTTGTACTACACTGAGAGTAAAAGGTAGATGGGATACAAGGAAAATAGAAGCATCAGGGAAGAGAGAGGTGAAGGTTTATAAACTAAAAGAGGAGGCATTAGGGTAAGATATAAACAGCTATTGGAGGATAGATGGGCTAAACGAGAGCATCGCAAGGGTGAAGAGTATTGGGGTAGGTTTAAAAATGTATGTTTAGAGTGTTCACAAGAAGTTTGTGTTTACAGGAAAGTGGGTGCGGGAGGGAAGAGGAGCGATTTGGTGGAATGATGTAAAGAAGTAGTAAGGGAGAAAAGTTAGCATATGAAAAGTTTTTACAAAGTCGAAGTGAGCAAGATGGAAAGATATGGAAAAAAGAGAGAGTTAAGAGGTGTGAAGCAATGTACAAAGAGAGCACAAATGAGAGAGAGGGTGAGATGTTATCCAACAAATTTTGTTGAAAATAAGAAAAGTTTTTGGAGATGAAATTAACAAGTTAAGAAGCCTAAAGAACAAATGGAATTTGTCATTAAAAAGAGGAGAGAAGTTATTAAATGAGGAGTTTAGAGGTAGTGGGAAATGGAGGGAATATTTTGAGGAATTGTTAAATGTTGATGAAGATAGGGAACTGGATTTCGTGTATAGGGCAGGGAGAATAACATATTTAGATGAGGAAAAGAGCCAGTTGTGGTTGTGGGGGAAGTTCGTGAGGCAGTAGGTAAAGAATGAAATAGGGTAAGGCACCGGATTGATGATAAAGATAGAAATTTAATAAGCAGGTTGGGATATAGTTTGGATTGGTTGGTGCAATTAATTTAATAAAGTATGGAAGAAGGGTAGGTATCTAGGGATTGGCAAGACAGTCATAGTTCCTCTGTGAAAAAGGAAAAGGGGACAAAAGAAGTCAAAAATTATAGGGATAAGTTCTTTGAGTTATACCTGGTACAGTGGTATGGTAGAGTTATTATTGAAAGAATTAAAGAGTAAGACGGAGAATAGATAGCAAATGAACAAGAGGCTTTAGGAAAGGTAGGGGGTGTGTGGAACCAGTGTTTACAGTGAACATATAAGTGAACATATTTAAATAATGGTTCTTTTTTTTTAACTAAAGAGTCTTTTTGCTATTTATATGGATTTTGGAAAAAGATAAAATGAAAAAACCCCCAGGGTGGGATACGAGGGGGCAATGTTGCATGAGATGTAGCAGGTGTATGGGGTAGAGGTAGGTTACTGAAAGCAGTGAAGAGTTTTTACGAGGATATGAGGCTCAATTAAGTATGAAGAAAGAAGGGAAATTATTTCCCCAGTAAAATACGCTTAGACAAGGAGTGTGAGCCACACCGTGTAGGTTTTAATTTATTATAGATGGGGTGTAAGAGAAGTAAATGCGAGGGTCGTTGGCAAGAGGCGTGGGGTTAAAAGATAAAGAATCACACATAAAGGTGGATTTCACAGTGCTCTTTGCTGATGACACAGTGCTCTTGGGAGATTCTGAAGGAAGTTGCCAGAGATTGGTGATGAATTTGGTAGGTGTGCAAAAGAAGAAAATTAAAAGTGAATTCAGGAAAGAGTAAGTTATGGGATAATAAGATTAAGTGAGAAAGATTTGGATATCAGATTGGAGGAGAGAGTATGGAGAGGTGAACGTATTCAATACTTGAGTGTACGTGTCAGCGGATAGGGTCTTGAAAGATGAGGTGATTCATAGAATTGATAGCGGGAAAGGTGAGTGGTGGCACTTTAGAAGACTAACTGAGACAAAGAACTTTGTCCTTGGAGGCAAAGAGGGAAAAGTATGAGAGTAATAGTTTTTAACCCAACGCTCTTAATGGGTGTAAGCATGGGTATGAATGTTGCATGCGAGGAAAGGCAGAGGCAGTGAGATGTCAGTCTGAGGGCAATGTGTGGTGTGGCATTTAATCAAGAGAATTCGTAGATTGGAAGTTAGAGGAGGTTCGGGATTACCAAAACTGTGACCAGAGGACTGAGGAGTTGTTGAGGTGGTTTTCGGACATGTAGGAGAATGGAGCAAAACAGAATGACATCAAAGTGTAATCAGTCTAAGTGGAAGGAAGGGCGGTAGGGTCTGCCTAGGAAGGTTGGAGGGAGGGGGTAAGTGAGGTTTTGTGTGCGAGGGCTTGGACTTCCACGGTCATGCGTGAGAGCGCGTATTGGTAAGGAGTGAATTGGAGACAAATGGGGGTAATTACGTGGGGGGACGTGCTGTTGGAGTGTGAGCAAAGTAACATTTATGAGGGGTTCAGGGAAACCGCAGGCCGACTGAGTCCTGGAGATGGAAGTACTGCCTGCACTCTGAAGGAGGGTGTTAATGTTCAGTTTAAAAACTGTAGTGTGAAGCCACCTCTGGCAAGACAGGAGGTGTGAATAATGTGAAAATTTTCTTTTTCGGGCCACCCGGCTTGGTGGGAATCGCCAGTGTGATAATTGAAAATAATAATAATAATAATAATAATAATATATATATATATATATATATATATAAATAAATATATAATAATAGATATATATAATATAATATATATAATGTTAAATATATATGTCTGCCGAATATGTAAAACTGTCATACAAGAATCATTTATAATTAAGCTCTTCGGATAATTTTCTCATTATATGTTTACAAATATATTTTTTTCATTAATTTAATGTTAAAAATTTTTTAATTTTTGCTCCAAAAGAATCTAGAAAACTTATCTAACCTTAGTATAACAAGAAACAATTTATTTTAGCCTAACCCAACTAAATATATTTCAATACGTTAATAATTTAGTACTAACAAACACATGTATCAAATATATTTGCAGGTGTTCAAATGATGTGGCGAAATTATTGCATACACAAATTTTCAACTTGTCGTATGTGGCAAGATGAGCGGTTTGCTATTTAAGCCAAGACGCAAGTTCGCTTATTCGGCCACGAACATATATATATATATATAATATATATATATATATAAAAATATATATATATATATATATATATAATATATATTTATAACAGACACTGGGCTAGCCACGGATTCAACCCATTCGTACTGGCCCGGCTCCATGGTAGCGAGAACTACATGATGCTTGTAACCCACAGGACTATACAATCCTAAAGAAATGGCCCCAGCCAGAGAGCTAGGCTGATTTTTCGCCATCCGAACTGACCTACTGTGTTGTGGGAGCTTCTAGGCTAATTTCATTCTCCTCCTTGTTTCGTGTACTAGCCTCAGGAGCAGCATTAAATATTATTGTAACCATGGACGAGTGGCATTGATCAATAACAACAATGCGCTAGCCAAGGAGTCGAACCCATGTCGTAATGGCCAGCCTCATGGGTGAGCGAGAACCTCATAACACTTTAACGCACAGGATGTTATTGATAAATACCACTCGTTTGTGGTTACAATAATATAAATCTGCTCTTGTGGCTGGGGGGGGAGATATACCAAACAGGATAAATGAAATAGCTTAGAAGCTTCCTGCAACACCGTAGGTCCTCGTGGTTTTTAAAACAGCTAGCTCTCTGGCTGGCGCCATTCTTGTAGAATTGGTGGTCCTGTGGGAGCTTCATGTGTTCTCGCTCACATCCATGAGGAGCAGTACGACATGCGTTTCGACGCCTTGCTACGCAGTGTTGTTAATGATGAATAACACTCCGTCCATGGTTAAATAATATTATTCTGCAATACGAAGGTCTACTTACTACATATTTTTAATCAATCAGACGAATAATTTTTTCCAAGTTTCAGGACCTAGGACAGAGAATTTACCCAACACGGAGTCGTAATGTATCCCTAAGATCTAGTTTATTTCTTGAATGGTCACATAAAGAAGACAAAATACCAAGACGGAACAATACACAAATAACCAGAGCATTGAGAAAAATCTTACTAGTACTAGTCAGTGATCCAAGTCGGTCCGAAACGTCGTCGTAAGTTTCTCTCTCCAATGTGCAGGTTATTTGTATAATGTCATCACTAAATTCTCAGTCTGTTAACCAAGGAAAGTTTTTGGCTTATTTTTTTTTTTTTTTTTTTTTTTTTTTTTTTTTTTTTTTTTTTTTTTTTTTTTTTTGCTGCTTGTAAGAAATATTTTCAGTTTCTTAACAATTTGCTGTGTCGGGGGTGTGTGAAACTGTGCTGATCCAAACCTCTGAAATATCTGTATTTTTAGTTCAATACTTTTTGTTTTCCCTAATATATTTGCTTTCTTTTCGTGAAATATCTGACAAACGTTGGAAGGCTCTACGATTCTTATCTTTCCCTGGGGGGGGGGGTTATTTCACTCTCTCTACTTTCCAAGATGTATGAATTTGCCAACATTTCTTCAAGGTTTTTACTGAACCCATCCTCTCAAGGCACTCCTTTACTATTAGCATAACTCATTCGAACGTCATAAATTTCACATGGTCTGGATTCACTAGTTTCAAGTAATATTTTCTAATGGAACGGCAAAATTAAACAAAATTATTTGTATTTATATCTCAACTTTGGGTCGGGAGTACTTGTGAAACACTTTAGCTGATTTGTATTGCTGTTACTGCCCTTACTGTGTATCACTGGCTCCTTGGTTTTTTATATGGGGGTTTTTCTGCATTTCAGTAACACTTCGTTAATGCATATTTTTTACATTAGAAAATGGGTGTTATAAAAACAGTTTTAAGTACAATTTTTGACGTTGTTGAGTTAATGTAGTTATTATAATAGGCACCACTTTGAATTCCTGTTTTTAATAATATTCTTCGAATTGTTACTATTCAAAAATAATATATATCTATTGGTTTCACTATCATTACCTTCATTCACTATAGTGTTTACTAGTATAATTTTAAAAAAGGTTGGCGTCCTTCCACTGCAAATTAATCAATAAAATCAACAACTAACAGAGCACAGCAACACGTCTATACGAAATAACTGCTGAGCACCAAAAATAAGATCGTACTAAATTAAAAAACCCTTTCCCTAAAAAAATGAAAACACCTCTCAAAGCTGTATGGTCCAGTATATTCCGAAATAAATTGCAAAGCGCGTCATAAATTCCTGTGCGATTTGGTGTAGGGCTTAAACTCTTCACGCTGCCGCCCCGTGCCGAACTATGTACACACACACACACACACACACACACACACACACACACACACACACACACACATACACACACACACACGCACGCACGCATTTTTTTGGACTGCAAGAAGGCCTTCGACACAGTTCCTCACAAGAGGTTACTGCCAAAGCTAGATGACGCGCCACACATCGAGGAAACACTGCTAATGGATCAGAGAATACCTGACAAGGGAGGCAAACAACGAGTCATGTACGTGGCGAGGTGTCAGAAAGTGGGCCCTGTGACCCAGCGGGGTTCCACAGGGTCCAGTCCTATGACCTGTGCTGTTCTTGTATATGTGGAACGACATAACGGAAGGGATAGACTAGAATTGTCCTTGTTTGCAGATGATGTGAATTAATGAGAAGAATCAAATCGGATGAGCAATCAGGCAGGATTACAAAGTGACACTGGACAGCTACAAGCCGTCCAGCAACTGGCTCCTTGACTTAAACCCTGTCCTAAGCGCAAAGTCATGAAGAATTGGGGAAGGGCAAAGAGAGACCGCAGACACAATACATTTAGAATGGCCAAGATACTGCAAACCTCACTCAAGGAAAAAGATCTGGGGGTGAGTATAAAAACACCGAGCATATCTGCCTGAGGCGCACACAATCAGATAAAACTGCCTGCAGCACTACAGGGCGCCAGCAAACCTACGGATAGCGTTCCGATACCTCAGTAAGATTCGGTTCAAGACTCTGTATACCATTTACTCAGGCCCATGATGGGGAAGTAATCAGCACAATTGGAATCCACACCTAGTCAAGCACGTCAAATTAGAGAAAGTGCAAAGGTTTGTAACATAATTAGTCCCCAGAGGGGCCCCCCTTACGGGGATTGTCTCTACGAAGAAAGGTTGAGGAAATCGGCCTGACGACACTGGAGGACAGAGGGTCTGGGGAGACATGATACGACAGTATAAAATACTGCACCGGAATAGACAAGGGGACAAAGACGATGTTCAGAGAAGGGACACAGACACAAGAGGTCACAATTGGAAGTTGAAGACTCAGAATGAATCCAAGGATTTTTTAGGAAAGTATTTCTTCAGTCATAAGAGTAGTCAGAGGCCGTGGAATAAAAGCCTAAGAAAGTGATGTAGTGGAGGCGGGAACCATACATAGTTTTAAGCATGGCAATGATAAAGCTCATGGGCATGGAGAGAGAGACCTAGTAGGCAATCAGGCGAAGAGCTCGGGGCCAGAGCTATGACTTCGACCTTTGCAACCACGAAATAGGCAGTACAAATAGGCGAGTACACACACAACGACATACACGAACTCCTAACGTTCATGAAAACAGTTTAGTCCAAACAGGAACACCAAACAATTAAAATACAGTTTAATGACACGGAGCTGGAGAGTCGATCATAAAGACGAGAGAACTTGGAAACCAATACTGCAAAAGACCAATCAAGAAGCTTACCAGGGATTTAAACAGACCGGAAATAAAATTTACGACTGTAACAAAAGAGAGAAAAAAATGAAATAGAAATAGTGAGTAAGAAAATGTAAAACTTGAAATCTTTTAGTCTATTTTGTAAGACAAAATGTTTAAAAATAAAATATTAAAGAATAAGAGAGAACGAAAAATTGAGGAGAAAATAAATTGAGGTATTAAGCAGAGTTTTCCTGAATATGTTTTTACAAAATAATCCTTTAAATAAGGGTGTAAAATCCTTTGACATAACTAAAAATGGGTGATAAAGAAATAACTAAAGAGGCGAATAATAAATTACTTCTGGATAATGACGAATAAAAAAATAAATCAGAAACCGAATATCGCCAACTCGGAAAATTTTAGATCTATTCAAGAAGGTAATCAGCATACATAGTTTTAATATAAAATGGAGGAAGACCCCTTTAAATTACAGGCGAATTTCGCAAATAAGAAATGTTAAAAGAATACTGGATAATCATTAGAGAAAGTGGAATGAATTTCTTACTAAGTAAAACTTGACCAACTGTAAAAATTAGGTTACTGGTCTGTCAAATTCATGCATATCAAATCTATTAAGTTATTATTGAGATGAATTTATCTAGAACTAAGAAGATTCTGATGGAGTACAATATTAAAAAAAAAAACAAATTTTAAGAACTGAAAAATATAGGGAATAAAAGGCGAACGATTACGACGGACGAAACAAACACACACACCACACCTTCAAAGTACACATACCTGACTGCGCTCTACCTCATGAATTTCAAGTACATACTCGCTTAATTCCACAAAGAGAATTCCTGGAATTCTGACCACTTATATGTTATTCCAAATTTTACCACACTTATCACCTTGGGCGCGCAAGCAAATTAATGTGGTTAGCCAAAGTTTTTCAAGCACTACGCCTGAGTCAATACCTCGAGGCTTCTAAACTTACTTAAACTCTGTAATAAGCTTCTAGAGACTTAAAAAAAAAACATGTTTCGTAATTGCCCAGTAAACTACCTAACAAAACCTTAAACTACCGTAAAAGCGGATTGTAATCTGGGACTATATTTAACAGCAACTGATATATGAAACGGCCATTCCTCGTCGTTTTAACTAGAGTTCTAATAAGAGTGTTCAGACGTTCTTTCTTTGTAGCATCTCTCAGGCATTGCACCGTCAAAGATGCCTTGATGACTCTTTCCTCTACATCTCCGCTGCTCTCTATGTTTCACAGGTGAAATGAAGAATATATATATATAGATATATATATAAATATATATATATATAAATAAATATATATATATATATATATATATTATATATATATATATATATATATATCTTCAATTCACCTGTGAACATAGAGACAGTCGCAATGTAAGGAAGAATCAGCATGCATCCTTGAACGGAGCAATGCCTGAGAGATGCTACAAAGAAAACGTCTGAACACTCTTATTAAACTCTAGTTAAACGACGAGATGCCGTTCATATATCAGTGCTGTTAAATTAGTCCCCAGATTACAAGCCGCCTTGTTACCGTCCGTTAAGGTTTTTAGGTAATTACTGGGCAATTACGAAACATTTTTTTTTCAGTCTCCTAGAACTTATACAGAGTTTAAGCTAAGTTTAGCAGCCTCGAGGTATTTGACTCAGGCGCTAGTGCTTGAAAACTTTGTGCTTAACCCAAATAATTTGCTTGTCGAGGTGCATAAGTTGGTAAAAATTTTGGAATAACCATATAAGTGTCAGAATCTCGGAATCTCTTATGTATAAGAGTATGTACTTGAAATTCAGAGTAGAGGCGCAGTTATGGGTAACTTTGAAGGGTTGTGTGTTGGTTTGTTTCGTCCGTCGTATAGTTCGCCTTTATCCCTCTATATTTTTCAGTTCTTAAATTTGTCTTTAATATTAAAACTCCACAGAAATCGTTCCCTTAGTCTAGATAATTCAATCTCAATAATAACTTAAATAGATATGATATGCATGGAATTTGCAGACAAAGAAACCCTATTATTTACAAGTTGGCAAGTTTACTTAGTAAAAATCATCCACTTTCCTCTAATGACTTATCCAGTATTCTTTTAAACAGTTCTTATTAGCGAAATTCGCCTTAATTTAAAGGTCCTTCTCCATTTTAATTATTAACACTATGATGCTGATTTGTACCCCTTCTTGAAATGAGGATCCTAAAAATTTCCGAGTTGGCGATATTTCCGTCTGATTTATTTTTATCTCGTCTTATCCAGAAGTAATTACTTACTTCCTCTTTAGTTATTTCTTTATCACCCATTTTTAGTATGTCAAGGATTAAACACTCCTTTAATTTAAATGTCTATTTTGTAAACAACATTTCAGAAACGCTGGCTTAATACCTCATATATTTTCTCCGTCCAATTTTCGTTCTCTCTTATTCTTTATATTTTTATTTTTAACATTTGTCTTACAAAAGAGACTAAAAGATTCAAAGTTTTACATTTCTTCTTACTCACAATTTCCTATTGTCAAATTTTTTTCTCTCTTTGTTACAGTCGAAATTTATTTTCCGGTCTGTTTAAATTCCCCGGTAAGCTCTTGATGGTCTTTTTACAGTATTGGGTTCCAATTCTCTCGTCTTTAGATCGCTCTCCAGCACGTGTCAATAAATTTTCATTTCTTTATTGTTTGGTGTTCCTGTTGGACTAAACTGTTTTCATGAACTTAGAGTTCGGTATGTGGGAAACATCCTGTTTTTTGTCCCCCTTGCCCCAATTTCCCCTTCATTTTTTTATGTCGTTACATGTCCCCCCTATCTCTCCCCCCCCATGTCGCAGGTTGATTTCCCCTTAACCCTCCCGTAGGACATACCTCTTAGCTCTGGACTAGTCTTGTTGCAAACCTTTGCACTTTCCTATTTCTTCACGGTTTGGCTAGGTGTGGGTTCCAACTGGTGCCGCATACTCCAATAGGGGCCTAACATACAGGTGTACAGGTCCTAATGTTTCCCCTTTTTAAGATGTCGGAATCTTTTCTAAAGGTTTTCTAGGGCCCATATCTGCACATTTTTTTGTTATTTCCCTTTCGGGAGATTGCCGGGTGTTATACTCACCCCAAATTTTTTTCCTTGAGTGAGTTTGTAGTCTCTGCCCCCCAAAACGTCTCCGTCTGCGGCCTTTCTTTGCCCTTCCCCAACTTCATGATTTTTGCCTTGGGGTTTGAATCCGGGCCAATTTGCGGCCCAGTTGCAGCCTGTCCAATCCCTTTGTATTTTTCTGCGGGTCCGATCGATGAATTCTTCTCCAACTTCACGTCTCGAAAACGGGACCCCCTCAGAGCCTATTTTTTCCTCATGTCGTTCACAAATCCCAAAACAGACTGGCCAGGCTGCCCCTGGGGGACCCCGCTGGTCACAGGTGCCCACTCTGACCCTCCCCACTCCCATGATCCTGCTGTTTTCCTGACAAGTATTCCCTACCCCTTGAAGTCCCTTCCCTTTTACCCCTGCTTGGCCCTCCGTTTTTGCCCCAACTTTGTTGGAACGGGGTTTCAAACCCCCCTTCTTGCAGTCCAAGAATAGGGAAATCCACCCCCCCTCTCTCTTTGCTTACTGCGTCCCCATGTCATGAACTCCAGTAGGTTTTGAACAGGATTTTCCCGTCCCTGAACCATGTTGGCTGCTGTTGAGAGTTTTTTCCTTCTATTTTTTTCACAACTCTTCCCCTATAATCTTCTCCATGTTTTTGCATATTACATTTCGTGACGCGGGTCTGTAATTTAAATTTTTCTGTCTGCCCCTTTTTTTTTAAAGTTTGGGGCTACATTTGCTGCTTCCAGCCTCGGGCAACTCCCTGTTTCGATAGATGTTTTGAAATTTTGGGGTACCAAAGCCCTCGCTCCCCTCTAAATCCCCATGGGGAGATGTATCTGGCCCCTTTCCCTTTGAGGTATCTAGCTCACTCAAAGCCTTTTCACTTCTTCCTCGGTTGGTGCACTGTGCCAGCACTTGGTGGTGGCCTCACCTCTCCGTTTTTCGGGCCCCTTCGTCTCCTCGAAAACACTTCTTTGAACCTTGTTATTCTTCACATATTTCACGTCATTTTTTGTTGCCTCCCTCCTTCCTTCCTTAGCCTGATTACCGGGCCCACTGTTGTTTTCCTCCTGAGTGGCTGTACAACTTTTCGGGTAGTTTTGGCTTTCGCTGCTATGTCATTTTCATATTGTTTTGGGCCCCCCTTCTTATCTGTGCATATTCGGGAACTGCCCTTTCTCCTGGGTCCCCTTTCCTTCTATATTTTTTCCAAATTCCCACCAAAATTTTGGTTTTTGCCTCCCTCCCTTTGGTAAACCATGGGTCATCCCGGTTTTTTTAATCCGTTACCCTTGGGGCAAAACCCCCCCACCTCTTGCATTTTGTTCTAATATTCCTATCTCATTAACTGCCCTTTCCCCGCCATTCTCTGTCCCACTGAACCCCCTTTAAAGGGATTCCTCATTCCTTTTGGTTTTTTTCTTGTATTTTGGGTTATTTGTCCTGCCTTCTTCGTGCTCGTGTTAACTCACCCCAAAATCTTTCTCCTTGACGAGGGTTTTCAGTCCTTGGCCCCCAACTATCCTTTTTTGTGGCTTCTTTACAAGGATTTCCTTCCATGAATCATGTGGGGTCGTTTATAATCTTGTTCCGTTCCAGGGTCCACCTCTCTCCTGATAATTTCTCTATACTTTGCATAATTAAAAACGCAGTGAAAACCCGGGGGTGTGTGGGGTTTTGTGTGTGGTGTGTGTGGGTGTGTGTGTGTGTGTGTTGTGTGGTGTGTGTGTTCAATACCTTTTAGAAAAGATAACACACACACAACACACACACACCACACACACACCCCGGTGTCACTGACGTGTATAGTTCAAAGTTTTAAAAAGATTATCAGGAGGAGGTGGAGCACCTGGAAAAAGGAACAAAATTATAAAAACAGCCAGCACTATTATGGGAAGGAAATCCGTGTCAAAGAAGCCACAAAAGAGTATATCTAGGTGGCCAAAGGGCTGCAAAAACCCCGCTCAAGGAGAAAGATCTTGGGTATATAACACCGACACGTTCCGAGGACAGTCAACCAGAAAACGCTACAGCATCGGGCGCCCGGGGAAAACCGAGAAAAGCGTTGATACCTAGTAAGGGAAACTTCAAGACCCTGTACACGGTACATCAGGCCCTATGGATAGCAGCAACATTTGGGGGAAACCCCCACCGGTCAAACACGTCAAGAAATTAGAGAAAATGCAAAGGTTTTTCAACAAAGGGTAGTTCCGGGGCTCAGGGGTATGTCCTACAAGAAGGTTAGGGAAATCACTGGGCACTTGGGGGTCAGGGGGTCAGGGGGGAAAATAACGACAGCAAAATACTCGTGGAATAGATAAGTAGACAGAGACAGGGGTGTCCAGGAGTGGGCACAGAAACAAGGGGGCACAATTGGAAGCGAAGACTCAACGAGTCAAAGGGACGTTAAAAAGTAAATTGTTTTACCCTAGAGTCGTCAGGAAGTGGAATAGCCTAACAATGAAGTATTTGGGGCAGGAACCATACACACTTTAAAGGAGGTATACAAGTTCGGGAAACAGAGAGACAAGGACCTAGTACGTCTGAAGGGGGGGGGCCCGGGGTGAGTCTCGACCCCTGCAACCACAATTATTGAGTATCCACACCACAAATTTTTAGGCCAAGTGTCTATTCACGAGTAGCTTTTTACAAACGGCGCAACGCCATAAAAAACAAAATGTTTTTTTAAGGGGACAAATAATCGCTTCATGTGCTTGAATCACTCCCCCCCGGGGCGCTCATAGTCCTATGGGCCCCAACAACGTCAATTAACGTAGCCAAAATCAATAAAAAATGAAAAAAAAAAGGGAAAAAAAAATAAGCATTATCAGCATGGTAATAAAAACCCTTGCGTTTTTTAAATATTTATTAGAAGAATTTCGCTCATTGGAAACTTTTTTTTACACTGGAGAAAAAAAGTACATTTTCCTCTTTTGTCGAATCATACTATAAAACCCCTAGTGAGCAGCGCTGTAAATGACTGGGACCAGTCTTCACCGCATCTAAAACTAGTTTTTGGGAAAATTGTTACCGCCACATCTTTAGATTTCCTTTTGGGGGGATATGTCATCCCGTGTGGCGGGGTGTGATAAAGTATACAATGGAGAGATGACAAAAATGCCTGTTGTAGTGCCTTATAGAACATATCTACCACTGTAGCAGGAATGATATGGACCATGTATGTGTTATTTACAGCAGTTGATAAGGTCATCTGATGAAGTGGGGAGGGCCCCGCAAATTTCTGCAAGGACCTTGATCGGGGATTTTACTACCAATGACTGATTTGACGCCTCCCCAAAAACATCCCCTTTTCCCTTTTTCGCTGCTGTTCAGAGGGGTAATGCCTGCTGTATTTTGGGTACGCGCCTCAGTTCTGAAGAGCTGGATGAGATTTTTGCATTATAATCAGTGACAAACACGTAACAATATGTACTAGACATGTATCTCTCACATCTCATGTACTGTATATGCCATCTTTATATCAACAATGCATCTCTTGAACCTTTTGTACCATATTATGTAATAAAATATACCTATTGGTAAAAAAGAATGAAAAGATGGGGTGGTAGCGGAAGTGGAATATTCAAACAGCTTCAGGAAGAAATCAAAATACTCTTCTTTGAAGCCTTTTTTATCCACTTATATATATATGCATATAAGTGGATATATATATATATATATATATATATATATATATATATATATATATATATATATATATATATATATATATGCAATAAGATCACAGTAAACAGGTGATTTCAGAATATGTGTCTATAAGACTCCTTGTAAAATTTGTGATAAAGTTTATTACGGTCAAACTGGTAAAAATCTCGAACTAAGATTAAAAACAACATAAATATAGCATTAGAACTGGACAAGATTCCAATGCTCTATTTATTCATGCGAGAGATTTTTACCATCCAATTGATTTTCAAAAAGTTGAGAAAGTTGTATCAAGCAAGTACATGGTCGACAGGAATATAATTGAATCTTGTTTCATAAAAAGCAGTTTTGACAATAATATGAATATTTCCTTAGGTTTATATAAATTAGATCCATTTATAATTAATAGAATTTGGGAAGTATTTAATAATACATTGGACAAATAATAAATTTTAAAATTCATAATTCTTGGGTAGAATAGTTTGTTGGTGGGTTGTGTGAAGGACCTGTCCAGTTGGGCCAGCGGGCCTGCTGCAGTGTTCCCTTTCTTATGAGCCGCGCGTCAGGTGTTGCTTTGTTGTGGGATGTGATAGTGAGATGTGGGCTAGACCCTTTACATGCCTTCCTTTGATACATCACTTTCATTGTTCCTTGATAATGTGAGTAGTCACGAAAGCATTTGGAATTTCTCTATTCTTTGACAGTGGTTGTTTTGCATAATATATATATATAATATATATATATATATATATATATATATATATATATATTATATATATATATATATATATATATATATATCTTCATTTCACCTGTGAAACATAGAGAGCAGCGCAGATGTAGAGGAAGAGTCATCAAGGCATCTTTGAACGGAGCAATGCCTGAGAGATGCTACAAAGAAGAACGTCTGAACACTCTTATTAAACTCTAGTTAAACGACGAGGAATGCCGTTCATATATCAGTGCTGTTAAATTAGTCCCAGATTACAAGCCGCTTGTTACCGGTCGTTTAAGGTTTGTTAGGTAGTTACTGGGCAATTACGAAACATGTTTTTTTTTTTAGTCTCCTAGAAGCTTATTACAGAGTTTAAGCTAAGTTTAGAAGCCTCGAGGTATTGACTCAGGCGCTAGTGCTTGAAAACTTTGGCTAACCCAAATTAATTTGCTTGCGAGGTGCATAAGTGTGGTAAAATTTTGGAATAACATATAAGTGTCAGAATTCCAGGAATCTCTTAGTGGAATTAAGGAGTATGTACTTGAAATTCAGAGTAGAGGCGCAGTTATGTGTAACTTTGAAGGTGTGTGTGTGTGTGTTTGTTTCGTCCGTCGTAATAGTTCGCCTTTTATTCCTCCTATATTTTTCAGTTCTTAAATTTGTCTTTAATATTAACTCCATCAGAAATCTTCCTTAGTCTAGATAAATTCATTCTCAATAATAACTTAATAGATTTGATATGCATGAATTTGCAGACCAGAAACCTAATTATTTACAAGTTGGTCAAGTTTTACTTAGTAAGAAATTCATCCACTTTCCTCTAATGACTTATCCAGTATTCTTTTAACAGTTCTTATTAGCGAAATTCGCCTGTAATTTAAAGGGTCTTCTCCATTTTAATTATTAACACTATGTATGCTGATTTACCTTCTTGAAATGAGATCCTAAAAATTTTCCGAATTGGCGATATTCCGTCTGATTTTATTTTTTTTATCGTCATTATCCAGAAGTAATTTACTTACTTCCTCTTTAGTTATTTCTTTATCACCCATTTTTAGTTATGTCAAGGATTTACACCCTTTAATTTAAAGGATCTTATTTTGTAAACACATTCAGAAACTCTGCTTAATACCTCATATATTTTCTCCTCAATTTTTCGTTCTCTCTTATTCTTTATATTTTATTTTTAACATTTTGTCTTACAAAAGTGACTAAAAGATTCAAGTTTTACATTCTTCTTACTCACTATTTCTGTTTCAAATTTTTTTCTCTCTTTTGTTACAGTCGTAAATTTATTTCCGGTCTGTTTAAATCCCTGGTAAGCTTCTTGATTGGTCTTTTACAGTATTGGTTCCAAGTTCTCTCGTCTTTATGATCGCTCTCCAGCACGTGTCATTAAACTTTTCTTTATTGTTTGGTGTTCCTGTTTGGACTAAACTGTTTTCATGAACGTTAGAGTTCGTGTGTGTATGTGTGTGTACTCGCCTATTTGTACTCGCCTATTTTGGTTGCAAAGGTCGATTCATAGCTCCTGGCCCCGCCTCTTCGCTGATTGCTACTAGGT
>NC_069449.1:22286088-22311088 GCF_026875155.1 Cherax quadricarinatus
GGTCGAGACTCAGCTCCTGGCCCCGCCCCTTCACTGATCGCTACTAGGTCCTCTGTCTCTCTGCTTCCAGAACTTTGTCATACCTCCTCTTAAAGCTGTGTATGGTTCCTGCCTCCACTACTTCACTTGTTAGGCTATTCCACTTCCTGACGACTCTATGGCTGAACAAATACTTCTTAACGTCCCTTTGACTCGTCTGAGTCTTCAGCTTCCAATTGTGACCCCTTGTTTCTGTGCCCACTCTCTGGAACAGCCTGTCTCTGTCTACTTCATCTATTCCACGCAGTATTTTGCATGTCGTTATGTCTCCCCTGACCCGCCTGACCTCCAATGTCGTCAGTCCGATTTCCCTCAACCTTTCTTCGTAGGACATACCCCTGAGCTCCGGAACTAGCCTTGTTGCAAACCTTTGCACTTTCTCTAATTTCTTGACGTGTTTGACCAGGTGTGGGTTCCAAACTGTTGCTGCATACTCCAGTATGGGCCTGATGTACACAGTGTACAGTGTCTTGAACGATTCCTTACTAAGGTATCGGAACGCTATTCTCAGGTTTGCCAGGCGCCCGTATGCTGTAGC
This sequence comes from Cherax quadricarinatus, assembly GCF_026875155.1. Lineage (NCBI taxonomy): Eukaryota > Metazoa > Arthropoda > Malacostraca > Decapoda > Parastacidae > Cherax > Cherax quadricarinatus. The sequence goes on from NC_069449.1 coordinate 22,286,666, forward strand.
AGTTATCTGGTTGACATGTGCCTCCGGAGACGTGCTCGGTGTTATACTCACCCCAAGATCTTTCTCCTTGAGCGAGGTTTGCAGTCCTTGGCCACCTAGACTATACTCTGTTTGTGGTCTTCTTTGACACAGGATTTGCCTTCCATGAATCAGTGCTGGCTGTCGTTTATAATCTTGTTCCGTTCCAGGTGCTCCACCTCTCTCCTGATAATCTTCTCTATGACTTTGCATACTATACACGTCAGTGACACCGGGGTGTGTGTGTGTGTGTGTGTGTGTGTGTGTGTGTGTGTTATCGTTTCTCAAAGGTACTTGACACACACACACACACACACACACACACACACACACACACACACACACACACACACACACACACACACACACACACCCCGGTGTCACTGACGTGTATAGTATGCAAAGTCATAGAGAAGATTATCAGGAGAGAGGTGGAGCACCTGGAACGGAACAAGATTATAAACGACAGCCAGCACTGATTCATGGAAGGCAAATCCTGTGTCAAAGAAGACCACAAACAGAGTATAGTCTAGGGGCCAAGGACTGCAAACCTCGCTCAAGGAGAAAGATCTTGGGGTGAGTATAACACCGAGCACGAAGGAAGGCCAGGACGAATGAAGCCAAACTACAAGAAAGGGGACTACACAGGAATGAGGAACTACCTGAACGGGGTTCAGTGGGACAGAGAACTGGCAGGGAAGCCAGTTAATGAGATGATGGAATATGTAGCAACAAAATGCAAGGAGGCTGAGGAGAGGTTTGTACCCAAGGGTAACAGGATTAATGAAAAAGCCAGGATGAGCCCATGGTTTACCCAAAGGTGCAGGGAGGCAAAAACCAAGTGTGCTAGGGAATGGAAGAAATATAGAAGGCAAAGGACCCAGGAGAATAAGGAGAACAGTCGTAGAGCCAGAAACGAATATGCACAGATAAGAAGGGAGGCCCAAAGACAATATGAAAATGACATAGCAGCGAAAGCCAAATCTGACCCGAAACTGTTGTACAGCCACATCAGGAGGAAAACAACAGTCAAGGACCAGGTAATCAGGCTAAGGAAGGAAGGAGGAGAGGCAACAAGAAATGACCGTGAAGTATGTGAAGAACTCAACAAGAGATTCAAAGAAGTGTTCACAGAGGAGACAGAAGGGACTCCAGAAAGACGGAGAGGTGAGGCACACCACCAAGTGCTGGACACAGTGCACACAACCGAGGAAGAAGTGAAGAGGCTTCTGAGTGAGCTAGATACCTCAAAGGCAATGGGGCCAGATAACATCTCCCCATGGGTATTGAGAGAGGGAGCAGAGGCGCTATGTGTACCCCTAACAATATTCAATACATCTATCGAAACAGGGAGATTGCCTGAGGCATGGAAGACAGCAAATGTAGTCCCAATCTTTAAAAAAGGAGACAGACATGAAGAAATTAAACTACAGACCAGCGTCACTGACATGTATAGTATGCAAAATCATGGAGAAGATTATCAGGAGAAGAGTTGTGGAACACCTAGAAAGGAATGATCTCATCAACAGCAGCCAACATGGTTTCAGGGACGGGAAATCCTGTGTCACAAACCTACTGGAGTTCTATGACATGGTGACAGCAGTAAGACAAGAGAGAGAGGGGTGGGTGGATTGCATATTCTTGGACTGCAAGAAGGCGTTTGACACAGTTCCACACAAGAGATTGGTGCAAAAACTGGAGGACCAAGCAGGGATAACAGGGAAGGCACTTCAATGGATCAGGGAATACTTGTCAGGAAGACAGCAGCGAGTCATGGTACGTGGCGAGGTGTCAGAGTGGGCACCTGTGACCAGCGGGGTCCCGCAGGGGTCAGTCCTAGGACCAGTGCTGTTTCTGGTATTTGTGAACGACATGACGGAAGGAATAGACTCTGAGGTGTCCCTGTTTGCAGATGACGTGAAGTTGATGAGAAAGAATTCACTCGATCGATGACCAGGCAGAACTACAAAGGGATCTGGACAGGCTGCAGACCTGGTCCAGCAATTGGCTCCTGAGTTCAATCCCACCAAGTGCAAAGTCATGAAGATTGGGGAAGGGCAAAGAAGGCCGCAGACGGAGTACAGTCTAGGGGGTCAGAGACTACAAACCTCACTCAAGGAAAAAGATCTTGGGGTGAGTATAACACCAGGCACATCTCCTGAAGCGCAAATCAACCAAATAACTGCTGCAGCATATGGGCGCCTAGCAAACCTCAGAACAGCATTCCGACATCTTAATAAGGAATCATTCAGGACCCTGTACACCGTGTATGTTAGGCCCATATTGGAGTATGCGGCACCAGTTTGGAACCCACACCTAGCCAAGCACGTGAAGAAAACTAGAGAAAGTGCAAAGGTTTGCAACAAGACTAGTCCCAGAGCTAAGAGGTATGTCCTACGAGGAGAGGTTAAGGGAAATCAACCTGACGACACTGGAGGACAGGAGAGATAGGGGGACATGATAACGACATACAAAATACTGAGAGGAATTGACAAGGTGGACAAAGACAGGATGTTCCAGAGATTGGACACAGTAACAAGGGGACACAGTTGGAAGCTGAAGACACAGATGAATCACAGGGATGTTAGGAAGTATTTCTTCAGCCACAGAGTAGTCAGTAAGTGGAATAGTTTGGGAAGCGATGTAGTGGAGGCAGGATCCATACATAGCTTTAAGCAGAGGTATGATAAAGCTCACGGCTCAGGGAGAGTGACCTAGTAGCGATCAGTGAAGAGGCGGGGCCAGGAGCTCGGACTCGACCCCCGCAACCTCAACTAGGTGAGTACACACACACACACACACACAGGGTCTAAATCCCTTCCATGTGCAATGCTCCCAAAAGCTGCAGCGCTGCAACATTTGCAACGATGACAGCAGCACTTGCAACACTTACCTGCAGGTATACCTGGAGGGTGTTTCGGGGGTCAACGCCCCCGCGGCCCGGTCCATGACCAGGCCTCGCAACAATTTTAATACTGTCAGCAACATCTGCTATTCTGCCAATACTTTAAATTCTGACAACAATACCAGCAACATTACCAGCGACACTGCCGATAATACTTGCAACATTACTTATGCTTAAATCTACACATGCAACATTTGCAATGATACCACCAATTTGCAGAGCTGCCTGAAAAGCTTACAACTGGCCAGTAATATTTATAACTCTACCAGTAACACCAATAGCATATGAATCGCTGGTAATAACACTTCCAACACTGCTATCAAAAGCTGCAACACTACTAGCAACGTATGCAACATGCAGCACTTCCAGAAGCATGTGCAACACTAACCTCATATGCAACACCGCTGGCAACATTAGCAACACTACTAACATATGCAACACTGCTCACAAGATATGCAACACTGGTAGCTTCATATACAACACTGCTGGTAACATAAGCAACACTGCTAACACACAAAACTACTAGCATTATATGAAACACTGCTAGCTATACAAAACTGCTAACTTATGCAACACTGCTGGCGAGATAATCAACACTGATAGCAACACAAGCAAGAGGCCCAACTCAGTGTTCCTTTAATGATTTAATAACTGAAAGGGCCTCAAAAAATGCTCACCTGTTAACATTTTTGCATAATGTTTATGAATCGTCTGATATTACAAAATGAATACAACTCTCGAGGCCAGTAATGAATGTACTCTGAGTGCGGTCTATTGTAATCTGAAATAATTGTTCAAAATTGCGCAAGCTGAACTTCAGAGTTGGATCAAAATGTTTTGTTCAACAGAAGTATATTACATTAGTGATTATTATTGCTTCCATTGCTGCTGCTGCTGCCTCCAGAGGTCAGCCTTCAGGTGTCAGTCTCCAGGTGTCAGCCTCCAGGTGTTTGCCTCCAGGTGTCAGCCTCCAGGTGTTTGCCTCCAGGTGTTAGCCTCCAGGTGTTAGCCCCCAGGAGTCAGCCTGTAGGTGTTACCTTCCATTAGTCAGCCATCACGTGTCAGCCTCCGTGGGTCAGCCTCCAGGAGTCAGTTTCCAGGAGTCAGCCTCCAGGAGTCAGCTTCCAGGAGTCAGCCTGTAGATGTTACCTTCCATTAGTCAGCCTCCAGGTGTCAGCCTCAAGGTGTCAGCCTCCAGGTGTCAGCCTCCAGGTGTCAGCCTCCAGGTTTTCAGCCTCCAGGTGTCAGCCTCCAGGTTGTCAGCCTCCAGGTTGTCAGCCTCCAGGTGTCAGCCTCTAGGTGTCAGCCTAAAGGGGTCCCGCCACCACGGTTCACCTCCGTGGGTTTAGCTCCAGGAGTCAGTTTTCAGGAGTCAGCCTCCAGGAGTCAGTTTTCAGGAGTCAGTCTCCAGGAGTCAGCTTCCAGGAGTCAGCCTCCAGGAGCCAGCCTCCAGGTGTCAACCTCCAGGATAAATCATAATTCCAGCATTTGGCCATTTTTTTTTTGTTGCTTGTCCCCTCGTACTTGTACATCAATCTGTATCCCCTCGTCCTGGTACCTCAGCCTGTGTGCCCCTTGTCCTGGTACCTCAGTCTGTGTCCCCTTGTCCTGGTACTTCAGCCCGTGTCCCCTTGTCCTGCTACCTCAGCCTATGCCCCCCTTGTCCAGGTACCTCAGCCTGTGTCCCCTTGTCCTGGTACCTCGGCATGTCTCCCATCGTCCTGATACCCCAGCTTGCGTCCCCTCGTCCTGGTACTTCAGCCTGTGTCCCCTCGTACTGGTACCTCAGCTTCCTCGAAACACAGAAGAGCAATAAACACTGGTTAAGAGCACTAACGAACTCAAATGGAGAAAATAAAACAGAAGATAGGAAGAGTACTGTATATTTCAACCTACTGCTGAGGCTCTCTCTCTCTCTCTCTCTCTCTCTCTCTCTCTCTCTCTCTCTCTCTCTCTCTCTCTCTCTCTCTCTCTCTCTCTCTGAAATACGTATACATGCTGTATTCTTTTACATTCACATTTATACACACACACACACACACACACACACACACACACACACACACACACACACACAAAATATGCAGTGAGTGTATGGATAAAAAAAATACAGAAATAATGCAATAATTTCGATCGACTTAGAAACATTTTTCAGGAGCCTTAGGTAGAAGGAAATTGCTCGCGTTATTTCTATTGTTACTCATGTGTGTATATATATGCGTTCGCGTTTGATATATCACCTCGGTAGTAGGCTGGTAGACAGCAGCCACCCAGGGAGGTACTACTGTCCTGGGAGTGAGTGTGAAACTGAAACCTGTCATTGTTTTACATGATGGTAGGATTGCTGCTGTCTATTTTTTGTTTCATAAAGACGCGGGAAAACAGGTATATCTTGCTACTTCTACTTACACTTAGGTCACACTACAGATGCATGTACACGCACATATATACATACCCATTTGGGTTATTTATTAATAGTTCTTGTTCTTCTTTATTTCCTCTTATCTCTTTGGGGAAGTGGAAAAGAATTTTTCCTCCGTAAGCCATGCGTGTCGTAATAGCCTAGTAAAATGCTGGGAGCAAGTGGCTAGTAACTTTCTCCTGTGTAAATTAGTAAATGTAAAAAGAAAAACTTTCGTTTTTTTCTTTTTAGGTCACCCTGCCTCGGTGGGATACGGCTGGCGTGCTCAAAATAAAAAATGTACAGAGAAGACAAAACACGATCAAACTCGGAAACCATTTTTCAGAACCAAGGTCCCAAGAAAAAAATCAACTCTAGAGACTTTCTTTCCTTATTCGCCCGGTCACTTCCCTTCAGTTTCTGTTCAGCTTTTCAAGGGAATGAAATACGTCGCTGTGGCTGTCGAAACTCCTCCAGAGTAAAATAAATTCGGACCTAAACTGTGTACATTGCTGAGCGAAATTACTGAGAAAAGCATTTCTTTGCAGTCTTTTACGAGGGTTGCTTTGAGTGTAATGTTTCCTGAATGACTACTACAATGCCAGTCAGCCTTAAATTAAGCAGGATTGACTGTTTTTTTGTAAAGACGGGGAAGTGTATGTGTGTACGTGCGTGTCTGTTACTTACCATTTGTCAGAGGAACTTGTCGACAGACACTTGGCTTGCTGTGTTTATGGGTATACTGGTTTGTACTGTCATTATAACCTTCCTCCGATCATTCTTTCTGATATTGCATTGAGATTAAGTTTCACTTTTGAATTAGTCATTTCAATGCTTGTTGGCTCTGTTTGGTTTGCCTTATAGTTTATCTCCGATAATGGCGTTTGTTCATTAGTAAAGCTACTGAAATTTTGCTTTCAGATCGATATTACCCTGTCGTTTCATGTCAACGTTCCTCTTTTTTCTAGTGTTACAAGTTATTCGCTTATTACATTTTTTATTATTATTATTTAATGTGTACATGAGGTAGTTTTAGTTGCCTTTGCTTTTCTGGCTCCGTCCATAAAAAAATATTTTCTGCTGCTCTACTCGAAGACATTCTACCGCAGCTTTCCAATCTCTGTTATGGAGATCATTCTGCTCTTCTTTTCCTGTGCTGTGCTCTTCTCCCTGAGGTTCTGTGGTTTTCTTGCGCCAGTTACTTAATTTTAAGTAGGAAAATCATTGATAACCACCGTCATAATCATCATCGATTACGATAGTGCGCATTGGAGGTCACAGTGGGCCCTGAAGGTGACAGTGGGTCTTGGAGATGACAGTGGGTCTTGGAGATGACAGTGGGCCTTCGAGGTGACACTGAGCATTGGAGGTGACTGAGTAGTGAAAGTGTATAGAAGTTAGGAAAGGTTGAAGATATGAGCCCATGTTGGGAGTTCTCTCTGGCGGTATAGTTAAGAAAGAGCGCGTGAGTTAATTGTAGTGGATAGGACATTTATTGTACATAATTGGTACCGGGAAGCTTTGCGGTTGGGCTTCATTAGGGTAGAGGTAACATGAGGGTAGAGGGGGGAGAAGCGAAGTCAGTGACAGTAGAGAAAACTGGAGGTTGTCAATTTTTTTGATAGGTTGTATAAATAGGGTAAATGTTGTATCTAAATCGTGTTCAGTGCTTTTCCATTTGTGTATATATATATATATATATATAATGCAATAAGATCACAGTAAACAGGTGATTTCAGAATATGTAAAACAACCGCTCTGAAAGAATAGAGAAATTCCAAGCGCTTTCGTGACTACTCACATTATCAAGGAACTATGATAGTTCCTTGATAATGTGAGTAGTCACGAAAGCGCTTGGAATTTCTCTATTCTTTCAGAGTGGTTGTTTTGCATATATATATATATATTTATATATATATATATATATATATATATATATATATATATATATGTGTGTGTGTGTGTGTATTGTTTTATTTTATTAACACATCGGCCGATTCCCACCAAGGCAGGGTGGCCCGAAAAAGAAAAACTTTCATCATCATACACTCCATCATTGTCTTGCCAGAGGGATGCTTTACACTACAGTTATAAAACTGCAGCATTAACACCTCCTTCAGAGTGTAGGCACTGTACTTCTCATCTCCAGGACTCAAGTCCGGCCTGCCAGTTTCCCTGAATCCCTTAATAAACGTTACTTTGCTCACACTCCAACAGCACGTTAAGTATTAAAAACCATTTGCCTCCATTCACTCCTATCAAATACGCTCACGCACGCTTGCTGGAAATCCAAGCCCCTCGCACACAAAACCTCCTTTACCCCCTCTCTCCAACCCTTCCTAGGCCAACCCCTACCCCGCCTTCCCTCTACTACAGATTTATACACTCTCGAAGTCATTCTGTTTTGTTCCATTCTCTCTACATATCCGGACCACCTCAACAACCCCTTCTCAGCCCTCTGGATAATAGTTTTGGTAATCCCACACCTTCTCCTAATTTCCAAACTACGAATTCTCTGCATTATATTCACACCACACATTGCCATCAGATATGACATCTCCACTGCCTCCAGCCTTCTCCTCTTTGCAACATTCATCACCCATGCTTCACACCCATACAAAAGTGTTGGCACAACTATGCTCTCATACATTCTATATAATTTAAAATATATATATATATATATATATATATAATATATATATATAATAATATATTATATATATATATATATATATATTATATTATATATGACAGCACTACAATGCAAAACAAATCATGCGAGCGTTATTTTATTAAATTACGCTTTGCCAGTAAAAACTAACTCCAGTCCTGGAGGCAGTATATACTCCCACAGCATTACCAGCTGGACCAAACTTCCCTCCCAGCCTGGACGAAACTGCCTTGCAACCAGGATAAAACTGCCAGACAGACTGGGCAAGCCTAGACAAAACATGCATTTAGAAAATTCGTGGCCAGTTACAAAACACTGGGGGTCAGCGGGAACCAAGGTCATGGCTACAATTATTTCCGCCCCTCGAGGATGAAACACAAATAATTTGTCGATAGTTGCATATGGGATGGCCCCGCCTGACCCAAATGCATCCAATTAATTAAAGACTCAACCTCCGCAGGGTTATACAGAGAGAGAGAGAAAGAGAATGAAACACTGAAAACCGGCGATGAATTATCAGGTGAAAAAAAGAGGAAAAGAAAGGAAAAATGGCTTGCAAAGAAATATTTATTTCCGACCACAACATTTCTGCGTATAAAGACAGCGAGAGAGATTTAGCGGAAAAGACAGGAAGGTAAACTTAATTCCAAAAGGGATGATAAGAGAGTGAAAGAGATTAAACCTCGTTCAAAGAAGAGGGGGGGAGAGGGGAGAAAGAGGAAGGAGGTAAACTCTAGTCAAAGGTAAGGAAAAAGAAATGGGTTGGGGGATAAATTTAGCTCAAGGGAGGTGACGGAACAGTAAGGGTTAACTTAGCTCAGAAGAAAGGGGCAGAACTGGAAGAAAGAAATGGACGGTAGAAATAGCAGTGGCGCTTACGTCAACTAACATTGTTTTATGTATCATACTGTGTTACAGTGTAGTCCTAAGTGCCTATAAATAATTATTTTTTAATCAAATGTTTATAACGATTATTTTAATTACCTCTTTATAAGTATTATATTTAAATTACTTTTAATTATCTTTTAACTGACATTTGTAATAATCTTATTTTAATATTAATTAACAATTCTCATTTTAATTACCTATTTGTTATTCTTGTAATTATATTTATTTTTTGGATGTATTTGTAATTTCCTTTTATTAAATGCTTCCTTGAAGGTACTTATAATTTAATTTTGTATTGTCATTTTTGTAAATCTTTTATTCTAAAATCTCAGGTCATTATTATTGGGAAACCCGTAAGGACCACTGGGAATAGGGGGTAGTCAGGTAGCTGTGATATCATGGATCAAGAGCCCTTCGCTACCCTAATACCACAACGTACATGGTTATAAATGACTATAATTTTTAAAGGGGTGGACCGGTAAGCCAGCGGAAGGCCTCGGTCAGATGACCAAAGCTCCGAAGGCGGGTCATCATTTGACTAAGCCCCGCGTCAGGAAACACTTGTTCTGTTTCCTGACAAACCTTACCTAACCTAAGCTACCGTAATTCCAAGTTCATATTCTTTAAAAGAGGAGTTGTATATTAACTCAGTGTATTTACAATGACCCACGTACAGTCGATAGGCTTTAAACTTAATTATTAATAAGGAGCATCAAATGAGGGATGAGGAGGGTTAATAAAAATAATGTAAGGCAAGACAAGCCACGGAGGGCAGGGGGGAATCTTTAGTTCAAGTACTTTCGCACTTCTCAGTGCGTCATCAGGAGCTGTGCAATGTTGCAAAAGCAGCAACAAGAGAAATGAGGGGAAGTTTTCTCAGAGTATGGCAGCGTAACACCCGCTAGCACCTCAGAATGTCTGCGATAATTTGCATTAATAATATAAATATAATTAGAAATCCTACAGTATATTTAAATGTTGGCTTTATTTTTTTTTAAGAGGTGGATTAAGTCAGCAGATCACTGTTAGATAAACAGTGGCGAGTCATCAGGAGGCAAGTATTCTGTTTCCTGACGAAGCTTATATAACCTAATCTAACGTTTCCATTGTAAGTTCAGATTAATATTCTTTTGAGGAATACTCTTGAGGGAAGGGGGGGGGGGGTCACATTACCAAAACATAGTCATTGTTTTGACTAATACTAGCTCTGTAGTATTTTCGTTCCTATTTATATTGAACTTGAAACGTACACCGCGATAAATCGTAAATGAAAGAAGACTGTGGGACCCAATACTTATCAAGGCTGAGTAACTAATCACCTGATACTGCTGTTTCCTGTATTTATAACACCACTGTCTTCGATTGAAAAAGCCTGCTGAGCAGGCGAAATGTTTCAACAATAAAGATACCCAATTGTTCATGTGTTTTTTACTCATAGACTTGTCGGTATTATATACTATTTATATAATGAAATTTTCTGTGTTTTTCTCTAAATGCATGTTGTTACCATTCGGTAAATGAAGAGATGTATGTACAGTCTTATAGCTAAGGGCAGAAGAACGAAGCTTGACCTCCCTACACACTTAGAAATCGTCACGTCAACACTACACAGTCCAGCCCTAGTCGCCAGCACTCTGAAAAATATAACCTTAATTAGAGAGCTGCTAATGTTAAATGGGTGGTTTGTTTGGTTATAGACTGCGTGACGGTCCAAAAAGCTGTAAGAATATTCTAATCCCTAAAAGAGGAATTAAAGTGTTATATCAGCGTAAATGCAATGATATACACATATTCACCTTATTAATTTTATGCACAATTTGGTGCAAACTGAATACACCAGGATATACTCCTCTTAGTGATACTATCGAATATAAGCTGAGATATACACTTAGTGTATACCTCAGCTTATATTATACTGAGGGATACACACTTCTCTGAGTGTATGTACACAGAAGAAAGATGTAATATGTTCCTAAACCAGTAGATTTATTTGTAATTTAAGTACAGAAACTTTATGTAACTTGAACTTTAATTTTAGCAGACCTATTTTGTACTATTATTTAATGTGCAAATTATTGATTTTTGGGAGTCAAAAGATAAATTCTGAGTTATCTGCATCTAATTCACTTATTAACGACGTTTCCGTTCGCTCCGGACCATTGTCAAGGCTAAACTGAAGTGTTCCAGCTACGACATTTTAGCGTTTTATTCTTTATGACTAACTAGCCTTCGTACACGAGTTCTTTCCTTAAGAAAAGCTACTCGTAAATCGAGTACATTAACACATAGCGAGGAACCTTTCCTTACAGATGGTGTGACCCACTAGGGGGCTCTATGGAGCACTTCTTGAAGCCCCCCGTGGGAGGAACCTGGTATAAATCTCCCAGCGGGTGAAACCGTGCATAAACAAAAACCCCAAAACCTCTATACATTAGGTCCTTTGCTCTTTCTGTTACCATTTGTCGATTAAGAGCCATTACGGCGCACACTCGCAAATCTCTGGTAATGCCTAACAGCACTTAACGTAGGAATTTTTTCCAGAGTGATCCTGATCGTCTTACGTGATTTTATGTGATTTATGGGATATATGCTCTTGCTTTCGTACGGTATGTGACGAACTGAGCTGCTGTTGTAGTGCAATGTTGGCGGTGAAACAAACAGCCTCACTGATCAGGCCCTGATCCACCGGGAGGCCTGATCGTGGACCGGGCTGCGGGGGCGTTGATCCCCGGAATACCCTCCAGGTAGACTCCAGATAGGGCTGCTAAAGTGCAGCTTTTTTGCACTAACTCCCTATGAGGAATGGGAGCACTTCGATGCTGGTAAATGACTCTTGATGCATGGAGTTAGAGCTTCCCTGCTTTTGCTAGGGGTCAAACGGGATTACCTCCCATCGAAGTATGACCCCTTCGGGTTTAATGCCTCCCAATGAAAAATAATAAGAGTAATAATAATAATAATAATTTCCTGCGCAAGAGTTCGTATGATCCCTCTTAGCTGGAACACCAGCCAGGAACACTTTAGCTGGAACACCAGCCAGGAACACTTTAGCTGGAACACCACCCAGGAACACTTTAGCTGGAACACCAGCTGAAGTTTAGCTTGGACACCAGCTGGTAACAGAGTACGTCCTTCAGTCAGAATATAAATCAGTCACACTTGCAAAGTCAATTTTTATAACAAATTTTCCGCTAAAACGTTCTTTTAAAAATGGAGATAAATGACGGAAAGCCGACAGGTGATAAAAGGCCCAATAGCAGAGAAGAAATTTACTGAGAGGTTTTGCCTGTGGAACAGGCTTCTCCAGTTAATGCCCGAAGAAACATGTCCCTAAGCGAAACGTCTCACTAGAGTTCGTCTCTGCAGTTGCATTTTGTCATTACCAGCAGAGATCAATATTTACTCTCCGTATATTTGATAAGATCAGTGTTCCCGGACTGGAGAGTTTGAGTTAATTTTATCCTAAGTGAATGTGATGTCTGTTTCAATAAAGGTGTACTAAGTGAATGTCATGTAAATAGCTTAAAGAACAGACAAGTTGTAAAAATTAGACACTTGTGCAAATGTTGAACAAGTATCTCATTCTTCACTAAGTGGATGGAATCTTGTTCACTTCCCTCTTAAATATTTATGGAGTGGTACGGATCTGTGTATCACACAGCCTCAGTCGCTGTGTAATTTTTTGGATCCAAATGATGTACTAATTCCGCTTTGTTATGGGGTGACAAATGCAATAGCTTTCAAACTATTGTATTTGTCACCCTATTTCTTAGATATCTGGGAATATTATGTTCAAAGTCTTTCAAAATCTATTTAATGGAATACAATTTTTAGGGGAGGAGGCTTGCCCATGCTGCCTTAAATTTTACATTACTGATTTGGCAAAAGTGGAAAAATACCTTAAATTTGTGCGAATTATTTAAAATGGATTTTTGTACCATGGGAGCATCAGGTAATTCTACTAAAAATGCAAAGAATCTGTCCATTATGAAATGTGTAAAATTGTGGGAACAACTGATATATGGAAACGGAAACTCACGCGCCTCTTAAACATTAATCGCAAAGGTACAGCAATTGTAATCTCCACTTTCACTAACATTCTCTCTTATGGAGTAGCTGCATCAGCCCAGACTTCTGTAGTCTAGGCACCTTCAGTAGATGAAATGTCTTTCACAGTAGGTCGATATCTGACATTTGGGAGTGCTCCTTGTCGACATTTTTGGAGTGCTCCTCGTTAACATTTGGGAGAGCTCCTCGATGACATTTGGGTGTGCTGTCTGTGAGACTCTTGGTTTATTTAATCGCAGAATAGCATTTTGAACAACTACTGCAATGATAATGTAAAAATTTCTGAGCAGTTTCCGCAATGGCATAAACAGAAGAGTGATGTGTGTTTTTTGGCGAACCTCTACAAAGAGCGATAAAGAATCCAAATACTACAACGTTTTTTGTAACTCTATATGTATAAGAAAACTGCATGGGTAATGCAGGAAGGGAACGAACTGTAAAAAAATAAAAAGAGCTTGATTCAAATGACATGATTTTTTAAGTAGGTACAAATACAACCTGCACTCTAGGAGAACGGAGTGAAGGAGAGGTGGGGGTCAAGATCTTGAACACAACCCATGCAAGCACTGGCAGGGTAACCATGATTCGACCCCAGCAAAGGGCGCTCTTCCTGTGATCGTGTTTGCTTGAACCTCCTCCTCTTTTCTGCACCACTGTAAACTTCTGATGTGTTGATTTCAACACGAAAGGCCTAGAGCTATCATTCAACTCCCCCCTTTGGTTGTTATGCATTTTGTATCACATGCTCGCGATTTTTACATAACGAGGTGATTACAACTATGTTCAGTCACCTACTTCCGGATACCGGCGTAGCAAGATGGTAAAGTAGCAGATTTCTGCCCACCATCCAATCTGTCTCCTAAATCAGTTCAAAACTCAAATGTTTAACTCTTCAAGAGATGTTCCTTTATGCCGGTGAGAGGCTCTTGAGCTAACGAAATGGATCGGTGTAAATTTCTTTGTTGTAAGGTCTGAGGCACTAAGGCCGCAGTTGGTTGAAGAGCGCGATACCGATAGTTTTGTGGACCATGACCCAAAACAACATTTCTCTCTAAGCAGAGCTTTCCCAAGGCTTCAGACTGTTTTATATTGATAGAAACGTTGCCCAAATTAAAACTAATTCACCAAACTTGCGTCTTTGTCCACATGGCCGCATTTCACCTGTAAACCAGCACCAAGGGGAAACAAGAGCTAAAAGATCAATCTCGGTGTTTATACACTGATATGAGCCGGTATACATCGCGGTGTATATACACCCCTGAGAGTGTAAACACTCGCCCTTTCTCTAACACACACCATCCCCAGTTTACCCTTCTCACTATACAGTGTAAACACACACCCCTTCCTCGTTTGCGTCCCTTTCCCCGCTCCCGACAACCACTCACTAACTGACAAGGTTCCCGCACACCAGAACAACGCACTCTTGTGTAAACATGCCAAGCTTCAGAATTGAAAAATACATTTCTTCACAATAACATATACAGTTTTGTGATATTTATCTTCGCTTGAACGTTAGATGTAAAGGCCTACAGAGAAATGTATCTCTCAGTGTACTACTACATCGAAATGTGTGTGTGTTAGAGCATGTATAGTGAGAGGCATGTCTGTCTCAGAATATATACCCGAGATGTGTATCTCTCCGTGTATATACAATAAGTGATGTTGAAAATGATATAACATATGCAATAGGTATCAATAAAGATACCTAACTGCTGCGTACGTGTCTTAATCATTATACAATAAGTGGCTTTAATCTCTTAAAATTTATATTCAGTGAGTGTTTTATGAATTTTCGTGTACAGTGTATTTCCCACTTTAGGGAAACAGTATATGGCAGTTTATATATAGGCTTTAAGCCTAAGAAACGACGACCCAAACGAATTCACGGGAATACAACAAACACTCCTTTACCGAGGCCCTCTTCAGCATATAACAAAGGAATTTTGAGGGTCAGGAGAAATCGTGAAAAAATTCTCTTCATTTCATTAGTCCCACTGATTTGGTAACGGTTATACACTGTTAAAAAAAAATGTTACCACCACACAATGATACTCGTTAGCAGACTGGCAAAAGTGATCATTGCTGCGTTATTGCTTTATTTTATTTAAGAAGTGGAAAAAAGCTCTAAATATTTCTCTCTTACTACACAGCAGTGTTCCAGCATCTACACAATTTAATATATCATCCTTAGATCACAAAAAGAATATTCAGACTGTCGAAACTCAAGTCTGAATACGTCTCAAGAACAAGGCTTGTGACTGATCAGTCTAGTACGTCTTTATCTATCACCGCAGTCTTCTCAATCTTCTTAATCACCAAAACTACCACCAATACAGTTCTCTTCACTGTCCCCATCACAGTCACCACCACAATCACCTCCACCGGATCAGCCGGGCTGTGGTTCGTACGTTGGATTACGTGCGGCCAGCAGTAACAGCCTCGTTGATCAGGCCCTGATCCACCGGGAGGCCTGGTCGTGGACCGGGCCGCGGGGACGTTGATCCCCGGAATGCCCTCCAGGTAGACTCCAGGTAGGTAGACCACAACCACCATCAAAATCACCACCATAATCACCACCATTATTACCACCATCACCACCATTCAAACAATAATACAACTCAGTCTTCGAAAAGGAAAATTCCCTTATACTGCGTCCCCACTGTTGGGTTTCATTCAGCTTTTCCCTTGACCCTAGCTGCCATGCTCTCTTCCCTGCTCACACCACCTCTCCCACCTCTTCTTTTGATGTGCCTCTCCCATTCTGTTCCTCTTGTGCACACACTTGTACGCACACAGGCACACAAACACAAACACACACACACACACACACACACACACACACACGCACACGCACACGCACACGCACACGCACACACACACACACACACACACACACACACACACACGCAAAGGTTTGCAACAAGACTAGTCCCAGAGCTAAGAGGTATGTCCTACGAGGAGAGGTTAAGGGAAATCAACCTGACGACACTGGAGGACAGGAGAGATAGGGGGGACATGATAACGACATACAAAATACTGAGAGGAATTGACAAGGTGGACAAAGACAGGATGTTCCAGAGATTGGACACAGTAACAAGGGGACACAGTTGGAAGTTGAAGACACAGATGAATCACAGGGATGTTAGGAAATATTTCTTCAGCCACAGAGTAGTCAGTAAGTGGAATAGTTTGGGAAGTGATGTAGTGGAGGCAGGATCCATACATAGCTTTAAGCAGAGGTATGATAAAGCTCACGGCTCAGGGAGAGTGACCTAGTAGCGATCAGTGAAGAGGCGGGGCCAGGAGCTCGGACTCGACCCCCGCAACCTCAACTAGGTGAGTACACACACACACACACACACACACACACACACACACACACACACACATACTGGGGGGGATAGCATACAAAATACTGAGACGAACTGACAAGTTGGACAGGGGCAGAATGTTTCAGAGATGGGACACAGCAACAAGGGGTCACAACCGGAAGTTGGAAACTCGGGAGTTGTCAGGAAGCGGAACACTCTGGAGAGTGTTATGTTGTGGAGGATCCATTCATAGTTTTAAGAAGAGATAAGATAAAGCTCTTGGAGCAGGGAGAGGGTGGACCTAGTAGCGACCAGTGTAGAGGCGGGGCCAGGAGCTATGACTCGACACCTGCAACCACAATTGAGTGCAACTAGGTGAGTACACACATCGTGGGGTTCCACTAGCATCATTATTAGGACCAGTACTGTTTCTGGTGTGCATGAATAACGTACCGGAGTGAGATGAATGAAATAAACCCTTAACTGTGAGTGCAAAATTAATGAGAATAAAAACATACGAGTACAAGGAAAATCTACAAAAAGGACGTAGACTACCTACACGAGTGGTACCTGGAATCCAACCCCAGCAAATATAAAGTTAAGAAAATTGGGAATGAAACAAAGCCTGAAGAAATCACCCAAGAGAAAAGACATAAATGTCGACCATATCGACCACCAAAACTCCACCACCACCACCACCACCAACAACAACAATAACAATCTTGATTGCCATCACCCACCACGACCATTACCAACATAGCCACCACCATCATCACCACGACCTCCAAAACCACCACAACCACCATCACCTCCAAAACCATCACCACCCACCACAACACCCTACCACTACTACCACCACCACCTTTCAGCCACACTCAAGGAGCCTGTCGCCAGCATTGTGCGGAGGCATTCACTCGTGTAATTCGGAAGGATAATCTCCTGCCAGGTGAAATTCTACCCTAGCCTTACCTACTCTCTCTCTCACCCTCTCTCCTTCCCTCCCATATTCTCCCTTCCGCTCACCTTCCCTCCCTCCTCCCCTCCTACCCTTCTTCGCTCCCACTCTCCCTCTTACTCTCATCCTCTTTCTCCTCCCTTCCCCCTTCTTTTTACACAGGGTTTGACAAGGTTAAGGATCCCTATCTTTATTGACAAGCTATTTACAGGTTAAGGATTCCTAACTTTATTGACAAGCTAAGAGCTGTTACCTACATCAGCTCATTTGAAAGCATTTTTATTGTTACGAGACATACAGGTAAGGAACAGGATGAAGTTGGAGCTATCTGTGGGCCAGCATTTTCATTTGATCAACTGACTTTATCTCTTTGACATTATTCTGTACTAATGTGTTCCATACTCGAATCATCCATTCTCTCTCTCTCTCTCTCTCTCTCTCTCTCTCTCTCTCTCTCTCTGACACACACATACATACACAAGCACAAAATGAAAAACCGCCCACAGGCCAAGTGTCGATCGACAAGCGCGTTTGACAACCGGTAAGTAACACAGATGCATGCACCAAGTATCAACTGGTAAACGGTCAACCATCTTCCCTACAGTGCATAAGATAAGGCAGACATTGTAGCTTACATGTTCTCGTGAAGAGGTAATCCCTGCTTGCTCGAACCGTGATTTAGACTTTGCCCAAGAGGTTAGTTTATTGTGCACGCCCTATCCAACCTGTGGATGGTAGCGCAAGAGCATATTGATGCAAAAAGGCCTAGGAATAAGACCTCAGAAGGTTAACAGAAGTGCATCTATATTTATATCTACATTTCACTAATCTGCTACAAAGCAAATTTAGGAAATTTGTTTATCATATCTGGTATCTTATCCTCATTAATATATCTTGATATATACCATAGATTATATTGTCTATATTCCTTAATAAGTGGATGATTAAACACACTGTGCTCAAGATAGCAACCATAGGGCTGGGCACATGCTTTGCACTTGGTTTGATCAACATGTGTGTGTCTATCAAACTGACATACAGTTTCATTATTTACTTCTCTCCTATTATTCCGATTCTAGACACAGATACTCCAAAGCAATATTTTACATTTTCCTTCAGGGTACTTTTCTTTGGCTAACATATCAACATAATCTTGAAGGAGTAATCCAGTGTGTGATGGACTCCAGAGATTTAACTACCCTTGTATTGGAAAGAAAGAAAGGCAGAGGCTGAAGGAGAGAAAAAAATAATGTGGATTTGGAAAGAGCTGTAAAACTGGAAGAATAAATGAAAAAGCTGAAGAGGAATATTGATAAGATGAGAAAGATAGAAGCAGCAACACAGAAGGAAGGAGGAGCAGAGGGGCCAGGAAAGAACCAAGATGGAAAGTCACGACTCGAGATTCTCTTAGAAGATAGGGAGGCAAAGGTGGTGAAAAGAGAGGGAGCAGAGGAAATGGTGAAAACAGACAAGGCAGTCTGGAGAGAAAGGCAGTGAGTTCAAGGGAGAGGAAGAGGGAGGGAGGTCACCGAGGATATATGAATTTCATGAGGCTGATATGGGGTCAGGAAGCAGGTGGTGACACGAGGAAGAACATGAGATTATACCGATTATTGGGTGCACAGGAGGAGAAGACGAGAGAACAAGTGAAAAACTTAGTGTTGAGAGGTTCTTTTACAACAAACAAGCTAACCTTTTATTTTCACATAGCTCAAAAGTGGATCCTAAGACAAAGAGCATGAAAGGAATACAAATTACCATCGCCTGGATATAAACAGGGCGGAAATAAGAGGGGACAACTGGGTACATAAAAACCGTCAAACAGGGAAAAGAGAAGTAATTTAGTCCTCAGTAAATGCATGGTTATGAAGATTGCAGAACGACCTAGTAGACTGGACATGGAATATAAACTCGGGGGACAAACGTTGTGAACCTCGCTAAAAGAGACAGACCTTAAGGTGGGTACTGTGCCGAGCATATCGCCGGAGGCGCATCAACAGAACGACCTCTACAGCCAATGCTCATTTGGGAAATCTTAGTGGAACGTTCAGGAATCTCAGTAGTCATTCACTGTCCTTCATACAACATATATCAGGTACATCTTGGAGTATGCATCATCACGGATCCCGCACCTGATAATGGATATAAAAACTGGAGAAAGGTTAACGTTGAACCTAATTCCAGAGCGAAGGAGTGTGAGCTACGAGTAACTGAATCTGACATCACAAGACAGAAGAAATAGGGAAGATATAACATAAAATTATTAAAGGAATGATAGAGTAGATAAAGCTAGACAGAGGAGGGAAATAAGTACATGGGGAATATTGGAAGTTAAAGATACAGATGAGTCATAAGAATGTCAAGAAGTACTTCTTCAGCTTCAGAATGGTTAAGGAGAGGAATGATCTTAAGCGGGGGAGGCAGGCAGGCACGACAGAGCCTACGAGGCCAGGACAGCGTGAATCCGGCAAGCGGCAAGATACCCCTTCAATCAAGCGCACTCATTCGCATACACACACACACTCACACACACACTCACACACACACACACACTCACACACACACACTCTCACACACACACACACACTATATATATATATATATATATATATATTATATTATATATATATATATATATATTATATATATATATATAATATATTATATATATATATATATATAATATATATATATATATATATATATATATATATATATATATATATATTACGAGAGGTTTTTACAAAGCAGAAGTGTTATAAAGAAGAGCAGAGTATATGGAGAGTAAAAGAAAGGTAAAGAGAGTGGTGAGAGAGTGCAAAGGGAGAGCAGATGATAAAGTGGGAGAGGCACTGTCAAGAAATTTTAATGAAAATAAGAAAAAATTTTGGAGTGAGTTAAACAAGTTAAGAAAGCCTAGGGAAAGTATGGATTTGTCAGTTAAAAACAAGAGTAGGGGAGTTAGTAGATGGGGAGATGGAGGTATTAGGTAGATGGCGAGAATATTTTGAGGAACTTTTAAATGTTAAGGAAGAAACAGAGGCAGTAATTTCATGCACTGGTCAGGGAGGTATACCATCTTTTAGGAGTGAAGAAGAGCAGAATGTAAGTGTGGGGAGGTACGTGAGGCATTACGTAAAATGAAAGGGGGTAAAGCAGCTGGAACTGATGGGATCATGACAGAAATGTTAAAAGCAGGGGGGGACATAGTGTTGGAGTGGTTGGTACTTTTGTTTAATAAATGTATGAAAGAGGGGAAGGTACCTAGGATTGGCGGAGAGCATGTATAGTCCTTTATATAAAGGGAAAGGGGACAAAAGAGACTGTAAAAATTATAGAGGAATAAGTTTACTGAGTTATACCAGGAAAAGTGTACGGTAGGGTTATAATTGAAAGAATTAGAGGTAAGACAGAATGTAGGATTGCGGATGAGCAAGGAGGTTTCAGAGTGGGTAGGGATGTGTAGATCAAGTGTTTACATTGAAGCATATAGGTGAACAGTATTTAGATAAAGGTAGGGAAGTTTTTATTGCATTTATGGATTTAGAAAAGGCATATGATAGAGTGGATAGAGGAGCAATGTGGCAGATGTTGCAAGTACATGGAATAGGTGGTAAGTTATTAAATGCTGTAAAGAGTTTTTATGACGATAGTGAGGCTCAGGTTAGGGTGTGTAGAAGAGAGGGAGAATACTTCCCTGTAAAAGTAGGTCTTAGACAGGGATGTGTAATGTCACCATGGTTGTTTAATATATTTATAGATGGGGTTGTAAAAGAAGTAAAATTCTAGGGTGTTCGGGAGAGGGGTGGGATTAAATTTTGGGGAATCAAATTCAAAATGGGAATTGACACAGTTACTTTTTGCTGATGATACTGTGCTTATGGGAGATTCTAAAGAAAAATTGCAAAGGTTAGTGGATGAGTTTGGGAATGTGTGTAAAGGTAGAAAGTTGAAAGTGAACATAGAAAAGAGTAAGGTGATGAGGGTGTCAAATGATTTAGATAAAGAAAAATTGGATATCAAATTGGGGAGGAGGAGTATGGAAGAAGTGAATGTTTTCAGATACTTGGGAGTTGACGTGTCGGCGGATGGATTTATGAAGGATGAGGTTAATCATAGAAATGATGAGGGAAAAAAGGTGAGTGGTGCGTTGAGGTATATGTGGAGTCAAAGCACGTTATCTATGGAGGCAAAGAAGGGAATGTATGAAAGTATAGTAGTACCAACACTCTTACATGGGTGTGAAGCTTGGGTGGTAAATGCAGCAGCGAGGAGACGGTTGGAGGCAGTGGAGATGTCCTGTTTAAGGGCAATGTGTGGTGTAAATATTATGCAGAAAATTCGGAGTGTGGAAATTAGGAAAAGGTGTGGAGTTAATAAAAGTATTAGTCAGAGGGCAGAAGAGGGGTTGTTGAGGTGGTTTGGTCATTTAGAGAGAATGGATCTAAGTAGAATGACATGGAAAGCATATAAATCTATAGGGGAAGGAAGGCAGGGTAGGGGTCGTCCTCGAAAGGGTTGGAGAGAGGGGGGTAAAGGAGGTTTTGTGGGCAAGGGGCTTGGACTTCCAGCAAGCGTGCGTGAGCGTGTTAGATAGGAGTGAATGGAGACGAATGGTACTTGGGACCTGACGATCTGTTGGAGTGTGAGCAGGGTAATATTTAGTGAAGGGATTCAGGGAAACCGGTTATTTTCGTATAGTCGGACTTGAGTCCTGGAAATGGGAAGTACAATGCCTGCACTTTAAAGGAGGGGTTTGGGATATTGGCAGTTTGGAGGGATATGTTGTGTATCTTTATATGTGTATGCTTCTAAACTGTTGTATTCTGAGCACCTCTGCAAAAACAGTGATAATGTGTGAGTGTGGTGAAAGTGTTGAATGATGAAAGTATTTTCTTTTTGGGGATTTTCTTTCTTTTTTGGGTCACCCTGCCTCGGTGGGAGACGGCCGACTTGTTGAAAAAATATATATATATATATATATATTATGCAAAAATCTCGAACAAGAGACACGTGCAAAACAGTCGTGGGGGGAGCTGAATGATAGCTCTAGGCCCTTCGTGTTGCAATCAACACATCAAGCAATTGTGATCACTGGAGCGCCTTTATGCTCTCTGTGATCACAACATTGTAAGTTCCTGATGTGTTGTTTGCAACACGAAGGGCCTAGAGCTATCATTCAGCTTCCCACATGGTTGTTTGCACGCGCGCGCGCGCGCACGCACACACACACACACACACACACACACACACACACACACACACACACACACACACACACACACACACACACACACACACACACACACACATTATATATATATGTAATGTAGATAGATAAATATATAAACTAGCCTTCTCGAAATGAATACTAACAAGCTCTTAAATGGATTCCTACCACCAGAAAATGAGAGCTTTACGAACAGGACGCGAAAAAACTTTCTCGAACACACGACACATCCTTCTCGAATTCACGAACGTAATGAGTGAACACATGAATGTGTCATGACTAACGTCACAGAGGGCCGATCATCCTGGGTACTTCAGTCAATATCACTGTTAATCTCCCTCTCTAAAAACGAACAATAGCCGAGATTTGAGAGTTCGCTTGGATTAAGGAGAATATTTGAAAGGGTTCGTCTCCCTTCATGGATAGAAGTGATGAGAGAAGAATGGTAAAAGCATGGATGGTTCCTATTTTTTTTTCCAGAAGGGGCGTTTGCTGTTTTGTGTATGTGTGTGTTGCTGCCTGGTTGTCTAAGGTACTTGTCGATGGACACTTTGCCTGTTGTGTTTGATTGTGTGCGTGGGGTGGGCGTGTGTGTGTGTGTGTGTGTGTGTGTGTGTGTGTGTGTGTGTGTGTGTGTGTGTGTGTGTGTGTGTGTGTTCGAGCGCGCTCGAGCGTCTGTCTGTACGTCTGTCTGTGTATCTGTCTATGTCTGAGAGAAAGTTAGGGTGAGCGTGTTTTGCTTGCTTGCTCTCTCTCTCTCTCTCTCTCTCTCTCTCTCTCTCTCTCTCTCTCTCTCTCTCTCCTCCATTTACAAAAGCAGGAACATCAAAAAACTCCACAGATGTGGTGCACCTCGACTCTCAAAATGGCATCCGACAAGGTACCAAAAAAATAATTACTAAGCAATCCAAAATCTCAAGGCACAGACGATAATTTTTAAAAATGTACCAGTGATTGACTGAAAGACAGAAGTGAGCTGTCTTAAAACACTGATATGTTTGAGTGGGAAAACGTTACGAGTGGGATCCCTCAGAGGTTGGTCTTGCAGCCATAAGAATGGAGGAACACTGCAGCAGGCCTACTGGCCCATACAAGGCAGGTTATCAAAAATCACCCAATGCATGACCCTGGGAAATGGGAGATGATCAGGTCTGATCCAAGGAGAGAAGGATTGCTGCAATACCTTGGATCAAGAGTCATTCAGCAGTATCAAGGCATCACCGCCTCCATTCCCGTAAAACGCGAGAAAGAGTAATTTTCAAATCCTCTAATTAGTAGACGGTGGATCGAGCCTTCACCTCTCTTTACGCCCAAAAAGACTTGCGCTGATTTAACGCTCCATGAAATACAAAATCTATAAAGAAAGGCTGGACTCGATTTTGTACAGAATGAATAAATTTCACACTGATGAAGCGCTAAACCTGAGTGAGTAATTCAGCACAAGGACTGGTTTTACGTTCGATCCTTCGTTTGTTAATTTCTGCCCATTTCTGATCAATCAGGCTGGTGGTAATGGCAAGTGGTTAACTGTTGTATAGTGCGATTGGATTTTATTGCTCATTACTAGCCATTTTTTTGGCATTATCACCCTGGCCATTCCCATTGCTGTAACCATTCCCACTACTGTAACTATTCCCACTACTGTAACCATTCCCACTACTGTAACCATTCCCACTACTGTAACTATTTTTCATACTGTAACTATTCTCACTACTGTAACCATTCCCACTACTGTAACTATTCCCACTACTGTAACTATTCTCACTACTGTAACTATTCTCACTACTGTAACCATTCCCACTACTGTAACCATTCCCACTACTGTAACTATTCCCACTACTGTAACTATTCTCACTACTGTAACCATTCCCACTACTGTAACTATTCTCACTACTGTAACTATTCTCACTACTGTAACTATTCCCACTACTGTAACTATTCTCACTACTGTAACTATTCTCACTACTGTAACTATT
>NC_069449.1:22316088-22321088 GCF_026875155.1 Cherax quadricarinatus
CGAGCTGCGGTGAAGCAAGAGTTAGCCAGGTTGACGAGCATGATACATGAGGAACACCTGTGTGTTGTCGGTATTGCGTACCATTTAAAATATGTTTACCTGCTTGTCTTTGCTGCGGGCGTATATGCGTTCTCTAAATCACTAGTCCAAGCACCTGAATGCATCATCCACATTCGCCTTATCGCTACTATACGACATGATATACACTCTAGCGCTGGTGTCAACTACCTTGGTAGGCATCTTCTTAATCAAGTCAATAACATGGATGACATACTGTTGGTCACATTCGGTCTGTGATTAGTGATAGCTTCAGCGACGCGAGCAGGGAGAGAAATGCAGACGGAACGTCGTATGTGAGAGACAGAGACGAGGGAGAGACTATTAAGGAGAGAGAAAGTCACAGCCTCTAAAGACCTGTCTTGTTAATATTTAACGAGCAAACACCGCATCTTCATTCAGGGCTGCCGCCTCCTCGTCATCCCCTTCCCCCCACTATCCTCCTTTTATCATCTCCGTCTTTTAACTCTTCTCTCTCACTATCTTCACATTCTTCTACTCATTACCCCCTCTTTTAATTTCATCCTCTCTCCTCTCCTCTCCTCTTCTCTTTCTTATTTCCCTCTCTCCCTCTCTCTCTCTTTCCCTCTGATCATTAATTAATAACATGGAGGCAGTAAGAATAAGTGACCTCAATAACCAGAATATGAATTGGAACACTCTCCGGCAGCCTCAATAATTATTCTATTGATGTCAAAACGTAATGCAGACACGCTTTTATTGGGACTACTTTTCACTCAGGGTAGAGCTTAATCAATTTATACTAGTGATGTATCGAATATCCGCATCCACATCCGCGGAACATCCGCACAAATTGTTACATCCGCATCCGCGTCTTGCTTTAAACCAATATCTGCATATACATCCGCATCAGCATCCGCGGGACATCCGCATAATTTTTTTAATCCACATCCGCAACCACAAAATAAGTAAGACATCCTCATACACATTCACATTCGTGGATATCTAAATTTTCACATCCTATACATCTCTATAATTTATAGAGACGACTTTATTTTCACATATATAGTATGTGGAGAGATAGAAAGAATATACTTTCCTTTCTGTACGTGTTTTTTTAAACCCGTATTATCACTTAATTCATTTTCCATTGGATCAATTATGTGATTTGATTAAGGGGTCATACAGCACCAGGAGAATGGGAGATAATCAGATTCGATCCTTGGAAGCCGAAGGGTAGTTCCAGTTCTTTGGATCAAAAGTCCTTCACCAACATCCAGGCACCTCATTAACAGGACAGGTGCCACTCAAGCTAACAGATTTACCAATATAAATGAGAGCAACTTCTCAGTACAAGTGCCATGTTGCTACTGGTGAAGGACTATCAGTCTAATGAATCTGAACAGCCTTTCCCTTCTTTGGATAAAATGTGATTGGCACTTATTTCCAAGGCGCTTTATAACCATAATTTATTACGACCCATAATTTTTAAAGGGGTGGAGACATAAGCCATCTGAAGGTCTCAGTCAGATGACCAAAAGGAAACACTTGTCACGTTTCCTGACAAACCTTACCTAATTTTTACGACCCAAATAGCGTCTGGGTCCTACAGCGTTTACCAGTAAATAAAATCATAATAATTATGGCAATAATGTGAGTCTCCTAAGATCACCTTGTTAAAATTTCACGATAAATAACAGCCTTGTGTTTACAAAGGGGCGTTCCTGTCTTATAAATTTATTAACATTTTTCACTAAGGTGTTTGAGGAGGTAGATCATTGGTAATGAATATGATATTGTGTATATGGACTTCAGTAAGGCTTTCGATAGAGTTCCACATCAGAGGTTACTGAGGAAACTTAAGGCACACAGAATAGGAGGAGAATTTTTTTCCTGGGTAGAGGCATGGCTGACAAATAGGCAGCAGAGAGTTTGCATAAATGGGGAGAAATCAGAATGGGGGCACGTCACAAGCGGTGTTCCTCAGGGGTCAGTGTTGGGCCCGTTGTTGTTCACAATTTACATAAACGACGTAGATGAGGGAATAAATAGAGACATAAGCAAATTTGCTGATGACACCAAAATAAGCCGTCCAATTCATTCTAATGAGGACACTAGAGCACTCCAGGATGATTTGAATAGACTGATGCAATGGTCGGAGAAGTGGCAGATGCAGTTTAATATAGACAAATGCAAAGTTCTAAATGTTGGACAAGAAAATAACCATGCGACATATAAACTAAATAATGTAGATCTTAATACTACTGATTGCGAAAAGGATATAGGAGTTCTGCTTAGCAGTAATCTAAAACCAAGACAACAGTGCATTAGTGTTCGCAGTAAAGCTAACAGAATTCTTGGCTTTATATCTAGAAGTATAAATAATAGAAGTCCTCAGGTTGTTCTTCAACTCTACATATCCTTGGTTAGGCCTCATTTAGATTATGCTGCCCAGTTTTGGTCACCGTATTACAGAATGGATATAAATGCTCTGGAAAACGTACAGAGGAGGATGACAAAGATGATCCCATGTATCAGAAATCTTCCCTATGAGGATAGACTGAGGACCCTGAATCTGCACTCTCTCGAAAGGCGTAGAATTAGGAGGATGTGATCGAAGTGTATAAATGGAAAACAGGAATAAATAAAGGGGATGCAAATAGCGTGCTGAAAATTTCCAGCCAAGACGGGACTTGCAGCAATGGTTTCAAGTTGGAAAAATTCAGATTCAGGAGGATATAGGAAAGCACTGGTTTGGTAATAGAGTTGTGGATGAGTGGAACAAACTCCCGAGTACAGTTATTGAGTTTTAAAAATAGGTTAGATAATACATGAGTGGGTGTGGGTTGGTGTGAGTTGGACCTGACTAGCTTGTGCTGCTGGGTCTGGTGCCGTGCTCCTTGAGTGGAGGTGACCAGACTGGGTGGGTCATTGGGATAATCCGGGGGGGGGGGAGACATGGATCTGCTCCGCATGGGTCAGTAGACCTGTTGCAGTATTCCTTCTTTCTTATGTTCTTAAAATGATAAACAGTCGTTCACGAGTAACTCACAGGTCGGAGGAAGGATCTACTGTGGCCTGTTGGTGAATTGTTCCAGCCATAGTAATGTCATATTGTTGGCGAATTGTTCCAGCCATTGTAATGTCACATTGTTGGTGAATTGTTCCAGCCATTGTAATATCACATTCATTCTTCAGACTTTTATATGTTTTTTATATAGAGAGAAAACCATAAATGTATTTAATGGTTATTCGAATCAGAGGTTTACAATTATATTTTACGATTTATCGAAAATTTAAGGATGGTAATACTGGTCTCGAAATGATAGCTGAATGAATATTCCTCTAATGAAAAAATAATTTTTTTTATTATTATTATTAGTCTCTTTGTAGTCTCTCAGAATTATTATTCTGATGTTTCACCATTACATTATAGACAAATGCTATGTAATGGAGACGCTGATAAATTATGTTTCGTGTTGAAGTGTTCAACCGCGTGGGCTCAATCTGCTAATTCGCGGGACAACACATTACTATCATACTTACCTATTTACTTTGCAGCATTTCGAATATTTATTAGGAAATCAATTCGCAGCCAGTGCTTCTCAGTGAATACAGAGACGAACGGCGAAAAATGAAGAGTTTGATTATCAGTCCCTCAGCTTGAGTCGATGGTTCCAAGTCCATCAAGTATTTATTTTTATTTATAATTTTTGTTTCATTTGGGTTTCCTTCTGTCCACCATGAATCAGTCTTCGTTCTCTCCCTCAGCTTCACTCCGAAGGTCGATAAGCTGCTCTATTCTCATTGCGTAATTTTAATGATTTTTAATGTCCTGTCGGTTACCAGTCATGTTTCACTTCGTTCATTATAACATTGTTGTGTATCCATTTTCTTCGAGACTTCAGTCAATAAAATTTCAATGTTCATTTGCTAGTCTGCTGCAATCAGTGAACTCAGTCTAGGATCATACCTCGCAGCTTTGCAACATCAGTTGGATGTCCATTCTGATCCTGGCCCACTGAAGTGTCAGCTCTGTGAACCCACGTCCCTAATGTTCCCAATATATTTTCCGTCGGAGGCCCACTGATTCATCTCCGTACCTACCTGGCCACACTGGTTTACTAAAGCAGTCCACTCTAACTTACACCAATGTTTAACAAAACTTATTGAAGAACCTGTCTTAACCAATGAATGCCTTCCATCACATGGGTTCGCTCTGTGGCGCTCTATGGTCCTCAGTGTTAGTTTGTAAATTCTGTTTTGCATTTTTTTTGTGCGTGTGTATAATATAAATCCATTTTCGCTATTTAATATCTGCATAAAAATTAACTTAAGTTTTCGGCATTATGAATCTACGTTTATGGTGTATTTTTATTAACGTTTCTTTTTGGTATTTATTTTCATAAGTGAAAGGACGATATCCTGAATATTGAGAGCTGAAAAATTAACACTTGCTTATACCTGGTCACTCTTACCAAGTTTCCCTTACAAACTGTGACTCTCTCCCTTACACCTGGCGACTCTTACCCAGTTTCCCTTAAAAACTGTGACTCTCTCCCTTACACCTGGCGACTCGTACCCAGTTCCCCTTAAAAACTGTGACTCTCTCCCTTACACCTGGCGACTCTTACCCAGTTTCCCTTACAAACTATGATACTCTCCCTTACACCCTTATATCTGTTGACACTCTTACATGTAGCGACTCTTTCCCTTACAGCTGATGACTATTACATCTGGCGACTCTTCCCTTACAACCGGCGACCCTTTCCCTTACACCTGGTGACCTCTTTCCTCACACCCAATAACTTTCCCTTACAAATGAAAGTTGTATTAAAAAAAAAGATGCGAGACTCGCTTAAAAGATCACTAAAAAAAAAATAAAAAAAAATAACAAAACGGTAGAATGTCAGGAAGTTTTGCATTTTATAACAAATATAATTGAGGGTAACTGAAGAGATAAGAGAAAAGTAATGTGTGTC
>NC_069449.1:22325330-22332830 GCF_026875155.1 Cherax quadricarinatus
TTTTGTTTTCCGGGCGGATTACACTGCTCTGGTCCGTGACTGATTACACTGACTCTGGTCCGTGACTGATTACACTGACTCTGGTCCGTGACTGATTACACTGACTCTGGTCCGTGACTAAAACCAGACTCTTCCTTTGGAGAACTGTGACTACATTTTTACTTTATACAAAGAAGGGATATATTCATTTGCGTTGCAACTTTTGATAGAGGTGAGAGAGAGAGAGAGAGAGGAGAGAGAGAGAGAGAGAGAGAGAGAGAGAGAGAGAATGTTAGTGTGAGAATGTTAGTTAATAAATACATTTCCCTCTGTCTGTCTGTCTGTCTGTCTGTCTGTCTGTCTCTCTCTCTCTCTCTCTCTCTCTCTCTCTCTCGTGCTCTAATTACGAAGAGCATAGCGGAAAATATTCTTTGTATCAACTTATCCGTTCCTCTTTCCCAAGCAGCACCGCCACCACAGATGAACCGATCAACCACCAGCACCCCCCACCACCACCCCCCCCACCACACACCACCACCACCACCACCGAAAAAAAAAAACAGCAGCATAAACATCAACAACAGCAGCAGCAGCAGCAAAAGCAACAACAGAAAAATATTACCGCCGCCAGCAGCACCACCACCACCACCACCACCACTAACACCACCACCCACCACTAACACCACCACCACCACTAACACCACCACCCACCACTAACACCACCACCACCACTAACACCACCACCCACCACTAAACACCACCACCACCACTAACACCACCACCACCACTAACACCACCACTAACACACTACCACCACCACTAACACCACTACCACCACCACTAACCACCACCACCACCACTAACACCACCACCACCACTAACACCACCACCACTAACACCACCACCACCACTAACACCACCACCACCACCACCACTAACACCACCACCACCACCACTAACACCACCACCACCACTAACACCACCACCACCACCACCACCACTAACACCACCACCACCACCACTAACACCACCACTAACACCACCACCACCACCACTAACACCACTAACACCACTAACACCACCACCACCACCACTAACACCACCACCACTAACACCACCACCACCACCACCACCACCACTAGCACCAACCCCCTACCACCAGCATCACCAGCAACTGCTGATTAGACATCTGACAAAATTCATCTCTAATTAAGCGATGATTCCGGTGTCAGGGTTTCAGAATTGCTTCGATCTTAAATTAGTTCTTGATGATGCTGGTATATTAGAGAGTGAGAGAGAGAGAGAGAGAGAGAGAGAGAAAGAAACGTGACCTGTATCTCAACAGAATAAAATTAACCTTAAGAGAGGTAACTCTAGATGACGTTTCGGTCAGTCCGGAACCATTTCAAGTCTTCAACTGCGGGCAGGACTCACCAGGTCGGGAAGAAAACTACAAGAAAGTTTTTCCAGCTAAAAGCAGGAGGAGAGACCCTTCCATTTTTAAATAAGAAATGCGAGTATGGTACAGTGGCGGCACGGAGGCTGCCACTGTTCCTTTGGGAAACTTGGATCTCTCCGTGTGTACAACACTTTTTTTTCAGAGGCTCAAGTTTGATTGGTTGTCGCGTTAATGAGGAAGATGTAAGGGGTTGTGTTGTTGTGACGTTTCGTGTGTGTGCCGTGTGTGCGTGCTGTGTGTGCGTTGTGTGTGTCGCTGTTTGTGTGTGTGCGTGTGTGTGCGTGTGTAGTGCGTGTTGTGCGTGTGTGCGTGTGTGCGTGTTTGCGTGTGTGCGTGTGTGCATGTGTGCGTGTGTTGTGCTGTGTGTGTGTGTGTTGTGTGTGTGTGTGTTGTGTGTGTGTGTGTGTTTGTGTCGATTAGGGTGGAGATGTGAGGATGAGGAGAGAGAAGAGGAAGAGAGAGAGAGGAAGAGAAAATATTAGCCAGCAAAATTTATACTTTTTATCCAGTTCAGAAACAGAATAGGTTGTTTTAAGATAAGTTTTATGGTGAAGAAGTGAATATCCTAGGAGTGGAATATGATTCTATAACATCTGTGAAGAATCAACTGGTAAATCATGCAAGCATGCCTCCATAGGAGGTAAGAGCACTAAGGTATATTTCGTACCTTCTCGACGGCAATTGCTTCAAAACTATATAAGGCACAGTTTGCTCTCACCGTGAGTTTGTACCACTTTCATTGATTATTGGGACTCCGTCTTACCTACGAATTCTGGGCAAAGTAGAGTATCGCTTAAGGACATTAATCTCTCGCTAGAATCCGGCCTGGATGATTCTGACACTTCAGCATAGTCTTCATCACCGAAGAGGTGTAGGTGGCCTTACTGTTTTATACTAGGCGAACGTAATCTAGGTTCTATACTTAGCTCCACTTTGCGAAGAACAAGAAGACAACTTCTACGCTACAAGACAGACAACAAACAACAACTACACTCATGAACATCACTGTTTCTGCCATCACTCATTCCTCGACTGACACTCCAAAATTAATAAAGTCAATTTAAAAAAAAAAGGATATATCTAGCCAACTTCAGCCTGTTCCAAAAAATGAGATATTTAGCTACCTTCAGCCTGTTCCTCATTTGTACATTTCATAAAAAATTAAGACGTAGAAAAACATAATCCTGGGGAAGCCTTTTATATGAACTGAGTTAGGTCATAGGTCCTAGCCATTAAATATAGGTAAAACCCTCATAGCCTGAACCTGAAAAAAACTTGAGTACGACAGAGAGAGAGAGAGAGAGAGAGAGAGAGAGAGAGAATCTAACTGAATCTGGAACTCGTGTACAATTTAATTATACGCAGCAAATATTTGAGGACGGGTTAGTAGTATCTGTCGCGAGGAGGTGAGTGCACTGCTCTCAAATACTCTTATTTCGTGTTCCCGGCGAAACTGCAAGGCGAAAATCCTAAGCTTTCTGCTTACCTGTTATGTAGTTTGCTACCGGTTGTCAAAAACACTTGTCGATAGACACTTGGCATGTTGTCCGGGATATGTGTGTGTGTGTGTGTGTGTGTGTGTGTGTGTGTCATTGCATTTCTTTCGACTCTACTTCACTAATCACATCTTTCATCAGTTTCTGTTTTCCAGATATTTCGTAAGTCGACTTTTTTTTTTTTTTTTTTTTTTTTCCTTTTATTCTTTACTGTTTTTCTTCTAGTTTATGAATTTCTCTGTTGTTTTACTGTACTAAATGCATTGTTGTTGTTTAGGAAGATGCAGCTCATTAATCCTCGTCTCTCTCTCTCTCTCTCTCTCTCTCTCTCTCTCTCTCTCTTGTTTCATCACAGTGACTCATATAACTCCATTAACTTCGTCAGAGATTTCAGATCGTTAAATTCTTTCTGATTTTCATCGATAAATCCTTCCTGATTTTCATCGATAAATCCTTTTTTTCTCCAGATTCCCCGGTTATCTTCTCGTTACGAAAGACAAACGTTGCCGAACGAACCTCTTACTGAGACGTTTCGTCCTAAATAGAATCTGATATTGTCTGAGTGATATGCAAGAAACGTCTGACAAGAAAAAACCCTCTCTCTACTACATGTATTTTATATTCTTTTCCCCAAATTCAACACACCTACTTATAATGTTTATGTCAGAGTTAGATGCCTGTAGTTCAGCACCTTAATTATTTTATTTTGTTTATAAAAGGGTCACATCTGCCTTTATTATTTTGTGGTATCTGAAGCGTCTGGTTGAAGACCTTTGCTTAATTGAAGGTAGTTACACTTGTTCTCGTTAGGTTAATTTCTTCGTTAGTTTATATATGTGTACTTGTGTGTGTACGTGATAGTTTATTTATGCTGTCTTTGACTTCTTTTTTGGTTGTGTAGTTATTTTCCTATTCTGGTTTCCTTGCCCTAGCTCCCATGTTATCAGATAACTCCTCACTATATTCAGTAAAGATTTCTGTTTTTTTTTTCCACTGCGCTCTTGGCACGCATTTCATTTTTTTTTATTGTTAGTGCCACCTCCTCTCAGACACTTTTAATCCAACCTTTTTACTTGATACTCTTCACTCGGGTTTGTTCTCTTTTAATGCTGTATCGCTTTCAACTTGTCCCTCAGACTCTCTTCGTATTTGTGAATACTCTTTAGTTCTCTTGATTATTTCCATTTTTTCTGAAATTTATATTGTTCTGTACCTCCTTGACTCTCAAAAAGCCTTTACATTGCACTCGAAAGCCGTCCCTCCCACCTACAAAATCTTTCTCACCATTAAACGCTAACAAACATGAATACTCACGCCAACAAACACTCCTTCCCACCCACAAACACGCCCTACAACCCACAAATAATCACACCCACACTCTCACAAACGCAAACTCTCCCTCCCACCAAAAAAACACTCCCTCTTACCCACGAACTCTCCCTCCTACCCACAACACTCCCTCCCATCCACTACGAGCACACCGTTCCAATTTACTCTTTTCAGACCTTCAATAAGAATCGTAGATGAGCGAGCGAGCCAGACGGGAAGCAAGTAGCCAGCACAGCTCTGGGCATATATGTATCCTTCTCCTCATCCTCTTCCTTCATTCCTTCCTCTCTCCTCTGTATTTTCTTCTTCCTTCTCTTCTACCTTTTCCTTTTTCTATCTATACCTCATGCACATCCTTTTCCTTTGTTACAGTTTCCTCCTCTACCTCTTTCTTCTCAACATCCTCTTCCTCCTCCTCTTCTTCCTGTTCTACGAGTCTCCTCTTTAACCTCTACCTTTCCCTCTTCTTCCTCAACCTCTACTTTTCCTTCTCTCTTTTCCTTATCCAAGGCAAGGTGACCCGAAATAGAAGAAATGCATTTAGCATTCCTCTTTCCATCTTCAACCCTTCTATACCCACAAATTTCTGCTGTACATTCTAACACTGCATTCTTAAATTTAATTGATATAATAATCAATATTCTTATTAATTTTCTAGGGATTGCAATTTTTATTATAATAATTGATAAAGAAATTTATTTTTTATAGTGTAAAGAGAGAGAGAGAAAAAGAAATATAGAGTTAGAGTGAATGAAAGTGCAGATGAATGCTACCCGCTCCAACGCAATCCTTTAAATCAGCAGTGACAATAGCAGATGTAATTTCAGCACGTGTTTCCTCAAGGGAGGTGGGGAACCCAATATTCATTAGCCACCACCACCAGCTCTCCCTCGCCTTGCCACCACTAATGTAGCAGCTGGACACCATCAAAAAAATACAATTGTAGGTGCTATTGCAGCTCCCTTTTTCCATTACCTCTCCATCCAAGCAGTTTCCTGCTTCTGTCTTCCCTTTCTCCATCCTGAGAGATGTTAATTCTCATGTAAGAGCATCTTTAGCTCAGGCCTACTGGCCCATACAAGCCAAGTCCATATGAGAAGTACTGAACATTCAAAGCTACTCAAGAATTTGTTTCAGTACTTCAGGTACTAATCAAGTGAAGCTGTTTTCACTTATATATTTGTCTAGTCTCTCTTTAAAGTTACTCCGGGTCTTAGCCTCTATCGCCCTGAAGCTTCAACGGAGACGCAGCTACTCACTTCAAAGTGGAATACTTGAAGATATTCTTATCGTCTTTACTGAATTCACCAGATTAAGACTGACAGATTTCATTAAATCATGTATGCAACTCAACGTATGTAATGGAATGAGAAAGGTAAACATCACATATTTTCTCCCATAACGTAACTCCTGGAATCGGAAGCAGCACACTTCGGATGTTTCCACTATGTAATATAGAATAGCGTAACAGCACACTGCGGATGAGCCCAGTTTTTTTTTATATAAAAAACAAGAACTCTCTTCTTTTAGTTTCTCGCTCCTCCCATACTTATCTTCATGCATTCCTCGCTCACCCCTATCCTCTCTTCCGTCCCTTCCATCCTTATTTTCCCCCCTCCTCTCTAATCTTCACTACCTCCCTACTTCCCTTTTCTCTTTCCTTCTACTTCTACCTCCATGAGTGTGTTAACAGGCAATGTAGAGTTCATTGTCCATTTAAATTACTATTATTCTTCCTTCTCTTATTTTTCTTCTATCTTTTTTTTATTTAGATATTTAGGGGAAGAGCCAAACCCTTACTGGTACAGGGTGCTAGAGACAATAAGAGACAATTTGTTTCAATCTAAGGAAGGGAAGGACAGCTCCAATTTTCTAGCATCAAGGTCCCCTCACCGGCATCAAGATCCCTCTCACCGGCATCAAGGTGCCCTCAACGGCATCAAGATCCCCCTCACCGGCATCAAACCACGGACATCAAACCACGGACTTCAGTGTGTGGAGTGCGCTACCAGCCTAGCTACGGGACACCATAAATTGCATTTGTTAGCAATTATTCTCTTAACCATAGTAGCAGCGCTGTATAGCCCTTGTGGCTTAGCGCTTCTTTTTGATTATAATAATTAACCATAGTAGAAATACTCTCATAAATTAATACAAGAAATTACGAATAACCCCAGTAGCACCCACAAGCAGTGGGAGCCACAACCCGCCACCCCGACCCACAACCTGCCTCAGCGAGCGACCTGGCACTTGCAAGAGACCGAATTGCATCTCTCAGAGGTTACCAGGACAATGGTTATCATACACACAAAAACACGGACACACACAGAGTACAGGTTGTGGGACATAAGGCTGCAGTCCTCAGAGAGAGAGAGAGAGAGAGAGAGAGAGAGAGAGAGAGAGAGAGAGAGAGAGCAGAGCAGAGCTCGGGGGGCGTGGCACTTCAAGCAACTAATTATAACAGTGTGTGCAACACTGCAGGTGATCACGCTGGTCCACCCTCACCTTGAGTGAATACTGCCAGTGTGCACACGCTGCACCCTTCAGGCTGAGAGGGCTCTTGATCCAAAGAATTGGAGCTGTCCACCAGCATCTTTGGATCAAAGCTGATTAACACTCATTCCCCAGACCCTGCCTCACCCCCTACGGGTTTAGCTCTTCTCCATGAATAATAGTAATAATAATTAGTAAACTGAGAGTCTATTCAAAAACTCAGTAAAAGACAAAGCAAATATGGCCAAATTTTTCTTCGAAAATACTTTGAAATACATATTTTTCAATAGAAATTAAAATTGAGTATCTTTGTAACTAATTTTATATTCACAGAGAAATATTAAACCCGAAGAGGTCGTGTTTGGAGAATAGGAGAGGAAACAGATTTGATCCGAGGAAAGAGAGAGTAGCTAGGCTTGTTTCTTAGTGATATTTTTGTTATTTGTTTAGCTGGGTACGAGAAGACGGGACTAGAGGTTGATCCAACGAGAGTGACCGAGTCTGACACTACCTTGGGCTCCTCGTTCACTTGTGCTCTGTTCTTTAAACACGAGGGATCAACTTGGCTACTCCGGGTGTGTAGTTACAATTTGCCAAAGGTATTTCTCGATAGACACTTGGAGTGTGTGTGTGTGTGTGTGTGTGTGTGTGTGTGTGTGTGTGTGTGTGTGCGTGTGCGTGTGCGTGTGTGTGCTCGCGCGTGCGTGCGGTGTCCCATGTGCCAAACATTTCCTTCTTCACATC
>NC_069449.1:22342830-22351655 GCF_026875155.1 Cherax quadricarinatus
ACCGTCCACCCCTTTAAAAATTATGGTCATTTATAACCTCCTGAACAAGTTAAAGTGGCAATGAACTATCTACATGTTCATACCTGATCACAATCGTAGTAAGTTTTAAGGAGTGAAAGGCCTCAGTCAGGTGAGTACAAATTGGAAGAGCGTCTGTCTGGCGTTCAGGAGACGGAGGATCAAACCTCCACCACGTTTTCTGCTGAATGACCTACATAGGCTTAGCGCTTAACATGAATTAAGCAAGCAAGTAATTCCACCCTGCAAAACAAACAAGCACGCAATTCCACCCTGCAAAGCAGCATTGCTTCAAAATTTGCCAAATTTAATTAATTTGCGCTTTGCAAAGTTGTATTACTTTACACCTAGCAAAATTTTTCCTTTGGAAGTTGATGTTATTGACCTGCATACAAAGATATGATTATTTATTAAAGACCGATTTGTGTATACGTATATACCTATCTGGCGTCTACCTGAAGAGTGCTCCGGGGGTCAACGCCCCGCCACCCAGTCCCTAACTAGTATGATAAATATTTGTGATAATGTATATTCGGTGGATAATGAACGCTCGTTTTATGTTTATTAGTGAGACGTTGTATATTCGTTGGATGTTTATTTTAGTGATGTCTATATCTGTAATGTTTATTTTAGTGATGTATAGCTATAATGTTTATTTTAGTGGTGTACGTGTATATCTGTAATGTTTATTATTGTGTATATCTGTGATGTTAATTATTGTGATGTATATCTGTGATGATGATTGTGTGTGTGTGTGTATGTAATATATATTCGTGTGGTATGTATTTGAATGATAATGTATACTAAATGAAGGGAGAATAAATTTTGTCATTTTTCTGTACCAATTGCTCTGGCGCTATTGAAAAAAACAAGTGTGAAATATTGAAGATATATTAAAAATATTGTGAGTTTGGAGAGAATTTTTTTATAGTCTCTAGAGCACTAATTTTTTTTTGCTTTTGGCTCGCTCGGGATTTTCCAAATATTACAAAAATTAAAGATTTTAATGGATGTGTTGGGTCTGTGAGAGGTATCTGGGGGGAGAGAGGTATTTATGGGGAGGGGAGAAAATGGGTGGTGAGAGGAAAAAGGAAGGTTATGAGGGAGAAACGGGGAAAGTAGGGAAGAGCAAAAGGGACAATAGGGGGTGAGGGTGGAGGGGTGAGTAGGAAGGAATGAGGGGAGGAATGATTATGGAGGAAAGGGGGTTGTGGGAAGGGAAGAACAAGGGTAAGAAAAGGGTGATGAGTAATGGTCCAGTCTCCCCTTCACTCTTGAACGCTTCCGAGTCTCCCACAATGGAAACACAGTGCTGATGTTTCCAGTTTTGATTACTAAAGAAATGGTAGCTCCCACATGCTAGGGACTCCAGTTCTGCTTGAACGATATCCCTGAAGCTCTCGGAGCTACTGCACCTATCGTGGGATACTTGACGATATCATCACCGTCCTGCTGAAGTCTCTCAGCTCAGGCTGACACACTTCAGAACTTTGCCTGTGCAACCCCTCCTACCTGACTGAATATGACAGCTGCCTCACCTTCCCACATTGTACCCCTCATACAGAATAGGGCAGCTCAGTGGGGTGTTCTCCTCTTGTAACTATAACACAGAAAAGGATGGCCACATATCGGTCAGTTATTCAGTTACGTTCAGCATAAAATACACGGCATGAAGTCAGGCCTGATATCTACTGTCACTCTTCATCACTTGGAATCATGAACTAAATCCACAAACACCTTTGTTGGGGCTTCAAAGTGCATGAGCATTTCACAGTAAATGGAACTAATACATGGAGACAAAAAAAAAAAAAAGAAAAGGAGGTCCCAGGACAAAACGTGTTTTAAATAAAAATGTCCCAGTGCTTGCTAATGTGTCTTTTTAAACCACGTGAAAGAAGTTGTCAGAATATTTAAACCTTCGTCTGAATGATGAGAACTAATATTGCAGCATCAGTGAGTCGGGAGGACAAGCCAGGTGTAGACAGCGAGATGTGAATTATGATCTTGTGAGTGTCCTTCTATCACGAGAATTGAAGATGATAGACATCAAACCATTGTCGAAATATTCAGAACTTTTCTTTCCTGTCTTTGTCTGAGTGTAGGTTACTTCCTACAACAAAGCGTCATATTAAGAAAAACTTCATGCCAAGTGAGAAAGACGTGGGGAAAAAAACGTATGTAGCGACGTACAGGGACATAGGTTGTCGGTCCTTCCAAAACACATGAGGAAGTGGTAACTTACACCAAATTACACACAACCACACACATGCATACACACACACACACACACACACACACACACACACACAACACACACAACTAGGTGAGTACACACGCCCACTTTC
Organism: Cherax quadricarinatus; assembly: GCF_026875155.1. NCBI lineage: Eukaryota > Metazoa > Arthropoda > Malacostraca > Decapoda > Parastacidae > Cherax > Cherax quadricarinatus. Next base: position 22,345,194 of record NC_069449.1, read on the forward strand.
ATCTACCGTATTCCCTGTTTCAACTAAATACCAGTTCGATATTTGTTTATTGGCAATTCTGGAGTTTTATTGCCTTAATTTGTTCGCAGTGAGGTAAATATAAAACCCAGATTCACTTGGAGCTTTGCAGGCCTTTTACCAGTACCATTTTTTTACTTTCTCGCCTAGCCAAAAAAAAAACATTAGTTCTGTCGCTTTATCTGCTTTACTACCCAATCAGTGCCATTATTTTCCTGTTTATTTCTGCAGGCCGTGAGTGGTGCTCTGGGTTAATTTCCCGAGAACGTGATCTGGTGTTCTGTTTGCCCCAGTTCGAGCTCCCGGTTTATGTAAACTCAATGAGAACTCTGCGTGTTTTGCCTTGCTTTTTTACGGAGTATTGGAAAAGTCTTGGAGGGTATGTATGAGCATATATGTCTGGAAGTGTGTACTCGTACACGTGTGTGTGTGTGTGTGTGTGTGTGTGTGTGTGTGTGTGTGTGTGTCCACGTGCATTTATGAACCTGTGTGTGTTTTGCCATCAAAGACGAGTAACAAAAGAAGAAACAATTATTTCATTTGTCATGAAGGTGGACAATTAGATTAGTTACACAATACAACGTTCAGACATACGCTTATTCTGTATATATATATATATATATATATATATATATATATATATATATATATATATATATATATATATATATATATATATATATATATATATATACGTAAATACATTCTGTAACATAAATAGGACTAAAAATTTCATTGAATTACGATATTTGGGTGTCTTGGTCTGCGAGTATGGCTGTCCTGAAGGGTGAAACTACAGGACACAGATTTCTCTGTATCTCCTGTAATTCCTTCACGCGGAAAGTCTCGATAGTAGTTAGAATAGACATAATTCCAATTCAGCAAGGTCGCCTGGGACCTGGTTAAAGTGGGAAAGGCAAGACATCCAGTAGACAGGCGGATGACTTCCTGGACACAAGTTCCTGGGAAGGGATTAAGGTAGGAAGCTCGAGGTGAAGATACTGAGAGAAAGACAAGGAGATATGCACACATTACAGGAGTTTATATATGCAGGCAAATGTAGATGGTACAATGTCCCAAAGTTTTAAAAAAGTGTCAGGGTAGGTCGTTTAAACTTAGGCTGCTGTAGTAATATTGGAAAATTTTTTACAAAAAAATGGATTCAACATTATGATAAACAATTTGAATTTCTACCTACAAAATCCTGTATTTATATTCTGTAAAGTTATTATAGGAGAAACTGGTGAATTATGGAAATGGATAGAGAGAACATTTACCTAAAGTATCAGAAAAATCTTTGCTAGTGCTATCAGAGATACAAAGATCACTGGGTTATATGTAGTAACGCCAGACATGTATATGTTACGCTTATTCATAATAACAACAGAGAGGCATAGATCACAATATTGTACAAAGTAAAATTAGAAGAGAAAATATCACGCTTTTATATTTAGTAATGTCAAGGATACAAAGATAACGCTATTACGTTATAATACGTATTTACGCTGGTGATCAAAATATTAAACACAATAACACCAGCAACTGATGTAGAGATAAGAAAGTTACAGATACATACATAAATTATAATTTTATATGAACGAAAATGCAGAAAAACTGAAACAAAAACATAAACTGTGACTCTTAAATAGATGACTAAAATATGCAATAAGTGGCCTCCCCATGGTGGTTCAGGTACAGGAGTTCCTCTCTTCTACCGGGCCTATGTTTCCAGTCCTCCCGGGCGGGTGTATTGTCTGGGCGCAGATTAATGTGTGTCCTCCCCAGTAATTACATCTTCTCGTATATATTGATATTTAAACACTTGTGTTGTAATATCATATGCGGGCTGGGCTCCATGGGGTTGCTGCATTTGACAAGTTAAGTTCCTCTCTCAGGAAATGCTGTGTTTGGGGTTCACAGCTCTCAACGTCCCCCTCAAATGCAATTAACCTCAATTTCATTTTTTTCTTTTATTATATGATAGTATTTTGCTAATGAGTGTGAGTGCAGAACACGTCTTCATTTTTATGACCATTCTTGATGTCTGACCAGGTTTATTGAAGTGCTCTTTAATCTTCGGTTTGTACTGTAATCATTATTTTGACACTTTCGACAAATAGGCATACATACGAGTTAATTTATGTAAGTAGGTTAAGAATTTTCATTATGAACAAAATGGGGCCAAGCACTTATCCCAGTGGAACTCTATTATTTATTCTCCATCACAATTTTTTCTTATAATGGCTCACTTCTTTTAGTTATTTATTAACCTATCTATGCTAGTACCCTTCCTTCTATGTGACACTATCAAAATTTTACAATCTAGGAATATGCTCATTCTACTTCCTTCCTTTCTTTCCTGTCTAAGTCTTGAAGGGATTAGAAGGCACACCCTTTCATTTCTTAATTCATGCTGGTGTTCTCTGAGGAAACTAGTACTTTGAAGGTGATCAGCCAGTCTATTCCTTGTGATTTCGTGCAGCAATTTGCATGTTACGTTCAACAGAGCTACACATGTGCAATTCAGTGTTTCCTGCCTGTCATGTTTCTTAAATATGTGTATTGTATTTGCTATCTTCCAGTTGTCTGGCCCTTCACTAATACTTGACTCAGGAAAACTCGCTTAGTATTTCAGCCCCTTCTCTTAATATTCGTGGTGGTATTCCCTTTGGTTTTAATGCTTTTGATGTTTCAGTTTCCATCAAGAGTCCCCTCGTTTCCTCATTAGTACTTTTAATGCTTGACAGTTCTGTTTGGCTTGTCTCTTCTATCTCTGGTACTGGCCCTAGTTCAGTGCTGAAATCACCATTAAACCTACTGTTGAACTCATTGCATACCTTTGTGTCATATCCTGTGTCTGTGTTTATCTCGTATCTTAGTTATTGTGCTATACACGCAGACTTTAAAAAGGAGAGAGAGAGAGAGAGAGAACTAGAGCTATCACCCAGGTTCTGGTTTATCGGACCTGCGTGCTCACGGGGTTAAAAATACGATTGACCAAACACGCGCGTTCCAACTTTCGGAATCGCTGTACATTTTTTTTTTTAGCTGCTAAGGGCACGGCAGGTGGAATAAGTCTTGTCTGTTTTTCTGTGTCTCTACTAATCTACTTATAGTTACCAACTAGTTGCTCCGGGGGGAGGGGATGTCGAATCTCAGCTCCTGGTTCCGCTTATCACGGTTCTTATCCTCAATGGATTTAATCATTTCTTCTCATACACTTCTGTCGGGGAATATGCCTCCACCGCTTCACACAGATCGTTCACTTTCAAAAAAAATACTTAAGACTGAGAAGGTACTTTTTGATTTATTTGTGATTCTTTGAGATTTTTGGCTGCCGTCTAATACCCCTTATTCCAGATTCTCTCCTTTCAAACAGTTTTGCTTCTCTCGACCCCTACTCAATTTTATCATATCCTGCACGTCGTGTTTTATATCTCTCCTTGTTTTTCTCCCTTGTAGTGATATATAGTTCAGTTTCTTTATTCTGACTAGTATTATAGAGAATCTGATAACTTTCCTTAGCTTCTTGAATTTAAGAGGGAATTCCATCGTCTTATTGCTCACTCTGTGATAGGTCTTATTCTCCCTGACTATCACTCTGCCTCTTTGCATTTTCCTGTATCTTGGTTCTCTTTCCCTTAGTTTATTTTCCTACACGACCTCATCAGGAAGTTTCTCATCTTCTAAAAGTTTCCATCTTATGTAGTTTGGTTGCAATTTTCTTCCCTTGTCTTAAGTCTGGTTTCCTTCTCTTCCCTTTTCTGAAGTCTGGTTTGTTTTTCTTTCCGTAAATTGATTTATTTCAGTACCCTCTTCTGTAGTCTGGTTTTTCTCTATCCTCCTACGTAAATTGATTTATTTCAGTACTCTCTTCTGCAGTCTAGTATGTTTCTTTTCTCTCTTCTGTAGTCTATTTTTCTATTTTTCAGGTGCTTTACCACCAGGTAATCGAAACTTCGAACTACGTGGTCAGAGAAACCTATCCAAGGCTCGTGGTTTTCCTCCTGTAACTGACTGTTGCATTTCATAAAGTTCTCAGTAAATCCATGAGGGATTGGCAAGGATCCTCCGTCGGCCCCGTTTCTGACCACTGTGACTAACATTACCTGATGTATCTACGTTAAAGACCAGGCATAGCCTCACTGGTTCGCTGAGGTACTGGTACAAGAAATAACCATCATTTAGCCTTTATGTGCCTAGTCACAACGTGTTTCCCATTAGTCAGTTTATTTGATTGAGGTTAGAATCTTTCGTGACCATTTATATTGCAATACAACACTTTTGCCTCTTCTTCTACGAAAACAAACGGCATTTGGAGAAACACAACGCAAAAAAAAGGACATGTGGAGAAATACGTTCAAAGAGAAATCGTAGTTAAGAGAAATACAGAAAATTGTATACGGAAAAATAGATATCAACAAAAATCGGTATGTGAAGCAAAAATATTCCAACAGAGAGGCGTGTCGAGAGGAACTTACCGACAGAAAATAACTTGTGAAGAAATTTAAAAACAAAAATTTGTTGAAAATGTAATGCAGAAATGAGCGTAATTTAGACTGCCGTCCATTCTAAGTTACAATTTTGGTCATCTGGTCCTGATGAACAATGCATTCATAATTATCTTATTTTCCACCCTGAGCCTTTTTTTTTTTTTTTTGCTGTCTTACAAGGCCAGTGATTCACAGCCAACTTTAGCTGCCTTTCAGGAATGGGGGAGAGCCTTGATACTGGTAAAGAGCTTTGATTCGAGAGTTGGAGCTACCCTCTTCTTCTTCGGATCAGACCTGATTACCTCTCATTTTCAAAGAGATGTATGGCCCCGACTGGTTTGGCTCCTCGTCATGAAGCCGCGTATGATAAACTTATCCTGTGCAGTTGTCGCATCAGATTATCCCATTAAAATCCTCTCAGATTAACCGATCTAAATTGCCACCTAAAGATTTCATATGGTTGGTTCCAGGGCCCATCGTCTCCGCGAGCTGTTCCCTGACTAGCCTCCCAGCCAGACAAAATTAGCTTAATAGCTTAGACAGCTAACATTATAATTATTATAATCTTAACTAAGCTCTAAACCCACAAGGGTCATGCAGCAGGCAGCTAACATACCTTGTTCATTCATGGGCAGCGAATAAATCCAGAATAATCATGGAGCGCCTGTGGAATGAGAGAGAATCAAATTTGATTCTGTGGAGGCACGCTCTATATTTATTTTGATCAAAAGTCTTTCAACTGCATCATGATCAGCTAACTTATAACCTAAGCTACAACACATTAATTTCTCAGCAGCCTGAATTACGCCTCTTGCAACCTCTTGTTGCAATTCTGCTGGCAAGCCCAGAATTATCTCTCAGCAGTTCTGATTATAGTCCATAAAACTTCCTTTGTAAGTTAAGTACATAAGTCAATGTCATGCAACATTAGCATGAGGTATGCAGCTTTAATAATATGCTGAATACCTCATACTTTCATACTTAAATGATCATGCCATTTTAGCAACACGTCTTCAGTCTACTTCAGTCACTGCTGATAGAATCTTAGCAAGATACACCTTGTGTCATACATGAAACAATGATCATACACACTCAATTTATTGAAGTTTCTTCCTAAAATCTTAGAAAATCTTGCGGGAATTTAGCTTTTGCAGCGTTATTTAAACTGATAAAAAATCAGTTGCGAAGTGTGTAATCTGTTGACCTGCTTCGCATCTTCGTTTTCTTTCACCTATCGTGTTTTTCTCTTTCGTCAGCTTATCGTTCTCTCTCCTTCACTTTTTACCTCTACCTCTTCATTTGGAAACTCTACAAGACTGAAGAGCTTTAGCTAATTTGTAAAAAAAATGTAAGTAAAAATTCTGAAGACAACAGACGGTATATACTATATCCTCCCTTTTTTTCTATAAATTATAGTTCAACAGTTTCAATCTCTCTCTCTCTCTCTCTCTCTCTCTCTCTCTCTCTCTCTCTCTCTCTCTCTGCCTTGCTTCTTTCACACTACATCTGGTATTAAGGTTCCACAAAGGAGCATCTGACTGATTTATCATTTAATTAACAACGTTGAATATTTTCACGTGGCTTGTATAGTGGGTTTGATCTTTCATGAGAATATCCGAGTTCATTAGTGGCACTCTTTAGGGTCTTGAAGTTCTCAACTGCGTTCTTTACGCCCTCTAAGTTCTGGAGGGCGTTCCTAAGGTTTCATAAGCTCTCAACGCATTTTTCTAACTGATTTTCTTTGGGTCTCCAACGTCTTAACTACGTTATAGATGTTCTGGCTTTGGGTTCACCTTGCATAATTTTGCAGTGAAGTCTCTAAAGAGGTTTCTGTGACGACTTGTTGTTCGGTTCTTCCAAGAAATGTTCTTCCTTAATTCTCTGAGTATCCAAGTTTGCTTGGAATTTTTAATTTTTGGGGTTTTATTTGGGTTTTTTTTTTTTGGGGTTT
>NC_069449.1:22352155-22404655 GCF_026875155.1 Cherax quadricarinatus
GATCAGAAAATAAAAACCCCTTCCACCATCACTCAAGCTGTAACTGTCTTGCCAGAGGTGTGCCTATATTACATTATTTACAAAAGCAAAATTTTTACGTTTATTTAATATTTCTGAGAAGAAAAAAAAACAGTGAAATATTCAGATAAACGAGGAGTACAAACAGCTGTTGTTACATAGCTCCGACGGGTTTAGTGCTTAGTAACGATGATGATATTAGTAATAATAATAATTATAATCCAGACAGCTGTTTCAATATACAGGAAATATAAAAAAAAACTGCTTGGAGAGATGGGCCGTATCTTGTGGTACGTTACCTGACTTAGTGCTCATAAGGTGGATTTTCCATCATATTTTCTGCTGATACTCAGTCTTATGACGCGACATTAGTCCGGGATGTCCGGCTCTGTGGCTCTGCCCAGGCTTTATAATCTCGTCTTATGATGTCGTTAAAGGCTTTCACTTGACGTCTAGACGTCAACAAAGCCTTTTATGTCTACGCTTGACTTACGAAAATCAATAGGCTCATTTACTTTTTTTCTTGTTTTCCCTGTAGACGTAGAATTTTCTTTTTTAATCTCTATTTTTGGTATGATCATAAATCCATTCCTTATCTTGTACATTTAAAAAAATCAGTATGGAATTAATATGTGACATGGAATCCAGGGTACATCCGATACGACACGGGATGGATTTTCTGGGTAAGAGAGCTGTATTATCCAGTCACTTCAACGTCTGCTGCCCTAATTCACCTAGAACTAAATTAAGGTACCCGACTGTTAGTTAACTGTTATGGGTCACCTCATAAAGTTGGTATCAGTCCCTAAACACGTTGCTAGGGCCAAGTTTAGGAATAAACCAAGGTAGGATTGCAGCTTGTAGCCTGTAAAATAAACTGCTGTATGATAACACCTTTTAACGCTGAAAAATGAGATGAGGTAAGATAACATCTTTTAACTCTGTGTAGTCTTGAATAAAGAATAATATGTAAATCGTTTTGCAAGCTTTGCCAATATATGAAATTTTAGTATTTTATGTCATTTAGGTGTAATAATTCATAAACGCCATTAGAAAATCAATTCCAGTATGGCAAGACGAGGCACAGGGGAGAGAGAGAGAGAGGAGAAGAGGGGAGAGGAGAGAGAGAGAGAGGAGAGAGAGGGAGAGAGAGAGAGAGAGAGAGAGAGAGAGAGAGAGAGAGAGAGAGAAGCAATAAATGTGGAATGTGGGTGCCTCACTCAGCTTTCTAGTGTCCAAAATACATTTAATTGATAGAATAAATGATGTATTGCTATGTGGGATGCAAAGAGTACGTAACCTTTACTCAGCGCATGTACACACCCTCATTGAAAAGCTACCTCCCCAACCAACGAACCAGTACTAAGGATCGGATGATGGGGCCCCATCGTCCGATCAGTACCAAGGTGGATCTGGCAATTGTGAAAGTGTCGTGGTCACCGCTCACCTCTCCACCCTTGTCATTTCCATTCTTGAGCTGGTTGAGTACGGTTGTCCATTCTGTCTCTTTGCCTTTGATTAACCGTGTTGTACACATACATTTGCAACTGTATACAGTGTACATACTTGTAAATACGTACTATCTCTCTTGAAGGAAAATACATTTCAAAGTCATTCAGCTGTGTTTGTTCTGACCCTTGCTGCTCTTTACACCCAGGATAACAGGCCTTATTGTGCCTGGGTTGTAATATGCTAATAAGTGTGAAGACAAAGACACAAACTGTAGAATAAGCATTTACTGGAAAAGTGTTCCTCTCTGTGTGAAGGTTTATCATGCAACGTTTTGATAAATATTTGTACTATGTGTTACGTTTTTCCGAATCAAAGCTTGTTCCGCAGGTTGTCTTCAATGATAGTGATGGGAAGGATAGTGGATTTAGAAAGGGATGAATAATAATGGTTATAACTGACCATATTTTTTAAAGGGGTGGACCGGTAAGCTAACGGAAGGCCTCGGTCAGATGGTCAAAAACTCCAACAGCTGGTCATTATCTAAGACCCGCGTCAGGAACCACTTGTCCTGCTTCCTGACGACCCTTACCTAACCCAACCTTATAAAGGGAAGACAAGTTTATCTGCTGTTTGACTGAAGCTCATTATAAAAGGTACCAAAAAGAGCAATTAGAGATTAATTTTTTATAAGTTTACAATGCTGAAACCACATATTAAAACAATGAAGCAGTTTGTTGTATTTATGAATTTGGTAAAGGCACGTGGACAGGTCTCAACATATTGTGTGTGTGTTGGAAAGAAGGGAAATGTGTAATGAGGAAAGTAAGGTTTAGAGCAGTGGGAAAGCCGGGAAATATTTTCCATCAAAACTAAGATGAAAATTAAGGAAGCACGTTGTTGAACAATAAAAATTGTCAAGAGTATCGGCTTACACTAGCGCTGTTGCTTTTGTACGAGTTTCAGGTAATGACTTTGAATATTGAAACAAGAAGCTTTGAATCAGTCGAAATGTCGCTTCGGAGATCAATCAGTAGTGTGGAAATTAAACAGAGAATATGGAATGAAGGAATGAGAAAACATAAGAATTCAAAGATAAACTCAAGTAAGATGGTGTGGTAATTTAGAAATAATGACGAAGAATAACGACGGGGATGCAGTATTGGAGAAAGGAAGTGTTATGGAGGGTGTAAGAAGTATTGAAAGGTATAAGCTTAAACATCCTAAAGATGTGTACAAGTGTCAGTTTGGACGCTATTTTATGACACTGAAAAAGAAAATGGCACCAATTAATGACACTAAAGGAATATTTAGGCATCTTTTAATACCGTCATATGACACAGAGTATCGTGACACCTCATCTGACACCATCCTCTGACACTTAAAAATTCTTCTGACACTTTCTTAAGACAAAAATAAGAGCATCTACCCCTGTGTTGGATTAAATAATTTACGATTATTTCATATAATAAGTAGTCATTTGACACTAAACTTTTCACGAAATAAATTTCATTCCTCCTGGACTATTCTTCCTAATTAAGAATTTTTTCCCATATCTGGAATTAGCTTTTTTATGGGGGGGGGGGGCTTTCGGATTTATTCTTATTCCCATTTCTTAACAGATTTCACTTTTTGAATTCTACAGTCGAAATTATAAGTACCAAATTTCAATTCTTCATTTCAAACTCCAGATTTCAAATTCCAAATTATCTTCACTTTTTTTTCTTTACAGACTCGTAATTCCGAACTCCAATTCCTTAATGACAGACATCATTTTCTCAACTTTAGACTTAATTTCTCGGCATACTTTCTCTCAGAAAAAGAGAGAACTTGATCGCTACTGTGCAACTTGGTTTTAGTCCCACGCGCCGTTTTACGACCCTGAGCTAAGCTTCTAGCCCCATCTTCTGCATCCTAACCAGAGGTTTAGCGCCAGCATCTTAGGCAGGGAAGTAAGCCCTGTTAATTCTATATTGGAAACCCTGAGAGAACTGCTCGAAGCCTAGGAGAAAGCCTGGATGGGGCTTGCTTAGAGAAGCCTAATTCAAGCTTTTTCGAGGACCCGGATAGGACGCCTTTTAAAAACCTCCTTCGAGAATGTCTGATCTTAGAAATACTTGGAAGCCTCCTTAGATCCCCCCAAAAATACCTAAAGGTTCTAGGAAGCCTAGACCATTCAAAGCCTAGTACCTGTCAAAGCTTAGTACCTTCAAAACCTAGTACCTCAAAACCAGCCCCTTCAAAACCTTCGAGGAGGTCACGTGAAAACCTCCTGAAATTTTTGTTTAGAAGTCTTGTTTGATTCTCCTGGAAGCCTTGTATGAGCCTTCTGGAAACCTCGGATGAACCTACTGGAAGCCTCAAATGAGCTCCCCTGGAAGCCTCAAATGAGCTCCCTGGAAACCTCATATGAGCCTCCTGGAAGCCTCGTATGAGCCTCCTGGAAGCCTACCGGAACCCTCAGTTGTGTAGATGGTGTAACATGGAACAAACTGAGACATAACCCGGAATTATCATCTGCAGTAATTATCTTGATCATCCAATCTGGTTACGACCCCGCCACCGTGTTCTCCTGGGAATTAGCGGGGCAGAGAGAGAGGGAGAGGGGGAGGGAGAGGGGAGAGAGAGGGGAAAAGAGAGAGAGGAGGAGAGAGAGAGAGAGAGAGAGGGGAGAGAGGGGAGAGAGAGAGAGAGAGAGAGAGAGAGGAAAGGAGAGAGAGAGAGGAGAGGAGAGAAGAGGAGAGAACGAGAGAGGAGGAGAGAGGAGAGGGAGAGAGTGAGAGAGAGGAGGAGAGAGAGAGAGAGAGGGAGAGTAGAGAGGTGGGGAGAGAGGAGAGGAGAGAGAGAGGGGTGATGTGAGAGAGAGGGAGGTAGAGCGGAGAGAGAGAGAGTAGAGAGAGATGAGAGAGAGAGAGAGAGAGATGAGAGCGAGGAGAGAGAGAGAGAGAGATGAGAGAGAGGAGCGAGAGAAGAGAGAGTTAGAGAAGGAGTAGAGAGAGAGAGGAGAAGAGAAGAGAGAGAGAGAGAGAGAGACGATGAGCGAGAGAGAGAGAGAGAGAGAGAGAAGAGAGAGCAATAATGGAGACGTGCAAAGAGACAGGGAGCCATTAATTATATGGAACAGATGGTTACTGTCCTGAATTTGTCATTTTGTCTCGAGATTTTGAGTTAAATCTGTTAATGGCTTTAGGGGACGTGGGATTGTGTGTGTGTGTGTGTGGTGTGTTTTGTGGGGGTGTGTGTAAGCTTGTGTATTTTGTATATGTGTAACAAATCGTCATGTAATGCTTACTAGCAAAAAATTTTGATCGTAGCTGCAGCAAATTCTAAATGTCCCAATATACCTGCGTCCTGGTGCACCTTTTTCAGTAACCAGAGCCTTATACTCAATGTGTCAAAAAATTCCCAAAGCCTAAAAAAACATACCCCTCTATCAGAAAATAATTTGCACCTAAACTTTGCCGTATGCAACAAATTTACCAACCTCTCGCCCCCTAAGTTTTCCCTTTCATAGGTTTCCAGCTTTACACTCAAAAACTACTTTAGGTTTTATTTCAGAAGTAAGTAGCTATATTGCCGGGGCGTGGTTAAAATGTTAAATGAAGTCGACGTACCCCTCCCACACTGTTTTTTCCCTCCAGTTATTTCCAGACAAAATAGGGCAGATTTACCAATGCAGACAAAATGTTGTAAAAGTTTCGAGTCTGGTTAGTTTTTTTCTTCTGTTTTCCGGGAAAGAGACCTAACTGCAAGGCTTCCTGCTAAAGTGGTTTTTCCAATTTAAAAAACTATATACTTTCTGGGTAATAAATTATTGGTTTAAACCTTTGGCACACAAGGGGTATTTAAGGGTGCTTTGAAAACTTGTAACCCCCTGTCAAGGAAACCCAAAAGTAGGGATTGAAGTAAACTCGCAGCAGATAAACACGGAGACCTACATCTCTTGTATATAAAAACCCGTGGGATAAAAATTTACTGATTTTTAAGGTAAAGTCATTTTAAAAATGAGATCAATTTGGGATAAAGTAAAAAAACACTGATGACGCTAGTTTTAAATGTTAAAATTTCGAAATAAAGTGATGTGTAACCAGCTCTCAAAAGTTATTTTTCCTCTTTGAGAAGGGTTTTAAATTTATTTTTATTTTTAAAATTATTGGGAAAAGCTCTCGCCCGTAAGAATACAAAATTTTGGGGGCTAGAAGATGAACTATTTGCCCAAGGCAGGGCCCTCAAATTCCTTAGATTTAAAGCCTTACTAACATCAAAATAACCCCTCTTCAAAGGGTGGGAGTATTTGAATTATTCAATATTTTTTTTTGTTAAAAATTTAAACCAGACGTGTCATTACAGTTTTTAAAATATCTAGAGTAAAAAAAACACAAATCTAAATGGGTTGCAAAAATTGTTTTTTGTATTAAGTTTTAAAACCTGCACGAAGTGTATCACTGCGAAAGTACACTTCACTCCTCATGGAAGCTGTTCATACTTTTTAATGTTGAAAACCAAAACCCCAAAAGAAGCATCTAGTAACCCCTTCCTTAAATCCCCTGCAAAGGCAACTGCTCAGTTGAAACTTACTGTTTAACCCTTTTAATGATAATATATCACAAAGTTAGCACTATGGCTCTAAGAAGGGTTTTCTGACAGGGTGCCTTTTTTTTACCCCCCTAGAAAAACAACTTAGAAATAGGTCGATTTTGGGAAAAAAATTAATAGGCGTTTTCACTGAAAACTGAATTGCTTCCATCCTAATGGAAATCAATTTAAACCTATGACAATGGCCCCGACTCTGTTCCGTGTCATATTGAAGTCATTTGACTCCATAATGCTAAAAAACATGTCTTTCCAAAAGGCGGGTATACATACCCCAGAATAACAAAAAAAAAAATTAAAATGCAATCTTTATGGATTTGGTCACGCGGGAAAATATGCTTGTGAGAATGATCTTAAAAAAAAATGAAAAATAAAATTTTTGGGTTTTTCCCGCATTTAACATTGGGAAAAAAAATAGAAGAAAATAATGAAAAAAATGTCTTTGGAATGCAATTAGAAGCCAAATTTAAATCGCTCATATAATAGCTGAAAACCTTTGATCCGAATAGATTTAAAATAGAGTACCCAGGCTTATTTTTAGTTTAATTTAATGAGGCTTTTTAGCAGATGTACGGAAAATGAAAAGTATATGGTCGGCATTATGATCACATTTAAACAGTATGTGTTTTATTGTTCACTCACTGAACAATATCGAGATGAACAATAACTTTGTGTATGCAACGTATTTTTTTAAATTAAAAAAAGGACACCAAAGATGTTAAGCAAATATTCTAAATTTCTTGCAAAGCTAAGACTTTGTGATATAAGTCTAAATGTGTTCCTGTTAACCCCTTTTGGCCCCTGTTCTATTTTTTGGGTTTACCAATGTCTTGTGCTCATCCACAGGATGGTTTACCCCAGGTGCCCAAAAAAGTACCCACGTTCACGGCAAAATCACTTATGAAGGAAAAAATATAAAACAAGGCCGGATACTGGAAAAATGTAAAAATAAATACATAGAGTGAAACTTGTAAAGAGTTTCAGTCCCCCTTAAACCCATACGCAGGGGGGAAGGATTTGGGGATTTTGTAAGGTCCCAAGAAATTATGTACGACTAAATTTACCATTAAAAATTTTTAATCTGAATATGGTTCATTTTCCTGGCCCGTGAAGCTCAAAAGGTAAAAAATAAAGGGGGAAGAAAAAGGGTGTAGGAGAGACATGTTGCGTACAAGATTTAACTGAGACATATTGTTGCTCAAACGGAGCTTGTTTGAAGTGTTTATCTTTACAAAAAAACTCAAACAGAATGTGGTAAAAAGGCAAGTAGCCGATAAACTGGGAATGTGAAATAGACGTAGATGAATAGCTTGTGAAGACTATTTAGAGCAAAACTTCAAAAAAAGTTTGTTTTGTGACTTGCGTTCTAAACACGTAAACTGTTTAAGGCGGACGAAAAAAATGTCCAGTTTGCGTTCACAATTTTTGAAATTCGTTGACTTGTTACACAAGATTTGTAGTGTTTTCCGGTTAGTGCTTTAGGTAAGGATAAATAAATAAAGATTCATGGCTTCCTTTGGTGAGGGTTGTTCCTAAAAAAAATCCTCTGTCTCCAGGTTGTATTGCCAGTACTCGACGATAATCCACCTGCACGGTAATAAACATATTTAGGGTTTAAAAATGGTTTTCTCATCACGGTCAAATTTTTTCTCTCGTTTTAGTAGTGTTTTACAAAATAACCCCGAGAACTGATATTTTACAGCATATCAAGAAAAAGATTAGACCAAATCCCCTTGCATGGCCAAAAAAAATTTCCGACGCGTTATCGTACCACAAAATCTTAAATTTAAAGAATTATAGGAATTCAGTAAAAAAAAAATTTAATCGGGGGGGCAATTGGGAGATGTTGCAAATGTATGGAATGGGAGGGGGTTACTGAAAGTAGTGAAAGTTTTTCGAGGATAGTGGGCCAGGGGTTGGGGTATGTAGGGGAGACGGAGTTATTTCCCGTAAAAGTAGGCCTTAGACAAAGGGTGTGTGGTGTATCAGGCTTTCAGTATATTTATAGATGTGTTGTAAAAGGGAAATGAATGTCGGGGTTGGCAAGAGGTGTGGGGTTAAAAAAAAAAGAATCTACACAAAGTAGGAGTTGTCACAGTTGCTATTTGCTGATGAACTGTGCTTTTGTGAGATTTGAAGGAAATTGCAAAAGGGTTTGGGGGATGAGTTTGGTAGGTATGTAAAAGTGAAATATAGGAAAGGGTAAGGGATGAGGATAAAAAAAGTAGGTAAAAGAAAGATTGGAATCGATGGAAGGGAGAAAAGGAGAGGTGAATGTGTTTTAGAATTTAGGAGTCGAGTTCAGCAGATGGGTCTATGAAAGATGGGGAATATAGAATTGACGGGGGAAAAAAGGTGAGTGGTGCCCGAGGAGTCTGGGAGACAAAAATTGTCCATGGAAGCAAAGGGGGAAAGTATGAGAGATAATTATATCAACACTTTATATGGATGCGAAACACAAGTGAGAAGTTGCAAAAGGAGAAGGTGGAGACAGTTGGGGATTTTTGGGCTGGGCAATGTGTGGTGGAATATAATGCAGAGAATTTTTTTGTTTGGAAATTAGGAAGAGGTGCGGGGTTGCCAAAAAAAATTATCCCGAGGGCTGAGAAGGGGTTGTTGAGGGGGGGTTTGGACTGTAGAGGGATGGAACAAAAAAACCCTTTGAGGTTATAAATCTGTAGTGGAGAGAAGGCAGGCAGAGGTCGGTCTGGGAAGGAAGTTTTTTTGGGGGTGCTTGGACTTCAGCAAGCATCGTGGCGTGTTTGGAAAGGGGAAGGAGACAATGGATTTTTGGGCTTGGTGCTGGGTAAAATTTATGAAGGGGGTTTAGGGGAAACCCGGGGGCCGGATCGAGTCCTGGGATGAGAAGTACGTGCCTGATTGAAAAAGGGGGGGTGTAATGTTCCCGTTTTATAAATGTAGTGTAAGTGGCCTTGGGAAAATGATGGAGTGAAAAGATGGTGAAAGTTTTTTTTTTTTCCCGGGCCCCCCTACCTTGGGGGGGAAGGCGATGTGTTAATAATTTAAAAAAAAAAAATTTGGTGTAAGGGCAGATAGTGTACTTTCTCTCAGTAACTGGTTATTGGGGAATTTTGGGGAATTGCACCAAAACAATTGTGTCAATAAAAAGGGAAAGGACATGCGTTGGCCAACGCTAGGATACGAAAAGGGGGCGGCATACTGTCAAATTTTCTGATATCTTTCAAAACCCCCTAATCCCCAAAAACAAAGGGTTTTTTTAAAAAGGAATAATGAAATTTCTGTTAAGCCCAAAAGTAGTCAAATCACTAATGACCCGGGGATTTAACACAAACCATTGTTTTTCAATCACAAAGCTTTAAAGAGAATAATCAATATTTTTTCCCAAACGCATTTTACTCTTAAAACAGTCAGGCCATTAAAAAAATAATTAGTGCAGAAAAAAGCTTAAGCCGCATGTGTATAGTTAAATTTTTTGAAAAAAATTTTATTAACCCCATACACACCCCACAATATAATTATTATTTTTAAAATATATATATTTTTTTATTAATATAATTATATTATTATATTTTAAAAGTGTCAAATAGGTAAAACTTGTTATTTTGTCTTAAATAGCAATGCTCTTCTTGCCGAATATGGCAAGCGAAAATTCGTGTACGTAGTAATTTTGCAAAAATCATTCTGAACCTAGCGAAAAAATATATTTTATTGTTTGTTTATTATTAAATTATTGTAAACTTATCTCAAATATATTTAGTTGCATTAGGCTAAATTAAATTGCGCTTATTATAATAAGGTTAGGTCATTTTTCTAAGGTTCTTTTGGTGCAAAATTATTAATATTTACATTAACATAAATGAAAAAAATATATCTTTAAACGTACAAGAGAAAATTTTAGAAAGGACTTAATTTTAAATGAGTTCTTGCTAATTGACTAATTTTGCCTATAGTATATGGTGAAGGGTTCTTGATCCAAGGAATATTAGCTAACAACCCCTTCACTGGATTAAACGTATTTACTTTCCATTCCCCAGAGCAGTATGACCCGTCTGAGTTTAGAGCTTCTTAGTTTATATTTGCTGCTTCATATTATTCGTTTTCTTATTGCTCGTAATGCTTTCTTATTTTCTCTCCTGCTTCTTAATCCTTTTCCTCCACCTCATATTTTCTCTACTCCCCAGCTCTCTTCTCTCCCTCTTCTCTTTCTTCTCCTTTGCTCCCTCCTTTCTATCTATTCATTTTCCTCCTTTTCCTTGACCCCTTTCTCCAGTGCTCTTTCCTCAACGTTTATCTCTCTCTCTCTCTCTCTCTCTCTCTCATCCCTTCACCTGCTCTTAGCAAAAAATATTCCCTGCTTCTTTTTCCTTTTTCGTTTCCAGTTACGTTTAGTTGTTTTCAGTTTTTTCTTCTTCAGTATCTTTGCATCTCTTTCCTTTACCGCCTCTCTCTCTCTGTCTCTGTTTCCCTCTCTCTGTCTCTCTCTCTCGCTGGAAACTGAAAGCATAATTCTTTCTATTTAACGAGCGATTTGAGGCTTCATTCCCGGGGAAGGGAAAGCTTAGAGCTCAGAGCGTTCACAGGGTTGGTGAGCTCTTGGAAGGAACTCTCTTAGAGGGGCTCAAATTGCTTGTATTTGAAGTAGATTTTATCGAAATATTGAGTCGTCCTTATTGGTAAGAAGTTTCTAAACTAGAACATATGAAAGAGAACAAGAAATGAGAGAGAAGAGAAAAGAGAGAGAGGGGAGAGAGAGAGAGAGAGTGTTGGTGTGTGGTGGTGTGTGTGTGTGTGTGTGTAATCGCCTATTTTGTAGTTGCCGGGGGGGGGGGTCGATTCCTGCTCCAAGAGCTTCATCGTACCACTTCATAAAGTTACGTATGGATCCTGCCTCCTCTACATCACTCTTCAGATTGCTCCTCTTGTGTGTGTGTGTGTGTGTGTGTGTGTGTGTGTGTGTGTGTGTGTGAGAGAAAGAGAGAATGAGTGAATCAATGAATAAAGGAATGAGTGAATGAATAAACGAGTCGTGTCCCATTATAACAATATAGCACAGAGGTACTGCGACCTGGCTACCATGATATACTCTTATTACACGGCGCTGCTCATTTGCTGAAGGTAATTGCTCACTTGGTAGTTAATAAACAGTCAGATTACTACTGTAGCGCAGCAGGCACCCGCATACAACATACAAACATGTTAGGTAAAAAGACGTAAGTGCAACTAATGTGACATTTTATTGTGAAAACGTTTCGCTCACCAGGAGGTTCGTCAAGCTGTTGTTGGCAATTCTAGCAACATTATTGCAACTTATATACGCCATTCAAGTGTTTATAAGTTGCAACCTAACTTGATCTTGTAAACAGCACTGAAAGAAAGGAAATTTGTTTTTAGTTGTAGTAAGACAGCGCAGTGAGGAAAATGGTTGGAGGGAAGAGTGCCAACATGTAGATGGAGGGAAGAGTGCCAACGTGTAGATGGAGGGAAGAGTGCCAACGTGTAGATGGAAGGAAGAATGCCAACGTTAGATGGAAGGAAGAATGCCAGCATTTAGATGGAAGGAAGAGTGCCAACATTTAGATGGAAGGAAGAGTGCCAACATTTAGATGGAAGGAAGAGTGCCAACATTTAGATGGAAGGAAGAGTGCCAACATGTAGATGGAAGGAAGAGTGCCAACATGTAGATGGAAGAAAGAGTGCCAACATGTAGATGGAAGGAAGAGTGTCGACATGTAGATAGAAGGAAGAGTGCCAGCATATAGATGGAAGGAAGAGTGCCAACATGTAGATGGAAGGAAGAGTGCCAACATATAGATGGAAGGAAGAGTGCCAACATGTAGATGGAAGGAAGAGTGCCAACATATAGATGGAAGGAAGAGTGCCAACATGTAGATGGAAGGAAGAGTGCCAACAGAGAGAGAGAGAGATAAACAGACATAAGAGTGATAGCGTGCCCCCCAAAAATTCTTTACAGTAACAGCTTTTAACCCGATTAAATAGCCGCATCTGATAGTTTATTCCTGATTTATGAAAGGGAGGAAGTGGGGAGATATATATATATATATAATATATATATATATATATATATATATATATATATGTATGTATGTAAATGATGTTAATATTAGTTCTAAACAGGCAGAGCAAACAATTCTTTCCACTGTTAGGTTAGGTTAGGTTAGGTTAGGTTAGGTTATGTTAGGTTAGGTTAGGCACTGGTCTTCATATAAAAATATGAGCTAAGTTTAATGTGAGTGTGTGTGGGAAGGGGGGGAAGGGGAGGTTACTGAAGTATTTGTACTCGGCTAGTTTAAACTCCTTGTTTTTTTAACTTGTCATATGCTGGCTTTACCATCTCTTAATCATAGCTATTGATTAACCTACTGAGTCTGCTTCCACTATGTCTTCGTCCAGGAGCTGTACATGTATCTTATCAACTTGCTGGAATTGTATGCTTGTGAGGTGTTGATATTTATTTTTCCCTGACACGACAACACCATACAATATTGGTCTACATAACATCTTTTACAACTTTATTGTTAACCTCTGGTCCATCTTATGAGCATGAACTACCGCTAGTGGGCCCCGCCCACTTGAACGAGTGCATAAAAACGCTGCAGCTCTCCTCTTCCTCTGGCTTTACTGTGAATATCTGTCCTCATGTACCTGTTTTCAAGTGTAAATGCTTTCTGCCTGCCGTGCAGGAGAAATATCTCTTCAGTAAATATACCCAGGTGTTGTATGTTTTATCACCAACTTGTCGGTATTGTATAGCAATGATCTGATGATACATCTAGGGTAGATTTATTGTTATTGGTGCCGTCTGTAAACTACTATGGACCAGCATTGGTTACTGGCCTTCGGAGCCTAGTCACATCATTTCTTGAAAATGTTGAGTGTTTGCATCCACTACCTCTTCGTTTAGCTCAGGGGTTCTTAACCCAGGGTATGCATACTCCTTGGGGTATGGGAACCAAATAATGGGGGTATGGGATTCGATCTCTGGATAATTTAAAAAAAATTGTTAGAATAGACTATCATCAGTTCTGTTTCTAGCTATCTATATGTAAAGTAAAACAAAGCTATTGACATCTTTTGATGTCATACTGGTACCTCATAGGACTAGCGGCGGTGGTGATGATTTCAACAGCCTGGTGGAATGGTTATGGAGACATTAGGCAATCCTTTTGGGATCTTTTATCGTAAAAAGGTTAAGAATCTCTGGATTCTACTTTATTCTTCTCATCCTCCTAAAAATTAAAAAAAGAAAAGTTTTTTAATACAACCACTAGTTCATTTGGGTCTTTAGATTTAACTGGTAGATTTAACTGGTGGATTTAACTGGTGGATTTAGCTAGTGGATTTAACTGATGGATTTCAGGGTTCCTCTTCTGACATTTCAAACAACCTGCCTCTTCCAATTCTTTTTGAACTGATTATTGTTTTATGTTATTACGATCATGTCACTACTGGTTCTTCTCTCAGCGACTCTTGAGTCATTTAACCCCTCGTCGTCACCCAGTACCCAGTTCTGGTACTATTCTCGTTATTAGCTGTTGAATCTTCTGTAGCTCACTGGTATATTAGATAAATGCAGGCACAATTCTAGTGCTATGTAATCGAAGACTGATCTATCGTACGTTGTGTACAGTGTTCTAAATCAAAGTTATTTTATCAAAGGCACTTGTCGATAAAACACTCTGAGGTCACTGGTCAAGTGCGGTCATACCTGCCTAAGCTCTTGGGCGTTAGCGTGGGCTGTTACCCATACCATGGCTTGTTGTAGTGCTTTAGAACCTCAGGTTCATGTGTTGAAGGAGGAGATTCTACTTCTTCAGGAGGAAAATAGGAAGCTGAATCTTCGCATAGATGAGTTTGGGAGCGAGTGTGAGAAGGATTTAGCTGGTAAGGTAGGAATGGTCACCAGCAGTGATAGTGGCAGCCGCTTTAAGTGGCAAGTGGTTCACAGTTCAGGAAGAAGAAAGATGAGGAGAGTTAATAGAGAAGATGTGAAGGTAGGAAATCGATTCTCTGTTCTCCAAGACAAGTGTACTTCAGTGGTTAGTGAGGTTGAAGGTACCACTGATTCCCCTGCTAATCAAGGTAAGAATATTTTAATAGTAGGCGATTCTCAGGTAAGATATATGGACCGTGCATTTTGTAACAGAAACAGAAAGGTCAGACAGAGTGTGTCTTCCTGGAGCTGGTGTTGGTGACAAAGTCAGCAGGTTGGATAATATTATGGCAGGTAATTGGAACAAGCCCATTATCTGTCTTAGTGCTGGGGGTAATGACATTGGGAAGGACAGGAGAGAGGAGCTGCTGGAGAAGTACAGGTCAGCCATAGAAGTATTTAGGTCTAAGGGAGGGATCCCAGTCATATGTAGCATCTTGCCTAGAAAGGGAGTGGGCAATGAATGGATGTCTAGGGCATTTGGTATAAATTGCTGGCTAGACAGGTACTGCAAGGAACTTGCAATCCCATTCATTGATAACTGGGACCTTATTCTTTGGCAAAACGTGATATGTATGCAAGGGATGGGGTTCATTTTCTCTGGGGGAAAGGAGTGGTTGCATTAGCCAATTCAATTGAGAGGGTAATGTTGACTTGTCTAGGAAATTTAAACTGAATAGATTATAGAGGTATGGGTGTTTTTTGGAAACAATCAGCTGCAGCATTAGGGTTAAAAACAGCAGTTATTACCCGGGGTACCTCAGGGATATGTTTAAAAAACAATATTCAAAATAAAGTTGCTAGTGATGGCAAATCAATTGATCAGTAAACAAAGATAGATAGCAGAGGGCAACGAGTGACTAGCTCCCTTAAGGTTTACTATACAAATAGTAGGAGTCTAAGAAATAAGATAGATGAACTAAAATTACTTGCAAGTGTAGGTAATATAGATATTATTGGTATAACAGAGACCTGGTTCAACCTGAAAGATAGAGAAATGCCTTCTGAATGCAACATACAGGGTTATAAACTATTCCACACTGATAGGGTATGTATGTCAGAGAAAATTTAAATTGTTGTCTTAGACATGATATGAGATTAGAAACATCGAACACACAATCGGTTTGGCTACAGTTTCTCGAGGGACGTGACAAATTAATTTTGGGTGTGATTTATAGGCCCGCAAACCTTGGTAGGGAGTGCAATAAGCTGTTATGGGACGAAATTCATAAGGCATCTAGATATGAAAATGTTGTGATAATGGGAGATTTTAACTTTAATCAAATTGATTGGAACAATATGACAGGAAATCTTGAGTCTAGTGACTTTCTTGATACTGTTCAGAATTGCTTTTTAGAACAGGTTGTGACAGAACCAACTAGAGGAAACAATCTGCTTGACTTGGTTCTTGCCAACAAAGATTCACTAATTAATAATCTTGAGGTTAATGATGAGCTTGGGAAAGTGATCACAAATCACTTAGTTTCAATACATCATGAAATTGCCCAGATAACTGCAATCAAATCTCTGTCCCAGATTTTCGCTTGGCCGACTTCATGGGACTGAAAAATTACTTGGATGGGCTAAATTGGGATGTCCTCACTATGGGTCAGGTAGGTGATCTTGATTGCCAATATGACGTTTTTTCAGAGCATAGTTCTAAATGCCCAGACAACTTTTGTTCCGAGTAGGGAAATTAGATCTAACAAAAATGATCCAAAATGGATGAACAATAGATTAAAACATCTCATTGGTCAAATGAGAGGCATATATAGGCGTATCAAAAGAGGGGATGGGCAGTTAAGAAATCAATATATTCAATTAGAGAGAGAAATAAAGAAAGGAATAAGAAAAGCAAAAAGGGATTATGTGGCTAAGGTCGCAAGGGACTCAAAGACTAACCCAAAAGGGTTCTTTCAGATATACAGAAGTAAGATTAGGGACAAGATTGGCCCACTTAAGAGCATCTCTGGACAGATCACTGACAGTGATAAGGATGTGTGAAATTCTAAATATCTACTTCCTCTCAGTTTTCACCCAGGAAAATACTAGCGATATTCCTGAAATAATAAATTACGTAGAACAGGATGATAATAAACTATGTACGATTGCGGTAACTAGTGACATGGTCCTCAGACAAATAGAGAAACTAAAACCTAACAAATCCCCAGGACCTGATGAACTGTTTGCAAGGGTGTTAAAGGAATGTAAAGAGGAACTTAGCATACCTTTGGCTAATCTTTTTAACATATCACTACAAACTGGCATAGTGCCTGATAAGTGGAAAATGGCAAATGTAATACCTATTTACAAGGCAGGTGACAGGTCCTTGGGTTCGAACTATAGACCAATAAGCCTTACCTCCATAGTGGGAAAATTTATGGAATCAATAATTCCCGAAGCAATTCGTAGTCATCTTGACAGGCACAAATTGATTAACGATTCTCAACACGGTTTTACAAAGGGGCGTTCCTGTCTTACGAATTTACTAACTTTTTTCACTAAGGTGTTTGAGGAGGTAGATCATGGTAATGAATATGATATTGTGTATATGGACTTCAGTAAGGCTTTCGATAGAGTTCCACACCAGAGGCTATTGAGGAAACTTAGGGCACACGGAATAGGTGGAGAAATTTTTTCCTGGGTAGAGCCATGGCTGACAAATAGACAGCAGAGAGTTTGCATAAATGGGGAGAAATCCGAATGGGGGCACGTCACAAGCGGTGTTCCTCAGGGGTCAGTGTTGGGCCCGTTGTTGTTGTTCACAATTTACAGGAACGACATAGATGAGGGAATAAATAGCGACATTAGCAAATTTGCTGATGACACCAAAATAGGCCGTCCAATTCTAATGAGGACATTAGAGCACTCCAGGATGATTTGAATAGACTGACGCAATGGTCGGAGAAGTGGCAGGTGCAGTTTAATATTAACAAATGCAAAGTTCTAAATGTTGGACAGCTAAATAACCATGCCATATATAAACTAAATAATGTAGATCTTAATACTACCGATTGCGAAAAGGGTTTAGGAGTTCTGGTTAGCAGTAATCTAAAACCAAGACAACAGTGCATTAGTGTTCGCAATAAAGCTAACAGAATTCTTGGCTTTATATCTAGAAGTATAAATAATAGAAGTCCTCAGGTTGTTCTTCAACTCAATATATCCTTGGTTAGGCCTCATTTAGACTATGCTGCTCAGTTCTGGTCACCGTATTACAGAATGGATATAAATGCTCTGGAAAACGTACAAAGGAAGGATGACAAAGATGATCTCATGTATCAGAAATCTTCCGTATGAGGATAGATTGAGGGCCCTTAATCTGCACTCTCTCGAAAGGCGTAGAATTAGGGGGGATATGATCGAGGTGTATAAACGGAAAACAGGAATAAATAAAGGGGATGTTAATAGTGTGCTGAAAATTTCCAGCCAAGACAGGACTCGCAGCAATGGTTTCAAGTTGGAAAAATTAAGATTCAGGAAGGATATAGGAAAGCACTGGTTTGGTAATAGAGTTGTGGATGAGTGGAACAAGCTCCCGAGTACAGTTATTGAGGCTAAAACGTTGTGTAGTTTTAAAAATAGGTTAGATAAATACATGAGTGGGTGTGGGTGGGTGTGAGTTGGACCTGACTAGCTTGTGCTGCTGGGTCTGGTACAGTGCTCCATCCTTGAGTGGGGATGACCAGACTGGGCGGGTCATTGGGATAATCCGGGGGGTGGATCATTGGTCTAATCCTGGGGGGGGGGGCAAATGGACCTGCTCCGCATGGGTCAGTAGGCCTGTTGCAGTGTTCCTTCTTTCTTATGTTCTTATGTTTGGGGTTCCTGCGCACCCGCTCGCGCGCGCGCGCACGCGCACACACACACACACACACACCACACACAACACACACACACACACACACACACACACACACACTGCAGCATATGGGCGCCTAGCAAACCTCAGAACAGCATTCCGACATCTTAATAAGGAATCATTCAGGACCCTGTATACCGTGTACGTTAGGCCCATATTGGAGTATGCGGCACCAGTTTGGAACCCACACCTAGCCAAGCACGTAAAGAAACTAGAGAAAGTGCAAAGGTTTGCAACAAGACTAGTCCCAGAGCTAAGAGGTATGTCCTACGAGGAGAGGTTAAGGGAAATCAACCTGACGACACTGGAGGACAGGAGAGATAGGGGGGACATGATAACGACATACAAAATACTGAGAGGAATTGACAAGGTGGACAAAGGATGTTCCAGAGATTGGACACAGTAACAAGGGGACACAGTTGGAAGCTGAAGACACAGATGAATCACAGGGATGTTAGGAAGTATTTCTTCAGCCACAGAGTAGTCAGTAAGTGGAACAGTTTGGGAAGCGATGTAGTGGAGGCAGGATCCACACATAGCTTTAAGCAGAGGTATGATAAAGCTCACGGCTCAGGGAGAGTGACCTAGTAGCGATCAGTGAAGAGGCGGGGCCAGGAGCTCGGACTCGACCCCCGCAACCTCAACTAGGTGAGTACAACTAGGCGAGTACACACACACACACACACACACACACACACACACACACACACACACACACACACACACACACACACATACACACATATACACACACACACACACACACACAGTACACTGTGTATGTTAGGCCCATACTGGAGTATGCAGCACCAGTCTGGAACCCACACCTGGTTAAGCACGTCAAGAAGTTAGAGAAAGTACAAAGATTTGCAACAAGGCTAGTCCCAGAGCTCAGGGGAATGTCGTACGAGGAAAGGTTGAGGGAAATCGGACTGACGACACTGGAGGACAGAAGGGTCAGGGGAGACATGATAACGACATGCAAGATACTGCGGGGAACAGACAAGGTGGACAGAGATAGGATGTTCCAGAGAGGGGACACAGAAACAAGGGGTCACAACTGGAAGCTGAAGACTCAGAGGAGTCACAGGGACGTTAGGAACTTTTTCTTCAGTCATAGAGTCGTCAGGAAGTGGAATAGCCTAGCAAGTGAAGTAGTGGAGGCAGGAACCATACATAGTTTTAAGAAGAGGTATGACATAGCTCAGGAAGCAGAGAGGGAGAGGACCTAGTAGCGATCAGTGAAGAGGCAGGGCCAGGAGCTGAGTCTCGACCCCTGCAACCACAATTAGGTGAGTACACACACACACACACACACACACACACACATTAAATTATCACATTCTCTCCCTTCCCTTCGCTCTCCCCCCACCCTCCTATCTACTTATCCTCTATCCCCTCTACCCTATATCAAAACCCTATTGACATACTGTATGATCCCACCCAGTATACATCTCTCGGAGCAACAGAAGGTGAAGGGAAAGAGGGGAGAGAGAGTGAAAGTGAGTAAAGAGGTAAGGAAGGAGAGTAAGGGAATATTGCGTGCCGAGCGAATAGAAGGAAGATAATTTATTGATTATAACTACATTTCATAGGTAAATTACCAAATAAATATTACTAATGACAAAATAGGAGTAAGGTACTAATTTACACGCTTTATTTCGTAATCAATAAATCAGCTGTTGCTATAACACACACACAATTGCAATGCTGCAGTTTTTTTTATGAGCGGTGAACTATTTGTATGTGAGAAAGTTGTGTGTGTGTCTGTTGACAAGTGCCATTGACAACTAGTAACCAATACTAGTACAAACACACACACATGCAAAGCAGGCAAAGTGTGTATCGACAAGTACCTTTGACAATTAGTAACACTACTACTACTACATACACACGACAAGGCTCTGGGAGCAGGGAGACAGTGGAACTAGTCGCGATCAGTGAAGAGGCGGGGCCAGGAGCTATGAATCGAACCCTACAACCACAATTAGATGAGTACACACACACACAGACACATTAAAAAAAAGTGGTCTTGTGTCTATCAACAAATGCCTTTGAAACTGGTAACTCTCTCAAAAACGATAATAGCTCCCCCAGCTGCTGCCAAATGGACCGTCAGTCCTCTCATCCCCTCCTCCTCCTCTCTCTCTCTCTCTTTCTTCCTTCAACATACTCTTCTCTCTATTCTTCCTCCTTCTTATATGACTGCATCGATGTTTGTCTTCCCTCGTACCTTTTCCTTGTCCTTTGACTCATTTTCCAACCGTTCTCTGACCTTTTGTTAACAGAAAATAGGAAAACCAGGGAGGACACGATCACATTGAAGTACATAGAGGACTAAGTAGGTCAGGCAGAGAGATATAGTGTACTACAAGGAAGTCGACACAACGTGCATGTTTAAAATTGAAACCATCTGGTTGCGATAGTTATGGAAAAAGTTCTCCTTTCAGAACGAGACCAAAGGGAGAGTTGCTATGTTTTGTCACGCGAACATAACACTTGTCTCCAGTGTTACACTCGTCTGTACTCGACTGCATTATTCTGCTGCCAGGGTGAAACGTTTCGGCAAAATAGATACACAAGTGTTGCCCATATGTCTTGTTTACTGGGTTGACGGTATCGTGAACCATCATTATTATTATAATCAAAGGGGAAGCGCTAAACCCGGAGGATTACACAGCGCCTGGGGGGGGGCATGTGGAAGGCATTCAGGCTTAATTCGGGGAACTGGAGCACTGATCCAATTCCCTAAATCAAGAGCCCCTCACCAACTTCAAGGAACCTTCCCTGAGGGGTCGTGAACCATCAAAACTCTGGCAGGTTAAATTGTAATAATTACATATTGCTGAGTCTAACCTTTATTGCACGGGTTAGAAACTATATCTATTGATAACCAAAATTCATATAAATTAGGTAGCGTCCAAGGTAGTAACAATCTCTTCCACTGCTTTGCGTGATTATTGTTTTTACTGGGAAGTTCAAAACATATTGAAAAGACTGGTTATAAATGACCATAATTTTTAAAGGGGTGGACCGGTAAGCCAGCGGAAGGCCTCGGTCAGATGACCAAAAGCTCCAAAGGCGGGTCATCTGACTAAGACCCGCGTCAGGAAACATTTGTCCTGTTTCCTGACGAACCTTACCTAACCTAACCTAACATATTGAAGTTATGCAGCTTCTAGAAAATGGGAGGTAATCAGAATTGATCAGAGGGTCAAGAACTCTTTAGGAGATGCAAGGCACCTCCTTCAAAGGTGATAATGAGTGTAAGGCTCTTCTTGACATCAGACTGAAGATGCCCGAGTCAGAGTTGCTTATTTCAGCTGAGTTAGCCATGTAACACAAATGGTATATCTCACACACACGCCAGTACTCGTACATAAACACAATCTCGTCCTCATAGCACGCATTAGACATCTGCTGAATCTAACGTTGTCTAGGTTCACTGAAACACCCCTTTGCCAGATGTGTAGCACCGTTTATTTTATTTTAACATACTTGTTTGTGGTTATATTATATATATATATATATATATATATATATATATTTATATATATATATATATATCCCCAATAACCCACATGGGGGACAGAAACTGCTCAAGATGATCCCAGAAAGGGGTCGAAAGATACAGATCAATCAATCTCCTGAGTTTCTTTCTATGTGGGTTATTAATGAACAATGACAAGTGTTCATTATACTATAGTTATACTAGCCCCTTGCTCCCGACATTTAGTCGTTCTTCCTCCGTATGCACGCATGGCATACGGAGGAAGAATTCTTTTCCACTTTCCTATGGAGTTATATATCCTTATATAATCTTTAATAATCAACCCTAATCTTACTTAGTCTAACCTTAATCTAAAATGAAAATGAAATTTGTGTTTAGAAAATGGTGTAACTCGTAAAAAAAAAAACCCAACTGTGTAAAATGAAGATTTGTTGTGAACACACACAAACACGTGAGACAGCTGGGTGGTGAGAGTGGAAGATTCACTTGTGTGAGACACAAATCCTTGCCATTCCATGGAGCTGGGAGGGAGGAAAGCCACCCTCTGTCTCTCAACCATCTCCCTTGCCTGGTCCTGTCTCCACGATTATGGTAATGCCTTGTCTACTAATGCCAGCTCATGTGGCTCTCGGGGCCATGTGGCGGTGGCCTGGGTGCATCCACTGCCACTGGATATTGGCACTGGGAAGCAGAATGGATAGTAACAGAGTGAGAGAGAGCGAAAGAAAGAAAGAAAGAAAGAAAGAGAAAGAAAAGTATGGAATTGTTCCTATTTAAGTGTTTAGTGAGTAACATGTCGATAGACATGTGGCCTATTTTGTGCGTGTGTGTATGGGCGCGCGCGTGTGTGTGCATGGGCGCGCGCGTGTGCGCGTTCGCGCGAGTGTTAGTAACACAATTTACTAGACTGTAGCTTTTTACTGTAAGTGCTTAAACCCCTACAGTCAATAGGCTTAATAACCCCCCCCCATAGTCAATAGGCTTAATAACCCTCCCCCATAGTCAAAAGGCATAATAACCCCTGTATAGTCAAAATGTGTACTTACCTCCACATAGTCACCAGGCATAACAACCTCACCACACAGTCTCAATAATACACCCCAAAATTTTCTGGCCTTAAACCTAGCGTACCAACATAAAAAATAAATATATCTCTAACATCGTCTCACTCCCCCTTCCCTCTCCAGGTCTCATCTCCCTAGAGACATTGATTACTGAGCTCCACTTTCCCTAAATATTACATATGGGAGGCCTCTATTCCCCTCAATTTATGTAAATCAATGCCATTTTATCGCTCCCTGGCCTACGACTCTTCCCCCTTCCCAGTCCAATAACTGAATCTGCTATCAATCATTCCTGTCACGACGATCACAAGATGAAGGGGGATATTGGCTAATTGTCACCATGTTATCGGCAATTTGTCTTTCTTCTCTTCACCATTTCCGCCTTTTTCTCAGTTTTCCCTTGAGTGTCATCCAGTTTTTCTAAAGGTGCCATCCCGTTTTCCTTAAGGTAAGTGATATCCCGTTTTCCTTAAGATAAGTGATATCCTGTTTTTCTTAAGGCGAGTGTCATTCCGTTTTCCTTAACATGTCAACTCGTTTACCTTGTTTCTTTCCTAAAAGAAGTATTTCTCGCTTTGGTTTCCCAAATTTTCACTTGCAATACAGTTTTTTCCCGCTTTCTTTGCGTTTTCTCCTCGTTGATAATGAGAAAGGAAGGAGGGAGGAGCGTCTGACAAGGGAAACGTAATGACCAGTGAAAAGGCGCGGAATGAAAGGGGGTTATATCAAAGTAGTGGATTGAAAGGGGTTATATCAGATGGGTAGAATGGAAAGAGCGATATGAAAGAGGTGGCACAGAATGGGGACGAAAACTTACGAGACTGATAATGAAATGGAAAAGACGGAGGGGGAAATTCTCTCTATTGCTAAAATTTAAAGATTTTATTTCTTATTTACATATTTTCTCTCAGAAGAGCTCTGAAACATCAAGGAATTTAAGATTATATTTATTTATTTTATTTATTTTTTGAGGGGGGAATTTGTATATAGATTAACCTACAGGTGAATGCAAATATGAACATGTGATAGACTAGCGTGAAAGTGAGCAGTTTCCATGAGAGACTTAACTTTTATAACAAGCTATTGAGATAATCCGAAAACGTTTTCCGTAGAAAGAAGGGAAGTAATTATCACATAGCATAAATACAGAAGACAGAACTTAGTGCAGTTCTCATCGTTGAAGATAACTGTTCAGACCGTTGATGAATAAATGCTAAATCAATTATTTGTAAGGTTAGTAGACTGATGAATAAGACACGTGCAACAGTTGGGTATCTTTATTGTTAAAACGTTTCGCCTACACAGTAGGCTTCTTCGGTCAAATACAGAGGCAGCAGGTGTAGTAGAGAAGTAAATATGATGCAAACAGTCCATCAACCTTGGAAAAATAGTATTTGAGGTGGTCAGTCCCTCAGCCTGTAGAAGAGATCAACTCCATAGTCTGGAACGATGTTAGATAATATTAGACAATAGTTAAGACCGCAACTAGATATATGCATTAACTCAGTTTTTTTATATGTTCTTGTTGAGTCGCTTTTTGGGTCATCGTATAACTGCGATATTTTCTAAATAAAAACAAATTAATTTTACTATATACCGATAACGTGGTAATAAGACATTATGTCGTTTATGATATTTCATTGAAAAGACGTTTCACTCACCAGGAACTTCATCAACTCTTACCATCCAGAGTAGTAGTAAGGTGGGCGAAATGTCTTCTCAGAAAAATGCTATAAACTGAATACTGCGTCTTATTAACATAGCGAAAACTTATAGATAAACGAATTATAGATAAATGATTTCTAAACGTTGCACAAGTGTCTCATTTAGCTTATCGGGTTTCTAAACCACTTATTCACACCAAAATGTTAAAACACAGCTGTCGTATTTTAACAAACAATACCAAAACGTTTTAACTAGCAAGAAAACAAGTTTTGTGATGTGAATTAAGTAGAAAGACCAGATGACTGTAGTTTTCCTTTACTGCACGACTTTTTCGTTCGTCCTGGACCATCGTTAAGTCGACAACTAAATTAGAAAATATGGAGAAAATCAATAAATGAGTCTTTTGAAGTTCTCCTTGCCCCCTTCATCTCGCCTGTCTTCAGGTTTCATTGCCACTTTCTTCCTCAGTTTCGACCTGATAATGGTCGAGGATGGCCTGAAAAGCCCCAAACATTTGCTCTCCGGAGTGTGTTTTGTCTGTGGTTATGTGAGAGGAGCTGAAGTGGTAGTATCAAATGAGCTGATGTAGGTAACAGCTCTTAGCTTGCCAATAAAGTTAGGAATCCTTAACCTGTAATATAGCTGTCAATAAAGCTAGGGATCCTTAACCTTGTCAAACCATGTGTAAAAAAAAAAAAAAAAAAAAAAGGAGAAAATTCAAAGTGGAGGAAATTATTGTAAGAAAAAGATTGGGGTAAACACTTCAACTACGGTAACTGACGGGTGGAATACTCTACGACAGGAGGCTGTGACCGCAACAATTTTCAAAATAGAGAAGTAATTATGAACATATAAGAGAAATTAAAACTTGTAACCTCAGATAGGTACTCACACGCATACCAACCAGCCTCGCACATACTCATGTACACACGCACATGTACACATGCCCTCACACACCAGAGAGAGAGAGAGAGAGAGAGAGAGAAGAAGAGAGAGAGATAGAGAGGAAAGAGAGAGAGATAGAGAGAGAGAGATGAGAGAGAGAGAGAGAGAGAGAGAGGGGGGGGGGGAAGGGGCAGTGGGAGGGAGGGATAGAGAGAGAGAACTAAGAAGACTAGAGAAGAGCACTTGACAATATCCATGATGGCAGTTATGGTAATCCCAATGTGATAAAGTCGCACTCTGGCTGACACACCAGATTATAGTCAACATAGTTAGGAAGGCAGCGAGAGGGAAGAGAGGAGGGGAGACAGGGAGAGAAGGAAGAGGGGTGAAGAGAGGTAGTGAAAGGAGAGAAAGAGAAGTGTAGATGAGAGGAGAGGGGAAAGGAATATCCATCCTGTCAAGAGTAATACTGCAGTCTTGGTGAAGAGAGAGCATTATTCAGACACCAGAAAAGGCCATAATACCACCTATTTCTTTTACAGAAAATGCTTTGTGGAACTGCAGAGATTTGTTCTCTCTCTTCACACACACACACACACACACACACACACACACACACACACACACACACACACACACACACACACACACACACACTCGTTTATAAGCCAAGAGCCCCACAACGTGGTTCACTAGCCACCCCCTGACCTCGATGTAAACAGGCCAGCTTTATAACCTCATAACATCTCCGTCTCTTGGAGCCTTAGACCATGTCAGTGACACTGGCAACTCATCAACTTTTGCTCTTGAGGAAGTACATGGGCGTATATACAAGAACTCGGGAGTGCGTGGCAGTGCATGGGAGTACTTAAGAAAGACAGTTACCAAAAGATTTCACCATCTTCGCAGAGAAGGATTTTCTAATTTGTCGATAAAGGACGTTCCACACTGAAGAACAAGAAAAACTTTGTCTCTTCTGAAGTTATATAAATGCATGTTCAAGGAGCAAAGCAATGTTGTTATCGCAACTGCAAGGAAAATGATTGCTTGGGCAATCAGAACTTTCAAAACAAGTGATGCTAGGTCAGTACCGACTTATATTAAATCTCTAGTTCTCTCGAAGCTGGAATACCTCTGTTTTCTAACAGCGTCCTTCAAGACAGGCTAAATTGCGGAACTGTAAAATGTTCTCGGAATCCTTATAGCTCATAAAAACTTAGTCAACCCATAATTACTGGGAGCGCCTGAAGTTCCTCAAACTCTACTTGTTCGAACTTAAGCAAGAAAGATACACGATAATCAACACCTGGAGAAATTCGTCCCAAATCTGCATATTCGAAATAAGTACTTATGAATACAAGAAGCTTGGCAGACAGTGCAAGTTACCTCCTGTGAAAAACAGGGGAGTAATAAGTACACTGAGACAGAACTCTGTAAGTGTAAAGGGACTCCATCCCATTCCCTTCATGCATAAAAGGATTTAAACAGACTACAGGCTGTCTTCAAGAGAAACTCTGAAAAAAATTCTTAAAATCAGTTCCTGATCAGCCGGGCTGTGGTGAATACGTTCGGCTACTGTTAGCACGCACCATCAGCCTGATGGATGAGGCCCGTAACCAGGAGGCTTGGTCAGGGACTTGGCCACGAGGGGCAATAACAACCGGAAGCCAGAATTAACCTAGCACACCAAATATTTATAGATATTTTTTATGCATTGTTAAAAATCAAGCATATTGCATAAATGACGTATACTTTTTCTGTTCACTTGTCGCCAATTTGTCAGAGTAGATTTTGCCGCTGAAGCGGCTAGTTTATTGTGAACCTTATATCCATCCTGTGAACTGTAGCTCAAGCGCATATGAAGTACATCTGGATTTGTATGTAAGTTAACAGTTGCAAGGAGATGTAGGATATGTCACTTAGGTTATTATACTGCCTAACTATATTCCTCAGTATGTGGACAAACGAACACAGTCACCATAGGGCTGGCCACAAACTTTGCTTTTGGTTTGATCATGGGTGTCTGCCAGACTGCTAGAAATACTTGTAAGCAAGCTTAATCCTAGCTACTACATCAGTCTGTCCACATAATAAATTTCTCAACAAACTTATCTATGTTCATATTACAATAGGTTACAATTAGCAGCAACACTTGAAATACGTGAAAAGTTAACACACTATTTCACTTCTTTAGCAAATATGTTGTAGTCCAATGTTTTGAGGTGACTGATGCAGAGAGAGAGAGAGAGAGAGAGAGAGAGAGAGAGAGAGAGAGAGAGAGAGAGAGAGAGAGAGAGAGAGAGAGAGAGAGAGAGAGAGAGAGAGAAGAGAGAGAGAGAGAGAGAGAGAGAGAGAGAGAGAGAGAGAGAGAGAGAACGGACAGACAAACAGAAAGACAGACAGAAAGACTGGGACTACATCTTTTTTATTAACCCCTGAGCCTCACTTTGCTCTCTATATACACCTTCTGTGTCCTTTTATTGCTTGTACAGGTGTGATAAAGCTCCCAGAGAGCAAAATGTAGCCTTAATAAACGTCTCGTTAGACGTTTTCGTGTCCATTTACGTAACATAATATCAGCTGTTTTACTAATAATTGCACATCTACCACCACATAGCACACTGCTGAAACCATCTATCAACAAAGTGACGCAACACTACACACTTTGGACACAGCTACAACGAACTTTTGGCCCCCCTCTCCCACACACGCAAACACACGACAAGGCTCTTGAAGCCAGGAGAGAGTGGACCAAGAAGCGACCAGCGAAGAGGTGAAGTTAGAAGCTGGGAATAGACCCCTTCAACCACAAACAGGTGAGCACACATATTGGAGAGTACTCTCGCACATACATACACAATGCAAGACAAGTCAAGGGGAGTGGAAAGCTTGTCTTGCATTGTTAAGATCGCCTGTCTGCGATTGTTTACACATACACAAACCTCACTACTCACCCAGCCATCTACCAGACCAAGTGTGTATAAACAAATACTAGCAATACGCTGCTACAAGCATGCACAACCATCTTGTTGTTCTAACCATCTACCACCATTAAATGCATTACATTTATACAGTTTACATGAATCACTAAAACCACTTTAGGTCATTCAGTGCAAGGACTGATGAAGGATCGATCCTCCGTTTGTTCATCATGATTCAGACATACTACCTAACTACACTCACCAAGCTATAGAACATAATACTACAAAAAATGAAATTACATTATATAGCCGTGCCACAACCTTGATCATGATGCACCAGACTGACACAACTCCCACTAATACCGTTGTTAGTATTGGCCATAAACTTGTGTGTTTATGGATCACTAAACTCTCTGGCAGAGAGAGGGAGAGAGAGAGAGAGAGAGAGAGAGAGAGAGAGAGAGAGAGAGAGAGAGAGAGAGAGAGAGAGAGAGAGAGAGAGAGAGAGAGAGAAACATACGTGTGTGTGTGTGTGTGTGTGTGTGTGTGTGTGTGTGCAATTATGCAACTTAATGTATAATTCGGACTCCCGATTACAACCTGAATTACTTTAGAAAAATTAAACATGTTAAATGTGATTTCCACGAAAAATCACTTAAATTCACAAACACAGTATGAAACTATTTTATAATTAAGTAAAAAAAACACTCACTGGCTGATTCTGTATTCTTGGGAGGATCATTTTCAATATCCCTCCTTGATAAGGTTTAATAATATTGTGAAATATAATAATATGCAAATTCCTTGTCCACCAACTGCGGAAAATGGGCAAAGTTTTGGCATTATGTTTGAATATGTGAATAGCAAGTATTTCTGGATGTTGGAGTGGAGAAGAACGAGAAAGAGAGGGGGGGAAGAAAAGAGGAATGCATAAAAAAAGAAAAGTTTCAATCGCACGTCATGTATCCGAGACCATTCGAATCTTGGCGAGTTTCTGGTTCCTGATGAGCCGGGCCTGCGTGCTGCTCCAGCATCGAGCCTTAGATGACCAGGTGATCAACAGGTAGGCCTAGTCAGGGACCTGATCTTGATATAGTGATTTCAACATGCTTGACTAGTATTCATAATATTTGACATTTTTTACGTGTATATTTGTGGAGGTGGAAACTACAGTGCCTGCACTCTGAAGGGGGAGTTCGGGATATTTACTGTTTAGAGTGACATCTACACTGTTGTATCTGCATGCTTCTGGCAAGACAGTGATAGTGGGCGATCATCCCAGGTTCAGCTACTTTTGGGTCTCCTTATAGTTCGTACCTCTTAGTTCTGGGACTATACTTGCTGCATCTTCGTGCACTTTTTGAAGGTTATTGACATGTTTTACCTCGTGTGGACCCCATGCTGGTACTACATACTTCAAGATGGACTTAAGAGCTTTTGAAGGATTCCTTCATGACGGTTCCGAAAGCTATCTTTACATTTTTAATTTACCGTGTTTGCTGTAGTTACTATTCCAGTGATGTACTCTTCTTAATAGTGTGTGTCTGTCTCTGATTCTAAGCCATTCTCATTATCATTTTCTCTCTCTTTCTCTCTCTCGAGTTAAAAGAAACTGCAACTTCCTCCAGCTAATTTTAAACTTCTATAAATTATTTATCGTGAAATGAGTCGAGGTCATCAAGCATTACATCAACGCTATCCAACATTACATCAATAACGTTGTTATATTAATTACGTTGCTTCGATATTAATTACTTAGGTATTTGGAAGCTTGGCTACACCAGCCTATCACAGAGTTTACCCTCCGTTATCAAGTGGGCCCGATTTGTGATATTGTTAACGCGAGTTTAGGCACGGGAATGTTTGTGAGCGTTATCTGGTGTTGATTACCGTCGCGCTGTAGCGATATTCAGCAGCATCCGGTAATAAGCGTGAAATTGATGTGATTCATATAACGCGGATCAGTGAACTGTTTACATATGAGCTGGATGATCTGCCTAGCTTCCTTCCTCTCTTTCATCCTTCCTTCCTACAGTTCCTTTCCTGCGTCCCTTTTTCCCTTCTGTCCACCCTTTCCTTAAATCCTTTTCACTTTCCAACTGTCCTTAGGTCCTTTTCTCCTCTTTTCCTCAGTGTAAAGATTATTACGTTCTGCCACGATATTTCACTCTGGACTGAATTACCAATGTGGGCTGTGAATCCCATGGCGGGCCAGAAATCCCAAGATAGACCTGGAATCCCATGGTAGACTAGGAATCCCACGGTGGACTAGAGAGAGAGAGCTTGCCAATAAAGCTAGGGATGACTCACGAAATCGTAATGACACGATTGCAAACAAACCGTACCACGGACGGGGATAGAACCCAAAGCTAGGGATCCTTAACCTAAACTTGTCAAACCCTGTTCAAAAAAAAAAAAAAAAGCAGAAACACATTCAAGGGCAAAGTGTCTATAGACTAGGGCCTTTGACGGCTGGTAACTAACACAATAAAAATTGTGCATAGATGGATTTAGTTCATTATATATTATCATCCAAAATTAAACCAGTGGATTTAATTCATTTATATGTTATCATTCAAAATAAATCCATTTGCAGAGCCAGCGGTGGGGCGACTGTCCCTAAATAATTGAAAATCGGGCGATTTTTTTTTCTCCGGTAAATTCTGTAGCTAGTGCTTCTTTTTCGTATTATTTTTTGCTTTCAAAGTCTTAAATGTTAAGAATTCTTGGAAAGAAGTAGACAGAGACAGACAGACAAAGAGAAACAGAGACAGAGACAGAGGCAGACAGAGAGAAACAGACACAGAGACAGAGAGAGACAGACACAAAGAGACAATATGTTTGATAAGTCCTTGACCATCCCACCCGCATCATCATAAAAGAACGGGTGAGGTGTCGGATGTTGTTCGTGAGGTGTTATCTTGGCTTTATAAGCCTTTGGTTTGTTTACATTATTTATAAAGTTCCTTGATAATGCGATAAATCACGAAAGTATTTGGAATTTCATTGTCTTTTCACTGTGGTTATTTTACATATTGTGATATCACTTGTTTACTGTGATTTTTATATATATAAATTAAATATATATACGAAGGAAGTGCTGGAAAAATTCAGTGCTTTCAATAAGAAAACTTTCCAATTAGCTTAGCCGTGTCAGCCATAGGGAGGTGGGGGGAAGGTTCCAGTCAAGATCACTTCGACAAGCACAACTTAAGGCAAACTTGGCTTAAGTTGCTACAAAGTTTGTTAACTTTACACTGGCTTGCTTCTGAGCCAAAAACTCGGCTCAAGTCTAAACAAGAGTGGCATGCAGACTGTCTAATCTGAAGCGAGCGTTGCAAGGTAGTCTTGGGTTAAGTTACTGTAGAGCCATAATCATGCTGGAGAGATTAGTTAGTAATTGTGGGAAGATTTAGGGGTCTAGATGCGTGTACACTCGGGAATGTGTGTGTACACACACAAGCATGCATACATATAGGTCTTGTCCCCAATATATCAAACACACTTATTCTTCACTTACAAACACAGCTTTTTCCCTCACTCCCAAATATACATTTTCCTCCTCTTAGCATACTACTTACCCCTCCACACATGCCTCCTAAATGTGTTTCTCCCACTCCTAAGCACACCATTTTTTCTGACGCACGTCTACCTCTTTCATGCACGCCTCCCCACTCCCAAGCACGCCCGTCCTCCCAAACACGCCTTTTGCTCTTTTTTCGTATGGATCCTCCACCCTTACAAACACGCCTTTTCGCTTCACAAACACAACTCTTCCTCTCGAACAAGCCTACTTTTACCCTCCTATACACGCCTCCCACCAAACACGCGACCTCCTCCCACTTATAGGCGGCTACCCTCTAAAGCAACCCTCCTACTCCCCTTCAAACTACACCTCCTCCTCCCTCTCAAACTCCACCCCTTCAAAATATGTCTTCTGTCCCCTGCCAAACACGGTTCCCCTTCCCTCGGACAATCCCCTCCCCCAGGCGACAGCTGAGGACCGCTACACTACACATATCAACGTTATCGCCGCAATATTCGTGACAGCAATTTAATCAATCAGGACATAGGTTGCTCGCACTTGATTTCCATCCGTCAACCCTCGTCCGGGATTGATGGGGGAGCGATTTATTGTTATTTGGTCCGTAAGTGACGCCTCCTAGGGAGTGGGGAGAGAATGGAAGGGGAGACGAGGGTTGAAAGAGGAAGGGGTGGAAGGGGTAGTAGAACTGGGAAGAATGGTGATAATTAAAGGAAAAAGAAATGTTTGACAATGGTGATATGAGAAAGAGAAGAAAAAATGAGGAAAATCGCTAAAGAAAATGAAAGAAAAGAGGGGGGAGAAGGGGAGAAAGAAGCGAAGAGTGTAGGAGGCTGAAGAAAGACGTGACGTGGAAAAGGGTACAAGAAAAATGAAGGAAGGGATTACAGCTGTGTGGAACAGGAAATTGATGGAATTGGTGGAAGGGTAATTAGGGTAGACGCTGAGAATAGGTAAGAACATGCGAAGTTGAGAGAGGATATTTGAGATAGAAAAGAGAGAGAGAGAGAGAGAAGTTTGAAGATGATGGAAAGAGTGAGGAGGGTAGAGAAAGAAAGACATTAAACAGAATCAACAAAGAAGATGAAACCTGAAAGCACTGAGAAGTTACAAATACAAATTTAAAATCAGAACAAGAATATTTATACACAGAGCTGTCAGCGTATGAAGGACGTCCAAAGCCGAGCCGTCTCTTGGTGGAACTCAAACAGAAGAATGACATCTGGAAGAGTGGGCTTCGAAATCAGGAGCTCTTTGATCAAAGACCGACAGGGATAGTCACCCGAGGACAAGGTTCTGCCTCACAACCAGTAGTCAAGTAAAATCCGAGATTTTGGAAGCCACTTTCACTCCCGATACACAAGTTTCTGACCCTTGGCCTGCTGGAAGAACTGTAAAAAAAAAAAATCGCATTGAACAATAATGATCTGAAGGTAGGTAAGAATGTACAGACGGAAAACGTAAGCTGAGATTACTATAACGATGTGCTTACTAATTTAGCGAGCTGTCAACGTTATTTGCTCGCCATTGCCAATGCTGTGTAGCTTAAGTCAAAGTCAAATATGGTTCCAGTTCACAAAAGGCACCAAGAAACTGGATCTGGTTCTCGCTAACGTGTGAAAGACAGTAAAGTTTCAGAAAAAAAAGCATTACCCTCCACTATGTGGCACATCCACTGAAGAATCCAAGATTTTATGTCATTGTTAGCCATTTGCAAAGAATAAAACTAAAATCATTTGATTTCTATCTCTGAGCATCAGAATGAACGCTATGTGGTCTTTCATACATCACTGCAGTGGTGTCTTTGTTTCATGCATCATGTAGCACATCATGCTGTATAGTTGGTTTCACTTTGCGGTTTTTAATACATTCAGTATTTTGTATAGATTTAGTAATAATAAATACTTAAAAAAAAAAACCACTTGAGTTTGGGAGATAACAGGATTTTATATGATGGTCAGAGGGGTAAAAGTTTATTAAATATAAACTGACGTAAAAAGCTTGTACACTTTAAATACTTTTTTCTTCTAAATATTGGCTTAAAGCACATCCTAAAAAAAAACTTTCAGATAACTGAATCTTATTACAAGGGTAAAATATGGTCATCAGATTTGACATGATAGGAAACATCATGTCAACTTAAATGCAACTCTAAGTAGTCTTTGATATTCCAATACCCTACAAAAAATTGCTCTAAAATCTTCCATGGACAATATGAACGTTTATTTAATAGCCACATCTATACAGCCAGAGAAAAAAATAAAACCGAGATCAAAACCACAAGAAGTTCACACAGAGATTAAAACAGCGCTAAACGAACAACGAAAATCAACAAATTCTCACAATCACAATATTTCAAAACCGTAAGAAAATCCACGTCCCCACCCACCAAAAGTGAGTAAATTTTTAAGTTGTGTAGTAAAAATCAAACATTGCCTCTTATCATGTGATATTTTCTTTCTTACTAGGTGCACTGGTAAGCCATCGGAAGGCTTCAGTTTAATAACCACAAC
Organism: Cherax quadricarinatus; assembly: GCF_026875155.1. Taxonomy (NCBI): domain Eukaryota; kingdom Metazoa; phylum Arthropoda; class Malacostraca; order Decapoda; family Parastacidae; genus Cherax; species Cherax quadricarinatus. Next base: position 22,386,114 of record NC_069449.1, read on the forward strand.
GTCCATGGAGACGAGCATATGAGTAAGACTCTACAGAAGAAATTTTCGCCAATTTCCCCTGACACACAAAATACCACAACCAGCAGGAGCAATATGAAGGCCTAACACTGTAATGTACCGAGCAAATATTCCAGATATTCCCGACTGAGCCTGACATGCACAAATAACCCCTCAGCGAATGGATTTGTTGGGAAGTGGGCGTTGGAAGGAGGGTGAGTGAGGAGGAGAAAGAGGAAAGGGAAAGCAGGAGTCAGAAAAGGAAGACTACGACGACGAAGAGGATATACATTCAGTGGCCACTTTATTAGGCACGCCTGTACACCTGCTCGTTAATCCAAATATCCGGTCGGTCAATCATGTGGCAGCACCTTAATGCCTTAACCATGTAGTTATGGTCAAGAGGTTCAGTTGTTGTCCAGAGAGAACAACAGAATGGGGGAGAAATGTTATCTAAGTGGCATTGATTGTGAAATGATTGTTGGCGACAGAAGGGGTGGTTTAAAAATTTCAGGAACTGATGATTTCAACAGTCTCTAGAATTGGTAGTAAATGTTGTGAAAAGAACATAACATCCAGTCAAGGGCAGTTCTGTGACCAAAAACGCCTTGATAGTGAGAAAGGTCAGAGGAGAATGGTCAGGCTGGTTTAAGCTGACAGGAAGATGAGAGTAACTCGAATAACAACACGTTACAACTGTGGTATGTAGAAGAGCATCTCTGAATGTACAACACGTTGAACCTTGAAGTGAATGGGTTACAGTAGCAGAAGACCTCACCGGGTTCCATTCCTGTCAGCTAAGAACAGTAAAATGAAATTACATAGCGCACAGACTTACCCAAACTGGACAGTCAAAGATTGGAAAACAAGTTAACAGGGCTGATAAATCGCGATTTCTGCAGTTACATGAAGATGGTAGGGTCCGAATTTGGTCATTGTGGTGGACCGGGAGATCCGTAGTATCGGCGTGAAGCCAACAAATCTGCAGCAACTGCGTGATGCTAACACGTCAACATGGACCAGGATTTCTGAAGGAATGTTTCCAGCACCTTGTTAAATCCATACCCTGAAGAATTCAGGCTGTTCTGGAGGCAAAAGACATGGGGACCTTACCCAGTAATAGAAGGGTGTACCTAACAAAGTGGCCACTGAGTGTAAATACATCAGATGGTTTATGTCTCTGTGCAAAGGTTCTTTGCATTTTTCCATTAAAGCATTCGGTCACCACTATCCACACATCACTAATCCAACCTCTCTTCCACTTATTAAATGTAATCGGTCTTCCACTTATTAAATGTAATCGCTCTTTCACTTATTAATAGTGATCTTAGTATAATAAAGAGATCAACTAAAAAAGCTGGGATCATTTACTAAAACCTTCATCTGTTACAATAGCTTAGGCTGATACAGTAGCTTAGGCTGATACAATAGCTTAGGCTGTATTTTCCCTACAGAGAGATTCTTCAATCTCATTATATATTTGCTGAGAGTTATTTTAATCCCATTTTAGAGCTTTAAGTATTTTTTTTGATTGGTGCGGTACTGGTGACATGCACTCTTAATGATCCTCGTCAATTAATGACCCTTATCAGTTGATGATCTTCGTTAATTAATGATACTCGTTAATTAACTACCATCATTAATGACCCTCGTCAGTTAATGATCCTCCTTAATTAACGACCCTCGTTAATTAATGATCCTCATTAATTAAAGACCCTGACTTTGTAAAAATAAACGATTTCCATTTTTCCGTCAGTGGAGTTTACAGTCGTTTTCTCATTCAAACATGAATGGGAAATCTACCGTAAACGTAGATTTCTTGACGTATTTATGCACAAGGCAGAAGAAAATGCTAAACTAAATATAAGAATATACTCGAACTAGAGCGAGTCCATACACTATTTCTCGCGTCATGACCAACAAGGTAAAAAGTCAGTGATATTGTCAATGCTCCCAAGAGCTTTATCGCTTGTCATCAAAAATATACTGATGATGAAGTATCCAGACTTAGAAGAAATGTTGTCAGGGGATATACATTACCCACATTTTATTTCTTGCAATCAAATTTTGATGTAGAACTTTCTTAGATTCTATTCGGACTTAAAAAAAATATATATACAAACACGCATGTGGAATGGATGACACGGAATACATGTCTGACTCCCAGCAGGTAAAAAATTAGAAACATGCACACCTTCCTTATTTGCAAACAACAGAACTACATGCAAGTGTCTTGATGCTGTCACCATCCACCTCAACACCACAGTGGAATGTGTACATTTTTTCTGAACTCTAAATCATAACCTAACCTCTTCAACTATTAACAATTTTAGGTCACTCTTGACAATGGTAAAATTATAAGTAACAGCAATGTCCATAAAAGAGGTCATTTTTTGATACAATAACAATTATAATATTTTCATATGAGGCAATAAATGATTATAATAATGATAGTGCCTAAAATAAGAGGAGTAGGAATAATCATAGTAACAATAATGTAATCATGATGCAGAATCATAAATTGAACAGTAATATTCACATTATCTTAAATATTGAATTAAACACTAAACCACTTTTCAGTTCTTCCCTACACGAATGGTTGGCTTAAGAGCCGCGGGGTATTTACTAAAAGGTTTTCGTACGTCGACACAAGTTATTGGTATTGGCATTACTGACATGCTCAGAGTTGTGTTGGTCCCAGCTCCTGCTCTGGCGGGAGACCGCTTCTGTTCCCCTGGCAGTGGTGAGGTAGTGTCGGTCCCAGACCCTGCTATGTTAGGAAGATATATCTTTTTCCCAGTGGCGATAGTGGGTGTTGCTCTTAGGCCCAGCGATGGTAAGACACTGTTGGCTTTAGTGTTGGTTTAGTGTTAGCTGTCCCTGAGTAGCTAACCGACTGGTTCTGGACTTATGGTCTACCTACCTGCAGTCCTGTTTAATGGCTCACTGAACACCGAGTCCGTATTTCGCTAATTTCATTATCATTAGTGATAAGGGGCCAACTAACAGAAGCTTTTTTTTTATCTTTGATTTTGCACCGACGAAAAAAATTGGAGTGACTTTCAATTTAGCTGATTGCGTTTCTCTCTCTCTTTCTCTCTCTCTCTCTCTCTCTCTCTCTCTCTCTCTCTCTCTCTCTCTCTCTCGCTTTCTCCTGGTCTCTGTAAGGCTTAAACTTTAGTTCGACGTTTTCTATTTCTGTAACCAATATCTGCTTTTCATTCTTAAAAGTGTGTGTGGGAAGTGTGGATCTTTTTTCCTTCTTCGTTGGGATAAGGATCCTGGATGATATAATGATCTTGCTGCTAGAGAATTCCAACAAGCGACTGTCAGTGATAACTCGTTTATAGGTCTCTCTGTATATCACACACACACACACACACTGAAGGAAGGAACACTCCACGGGAAGGAACTAAAACACATCAGAGGATGCAATGGGAGTCACAGTGGGAGGTGGAAAGGGAGAGATCCGTGTTTGTCTATGGGCTAGACGAAGCTAAAGGGGAAACTTATGATGAAAGAAAGGAGGAGGAGAAAAAAGCGATTGAAGATATCATGAAGGTGATAGGCGAGGGGGACATGACCCAGGTGGCAAATTTTCGGAGAATTGGGTGGTTCACAAAGAAAAGGAATCGGCCTCTCAAAGTAATTTTCAAGGCAGAATCAACCCGGACCATGATCCTGCAGGAGGAAAAGCACGGCTGAGAGGCAAGCAGGAGTTCCGGAGTGTGTACCTCGATCGAGACAGAACACAGGACGAAAGGAAGACAATGAAAGAGAGTGTTCAAAAACGAAAGGAGAAATGGGAGGAAATGAAAAAGGAGAGCAGAATAACCCAGGATCAAATGGAAGGACAAGCGTACCCCCCAGAAACACCTGCAGAAGGACTCCAGCCACGACACCCCCAAGGCAACTGAACAATCCAAACCAACCATCACACACCGATCCCTCTGTTTCCACCCCCCCGCACCACAGTTACAGTATCAGAACAGAAGTTGAAGGTTTGGTACACAAATGCAGATGGATTAACGAATAAACATGAGGAATGGCAAGAAAGAATCAATGAGAAGTCCCCAGACATCATAGCAGTTACAGAAACAAAACTCACAGAGACAATAACAGATGCAATCTTCCCACCAGGATACCAGATCATGAGGAAAGATAGAAGGGGCAGGGGGGGAGGTGGGTTGCTCTGCTCGTAAAAAACAGATGGAAATTCGAGAAAATGAAGAAATAGATGAGACGGGAGAAAGAGACTACATAGCAGGTACACTTCAGTCTGGGGAACACAAAGTGGTCATTACAGTGATGTATAATCCTCCACAGAACTGCGGAGGCCAAGAGAAGGAATATGAAGAGAGCAACAGAGCAATGGTGGACACACTTGCTGAGGTGGCAAGAAGAGCTCACTCCAGCAGAGCAAAGTTGCTGGTTATGGGGGATTTCAACCACAGGGAGATTGACTGGGAAAACCTGGAGCCACATGGGGGTCCCGAAACATGGAGAGCCAGGATGTTGGACGTGGTGCTGAAAAACCTCATGCACCAACATGTTAAGGACACTACCAGAGTGAGAGGGGAGGATGAACCAGCAAGATTGGACCTTGTGTTCACCTGAGCAGCTCAGATATTGAGGACATCAAGTATGACAGTCCCCTAGGAGCTAGCGACCACGTGGTTCTGTGCTTTGAATACATAGTAGAGCTGCAAGTGGAGAGAATAACAGGAGTTGAATGGGAAAAGCCTGACTATAAAAGAGGGGACTACATAGGTTGAAGAACTTCCTGCGGGAGGTCCAGTGGGACAGAGAACTGGCAGGAAAGCAGTAAATGAAATGATGGAATATGTAACAACAAAATGCAAGGAGGCAGTGGAAAGGTTTATTCCCAAGGGCAACAGTAACAACGGGAAGACCAGAACGAGTCCCTGGTTTACCCGACGGTTGTAAGGAGGCAAAAACAAAGTGCAATAGAGAATAGAAAAAGTACAGAAGGCAGAGAACACACGAAAATAGGGGATCAGTCGCAGAGCCAGGAATGAGTACGCACAGGTAAGGAGGGAGGCCCAGCGACAGTATGAAAATGACATAGCATCGAGAATCAAGACTGACCCGAAACTGTTGTATAGCCACATCAGGAGGAAGACAACAGTCTAAGACCAGGTGATCAGATTAAGGACAGAAGGTGGAGAACTCACAAGAAATGATCAGGAGGTATGTGAGGAGCTGAACAGGAGATTTAAGGAAGTTTTTACAGTAGAGACAGGAAGGGCTGTGGGAAGACAGCACAGAAGGAAACATCAAGAGGGAATATACCAACAAGTGTTGGACGACATACGAACAACTGAGGAGGTGAAGAAGCTCTTAAGTGACCTTGACACCTCAAAGGCGATGGGACGGACAACAATCTCCCCATGGGTCCTTAGAGAAGGAGCAGAGATGCTGTGCGTGCCTCTAACCACAATCTTCAACACATCCCTTGAAACTAGGCAACTACCTGAGAAATGGAAGTCAGCTAATGTAGTCCCCATATTTAAGAAAGGAAACAGAAACGAGGCACTAAACTACAGACCTGTATCTCTGACATGTATTGTGTGCAAAGTCATGGAGAAGATTATCAGGAGGAGAGTGGTCGAACACCTGGAAAGGAACAAGATTATAAATGAAAACCAGCATGGGTTCATGGAAGGCAAATCTTGTATCACAAACCTCCTGGAGTTTTATGACAAGGTAACAGAAGTAAGACACGAGAGAGAGGGGTGGGTAGATTGCGTTTTCCTAGACTGCAGAAGGCCTTTGACACAGTTCCCCACAAGAGATTAGTGCAGAAGCTGGAGGATCAGGCGCACGTAAAAGGGAGGGCACTGCAATGGATAAGAGAATACCTGACAGGGAGGCAGCAACGAGTCATGGTACGTGAAGAGGTATCACAGTGGGCGCCTGTGATGAGCGGGGTCCCACATGGGTCAGTTCTAGGACCCAGTGCTATTTTTGATATATGTGAACGACATGATGGAAGGAATAGACTCTGAAGTGTCCCTGTTCGCAGATGACGTGAAGTTGATGAGAAGAATTAAATCGGAGGAGGATGAGGCAGGACTGCAAAGAGACCTGGACAGGCTGGACATGTGGTCCAGCAACTGGCTTCTCGAATTCAAACCAGCCAAATGCAAAGTCATTGAAGATTGGGGGAGGGGCAAAGAAGACCGCAGACAGAGTATAGGCTAGGTGGACAAAGAATACAGACCTCACTCAGGAGAGAAAGACCTTGGGGTGACCATAACACCGAGCACATCACCGGAGGCACACATCAACCAAATAACCGCTGCAGCATATGGGCGCCTGGCAAACCTGAGAATAGCGTTCCGATACCTTAATAAGGAATCGTTCAAGACACTGTACACTGTGTATGTTAGGCCCATACTGGAGTATGCAGCACCAGTCTGGAACCCACACCTGATCAAGCACGTCAAGAAGTTAGAGAAAGTACAAAGGTTTGCAACAAGGCTAGTCCCAGAGCTCAAGGAATGTCGTACGAGGAAGGTTAAGGGAAATCGGACTGACGACACTGGAGGACAGAAGGGTCAGGGGAGACATGATAACGACATACAAGATATCTGCGGGAATAGACAAGGTGGACAGAGATAGGATGTTCCAGAGAGGGGACACAGGGACAAGGGGTCACAACTGGAAGCTGAAGACTCAGACGAGTCACAGGGACGTTAGGAAGTATTTCTTCAGTCATAGAGTTGTCAGCAAGTGGAATAGCCTAGCAAGTGAAGCAGTGGAGGCAGGAACCATACATAGTTTTAAGAAGAGGTATGACAAAGCTCAGGAAGCAGAGAGAGAGAGGATCCAGTAGCGATCAGTGAAGAGGCGGGGTCAGGAGCTGAATCTCGACCCCTGCAACCACAATTAGGTGAGTACAATTAGGTGAGTACACACAGGAGCTGAGTATCGACCCCTGCAACCACAATTAGGTGAGTACACACAGGAGCTGAGTCTCGACCCCTGCAACCACAATTAGGTGAGTACACACACTCTCTCTCTCTCTCTCTCTCTCTCTCTCTCTCTCTCTCTCTCTCTCTCTCTCTCTCTCTCGCTGGCTCTCTCCCTCGCTGGCTCTCTCCCTCGCTGGCTCTCTCCCTCGCTGGCTCTCTCCCTCGCTGGCTCTCTCCCTCGCTGGCTCTCTCCCTCGCTGGCTCTCTCCCTCGCTGGCTCTCTCCTCGCTGGCTCTCCCCCTCCGGGGCTCTTCCCTCGCTGGCTCTTCCCTCGCTGGCTCTCCCCCTCGCTGGCTTTTCCCCCTCGTGGTTTCCCCTCGCTGGCTTTTCCCCCTCATGGCTATCCCCCATGGCCGCCCCTCGGCATCCCCCGCTAAGGGGGGTGCTCCGGGAAAAGCTTGTAGTTTCCCTTAAAGATGTATAGCACCCTCGGCACTGTCTCCTCCCAACTCTTTGGACGCGTCCATCTTCCTGAATGATTTGTGTCCAGCTTCCCTATTGTCCTCTTCTCGAGGACCCCCTATTCCCTAGGACCCCAGGATCTCGTCCGTTCCATCATAAGACCTCTTTCCCCCCATTCCCCAGAATCCCAGGACGTGCCTTTCCTTTCCCAGCAGGAGTTCTCTCCCTCTCTTTATCCATAATATCATTTCCCCGCTTCCTCTCAAGATTTCCTTCCCTCTTTTTTTTTATCCCAGGACTTCCCTATCGCTTGTTTCTCAAGGATTTCCCTACTTTTTTCACCAGGATTTCCCTCCCTCCTTTCCCCAGGACAATTCTTCTCCTTCCTTTTTCTTAGGATTAAGGTTCTAATAAGAGTAATAACAATTTCCGTGAAAAAGGTTGTACTGTATTTCGTGATACAAGAGCAAAAACAATAATATATTCATATGAGGTAATAAATGATTATAATATAATTAATAATAATAATGACAAAAATAAAAGAGTAAGAAAAATAATAACAGTAATAATGAATTTCCTCCCCTCCTTTTCCCTTTTACGCCCCTTACTTCCCCTCATCCCACGCCCGTCATTACTCGAAGCACACAAATTAGCATCATGTCTTGAGCATTTTGTTCGCTATTACAGCTTCGGAGAATGTTTTCATGGCTTTATTTATCAGCTAAAGCGGGAGCACAATTTTCGTAGCTGCGTGAACAGGATCTTATTACCCCAAGGAAAATGCAGAGAGTGGTTAAATATTTTGGAAAAAAATCCTATTTTGGAAAAGGACTGAAATATTATGAATAATTACACTGCCTTCAAACACTATAAATATTTTATTACACTAAATTTAATATGTCATTATGTCTCACGCTTTGTAAATAAATTCTGATAAGTATGTCTCTCTCTCCCTCTCTTTTGATGAACATGCAGTGGAAACACCGAGGGTTCAATATCCAGGATATACATATATTAAGATCTTACTTTAGTCTCTATACGAGACGAAAGTAATCTTACTGATTGTGTACTGGTGACAAGCAGCGTTAATAACACTCGTTTAGCCAATAGGATATTAACGTAATAAATCATTGCGTATACAAGCGCTAATAATCACTTGAAATAATTTAGTTAATTGTGATAATATGTAATAATGATAATTCCATAAACAGCAACATTAGCAGCAAATATTAATAAATGAAAACGTAAATACTGAGCAAAAAATCCTCGCAAGACAGGTAAACAATGACAGTGGATCTTTTGAATACAACGTTTCGCCCAAGGCTGGGCTTTATGAAGGACACAGGCTGTGTACTTTCTCATCCCTGCGTAACTGATAAAGCCCAGTCTCAGCCTTGGGCGAAACGGTGCATTAAAAGCATCTTCTACTAATATCTTTACCTCTTCGCAAGACGCTGTTTCCGTATCCCCTCAATATTTTGCAGACGTCTGTTCAAATAGTGTTAGGCTCGTTTGCTGTGACCCTTGACAAAAGATTTTAGGAATTTCTGAAAGTCCCTTTATGGGGAAAAAAACAAAATGAAAATTCTTTTTCTCTCTCTAGAGCTAACTATAGTTTTATTTTAAATTTTTGCTAACTAAAAAACCAGGAAATAATAAATTTTCTTTTTTTAAATTGGGGTTTCGGGAGGTAATGAACGAACATCTTTAAGGGGAAAAAAAGAATTTTTTAAAATTGGGATTAGGGGTTCCCCCTGAGGGGAAATAGACGCAATGCTTGAAGCGGGGAAAAGGACCATCCTTTTAAACATTTATACATCAATCATCTTTAAAATTCGGACACAAATGGGGGTTGAAAAGGAAACCTTTGAAAAGCCCCCTTTTTTTGGGGGACAGAAATTTTCACCCGTGTAAAACTTTATCAAGGAAATTTACTGTACACAAATTTGATAAAGTTTTAAATATTCCCGCTTTTCGCAATGTTTTTAAAATCTCTTTTGTTTACTTTGTTAACAGTCCCCACTTTTTAGTAAAAGGTGTGACACAAAACCGGAAAACAAAAACGCGATTGTGAATTAAATTGACAAGCTTTTTTTAAAGGGAAAGATTTAAAAAGGGACGTTTATTTAAAATATTTTAAAAAAAAATTAATTTGCGCGTGATACGGGTCGATTTCAACGCGTAAATTTAAAAGGGAAAAAAAAACCATTATTCCCCCAAATATGTGAACGAAAATTATGAAAAGGGGCTGAGCATTTAAAAGTGGCATCGGGGTTAAGTTAAAACTCCCACATTTTCCTTTCTCTATTAAACGCTCCATCCCTTTTTCCGGGAACGTTTTGGGTAACTTTTTTCAAAAAGTTTTTCATACTAGCACAAATCGCCAGAGAGAAAAAGAGGAAAACTTTATTTTTCTATCCTGACCCCATTTACTTTGATCAAAGTAGTGATGGTTTGACAGTGGTTCAGTTTTCTCTTGGAAAGGGGACCCCGAAAGAGGCCCAAGGGTCTTCTGTTATTTGTATTTCCAATGTAAGCAATGTACTCCTCTTTCTCTGTTACTCTTCTCCCACTCTCCTCTCACATTCCCTCACTGGTTTCTTCCACTTTGATGGTCCCTTTACGAATAAACTTTGTATTCACAAGCGCCGGACAGGCTGAGTGAATTCAGAGAGCCGTGCAAGGTTTGAGAAGGCGTGAGGGAGATTGAAAGTAAAATGGATGGTAGTCAGTGAGAGAGAGAGAGAGAGAGAGAGAGAGAGAGAGAGAGAGAGAGAGAGAGAGAGAGAGAGAGAGAGAGAGAGAGAGAGAGAGAGAGAGAGAGAGAGAGAGAGGAAGAAATAAATGTAATTGCAAAGAAAACTATATTAGACAATAAAAAAAATTGTCAATCGTCGTGTAAATTTTTTTCATTTATTTGAGTCAGGCGTCCGGAAGCTTTTTGTACATCAAACACGAGTCACAAACACTTCAAGAAATAATTAACAGCTCGCTACCAACCTTCAAAAATATTGAAGCACACACACACAATATATATATATATATATATATATATATATATATATATATATATATATTAACCTAAATGTATGCATATAAATTATCAAGTATAAATTACGTTGCTATTTGAACCATTGTCATATATAAAGTGCCCTCATAGCGAAATCACCAACAGGCACTGCGAACACTACAATTTCTTGAAATACCTCATGTATATCATATCATATAAATCATCATTTAAAAAAAAAAACTAACTTTCGCTGCTCGCCCCAAGATTTGTAATAAAGTGACATGTTTCTGCCTGACGCGATAACGATTGAGTCTTTTCTTAAATTGAATTTTCCGGCTTGGCAAGCTGGTTTCCATCACTCTCGCTGTTCTTTTTTTCCCTGACGCAGACGCGGCAGACACAAGCAGCGGAGGCGTTTAATATTTGATGAGATGACGTTCCCTGGGCGAGCGATAATTTTCTGTGATGTCTCAGTTATAACTAATATTCTGTTACGATTTCTTCCCAGCTTCTTGAATGAAATAACTGTCTAGTTAAATATTTTATTTAGATTTCGAATGTGCGCCACTTATCCATCTTGTGGACGGTAGCACAGAGGATATAAATACATAAAAAGCCTAGGAATTAGGCCTTAAAGGGGCTAACTGAGGTGTACACGAGTCTGGTCCAGTTTACATATAAAAGGGCTTCGTATTTTCAATATTCGGCTCCCATCATTCTGCTTGACGTTTAACATGTGGGCGAATATTCCTTACCATATTAAAAGAGTTTCCTTGACGCCAAGAAATTTGAACTCTGAATTCGATGCTGGCTATTGAATATATAATATATATATATAATATATATATATATATATATATAATATATATATAATAATAATATATAATAATATAAATGTATATGTCGTGTAAGAATAGGTAAAACTGGTCAATTAACAAGAACTTCGTTTAAAATTAAAGTCCTTTCTAAAAATTTTCTTTTATACGTTTAAAGATATGTATATATATATATATATATATATATATATATATATATATATATATATATATATATATATATATATATATATATATATATATATATATAATGTTAATGTAAAAATTAATGATTTTGTACCAAATGAACTTTACTGGAGTCTACCTGGAGGACATTCCGGGGATCAACGCCCCCGCGGCCCTGTCCATGACCAGGCCTACCGGTCGATCAGGGCCTGATAAACGAGGCTGTTACTGCTGGACGTACGTAGTCCAACGTACGAACCACAGCCCGGCTGATCCGACACCGACTTCAGGTATCTGTCCAGCTCCCTCTTGAAGACAACCAGGGGTCTATTGATAATTCCCCTTATGGCTGGTGGGAGGCTGTTGAACAGTCTTGGGCCCTGGACACTAATTGTGTTTTCTCTTAGTATACCAGTGGCGCCCCTACTTTTCACTGGGGATATGTCGCATCGCCTGCCAAGTCTTTTGCTTTCGTATGAAGTGATTTCTGTGTGCAGATTAGAGACCACTCCCTCCATAATCTTCCAGGTGTAGATTATGATATATCTCTCTGGCATGCGCTCCGGTGAATACAAGTCAAGTGCTTCCAGACGTTCCCAGTAGTTAAGGTGTTTGACGGAACTTATACGTGCAGTAAAGGTTCTCTGTAGATTCTCTAGATCTGCAATTTAACATGCCTTGAATGGGGATGTTAATGTAAGCAGTATTCCAGCCTAGAGAGAACAAGTGATTTAAAAAGGATCATCATTGGCTTAGCATCTCTTGCCTTGAATGTTCTCATTATCCATCCCATCAGTTTCCTCGCAGATGTGATAGTGGCATTGTTGTGGTCCTTGAAGGTGAGGTCTTCGGACATTACCACACCCTTAGAAAACCTACCGAACCTTATTATAACAAGGAAATTTAACTTAGCCTAATCCAACTAAATTTATTTTAGATAAGTTTACAATAATTTAATAATAAACACAATGAAATACATTTTTTTTCGTTAGGTTCAGAATGATTTTTGCGAAATTATTGCATACACAATTTCGCTTGCCCTGTTCGGCAAGAAGCGGGTTGCTATTTAATCCAAAATCGCAAGTTTTACTTATTCGGCACGACATGTATAAAACAATATTTAGTAAAAAGTAAGAAAATTTTATTTGCATTTATGGATTAAGAAAAGACATATGATAGGGTGGATAGGGTAGCAGTATTGAAAACAGTTAAGAATTTTTATGAGGATAGTGAGGCTCAGGTTAGGGTTTGTAGGAGAGAGGGAAAATATTTTCCAGTAAAAACTGGCCTTAGACAGGGATGCGTGATGTCACCATGTTTATTTAACACATTTATAAATTGGGTTGTTAAAGAATTGAATTCTAGGGTGTTGGGGATAGGTGTGGGATTAAAATATACAGAATCGAATAAAAGCGGAAGTTGTCGCAGTTGCTTTTTGCTGGTGACACTGTGCTTTTGGAGATCAAAGGGAAGTTGTAAAGGTACTTGGGCGAATTTGGGAGGGTATATAAAAGAAGGATATGAAAAGTGATGAAGAAAAAGAGCAAGGTGATCAGGCTAACAAAAAATTAGGTGATGAATGATTGGATATTAAACTGAAGGAAGGGAGTATGGCAAAAGTGAATATGTTCAGACATTAGGGAGGGGACTTGTCAGAGGATGGGTCTATGAATGACGAGGTGAGCCATAGAATTGATGAGGGGGAAAAATGTAGGTGGTGGTGCATTTAGGCATCTGTGGAGACAGAACGTTATCCATAGAGGCAAAAAATTGAATGCATGAGAGTATAGTGATGCCAGCACTTTTATGTGAAGCATGGATCGTGATTGTTGCAGTGATTAGTTAATAAGCAGGAGGCAGTGAAGATGTTTGAGGGTAATTATGCCAAGAATTCGTAGTTTGAAGATTAGGATTAGGTGTGGGTTACTAAAAGTATTATCCAGAGGGCTGTGCGGGTTGTTAAAGTGGTTTTGGACATTCAGAAAGGTTGAAAAAAATAGGATGACTTGGAAGGTGCATAAATCTGTAGTGGAGGGGAGGTAGAGTAGGGGTCGTCTTAGGAAAGGTTGGGGGGGGAGAGGAAAATATAGGAGGTTTTCTATGCGAGGGGCTTGGACATCTAGCAGGGGTGGGTGAACGTGTTAGATAGGAATGAGTGGGATTAAGTGGTTTTTAAAACTTCCCGTGCTATTGGAATGGCAGCAACGTGACATTTATGAATGGATTCAGGGAAACCAGCTAACTGGACTTGAGTCTTGGAGGCGGGAGGTAGAGTACTTGCACTCTCAAGGAGGGGTGGGGAAATTTGCAATCTTTAGTGGCATCCGAACTATAGCATATGCTTACCTCTGGCAAGACAATGTTGGGGTGAGTGATGGCAAAAACGTTTTTTTTTTTTCTTTGGGCCATCTTGCCTTGGTGAGAGACGGCCGATGTGTCAAAAAAATATACGAGTATGTGATCCCATTATTATGAACGCGTGTAAATTAAATAACAACGTATTTTTCTTTTTCTTGTGGGTGATTACTGAAGTTTGTTCAGTAATTTCATTAGTTTGGGAAAAATATATAAAATGAAAGATATAAGAAATTTAGATTTTTTGTGTGTCTGAAAATTACAAAGAAATTTAGTTTCCTTTGTCTTCTAACTTTGTCTATATTGTATCTGTCTTCCGTGTGGCTTTCTCTTATCTAGTTTGCTCTACCAGTTCTCTTCAACACGCCTCCTCTTTTCTCTTCCCTCTCTCCTCACTCCTTGTTCTCACTCCTACCATTCTTTTTTCTCTCTATTCCCTCTACTTCTCCAGTTCACGTTTCTCACCACAAGTGATTTTTTTTCGTTTTTGAAAAGCTCTTCATCAAAGGAAATAGAGCTACCCTTCTCCTCCACTCCTCGTATGAAACCAGACTTTGTATATATTCTGATGAGTATATCATGCTTAATGTAAAAATTCGAGGGGTATAAATCTCAGTACACAGGCGTTTAAAATTTACTTAGGGGTTAACGTATCCTTGCCTGGTACGCATTGCTACCATAATGACTTTTTATAGATGATAGCTTTCAAACCTAATTAACCAGTCGGGTCAAGCCTAATTATAACCGATTCTGCAGGTGCTAAATGGCCCTCTATGGGTTTATCGCTTCCCTTGATTATAACAGAATATTTGTAGATGAATGGTTCAGAGAACCGACATGTTGATAAATTAGACACATATGCAACTCTTGGGTATCTTTATTGAGGAAACGTTTCGCCACACAGTGGCTTCATCAGTCCATACGAAGGAGAAACTTGAAGAACAGGAGGAGAATGAGGTAATCAGTCCCTCAACCTTGAGTCGATGTGTTCAGTCCATCAATCTTGAATTGATGGACTGAAAACATCGACTCAAGGTTGAGGGACTGATTACCTCATTCTCCTCCTGTTCTTCAAGTTTCTCCTTCGTATGGACTGATGAAGCCACTGTGTGGCGAAACGTTTCCTCAATAAAGATACCCAAGAGTTGCATATGTGTCTAATTTATCAACATAATAGAATATTGCTTGTATAGATACCTAGTACTGTATATCTGTATAGATACCTAGTACTGTATATCTGTATAGATACCTAGTACTGTATATCTGTATAGATACCTAGTACTGATATGCTGTATAGATACCTAGTACTGTATATCTGTATAGATACCTAGTACTGTATATCTGTATAGATACCTAGTACTGTATATCTGTATAGATACCTAGTACTGTATATCTGTATAGATACCTAGTACTGTACATCTGTATAGATACCTAGTACTGTATATCTGTATAGATACCAAGTACTGTATATCTGTTTAGATACATAGTACTGTATATCTGTATAGATACCTAGCACTGTATATCTATACAGATACCTAGTACTGTATATCTGTTTAGATACATAGTACTGTATATCTGTATAGATACCTAGTACTGTATATCTGTATAGATACCAAGTACTGTTTATCTGTATAGATACCTAGCACTGTATATCTATACAGATACCTAGTACTGTATATCTGTATAGATACCTAGTACTGTATATCTGCATAAATACCTAGTATGTATATCTGCATAAATACCTAGTATGTATATCTGTATAGATACCTAGTACTGCATATCTGTACAGATACCTAGTACTGTATATCTGTTTAGATACCTATTACAGCATATCTGTATAGATACCTAGCACTGTATATCTGTATAAATACCTAGTACTGTATATCTATATAGATGCCTAGTTCTGTATATCTGTATAGATACCTAGTACTGTATATCTGTATAGATACCTAGTACTGTATATCTGTATAGATACCTAGTATAGATATTTGTCCTTGATATACGACGTACGGTTTTTTATGCATTACAGTTCGGTAATTACAGTTCATTAATTGTAATGGTTTTTCGTTGTGTTTAGATTAGGTTAGTTTAACCTAAATTAGACAATATTTTAAGTTTAGTTAACCTACAACAACGAAATAACAAATACTTCAATTTTGTTAGAACTATATATATGGTGGTTTCGAAGAGCGTCGGTCTTGTCACGCACGATGTTGACACCTGTACAATTAACATGTACCTGCTGGTGGGCTTCAGCGCTTTACAATAACTAATGCTTATAATCATAACCATAATTTTAAAGGGGGTGGTCCGTTAAGCCAGTGGAAGGCCTCGGTCAGATGATCAAAAGCTCCAGTGGCGGGGTCATTATAGGACTAAGACGCGCGTCAGGAAACACTTGTCCTGTTTTCTGACAAACCTTACCTAACCTTCACACTGAGGGGCTTTGATGCTGGTAAATTGTTCTTTATTCAGTAATTAAGAGCAATCATCCTACCTTCCATTCCCAAATGCTGTGAAATCCTTGAGGATAATAATTAATATTCACTGTCTGCTGACAAACTGTTGAAATGACTCAGTAGCTAATTTCGTTGTAGGGGTCGTACAACGCCTTAGGAATGCAATGCAATATTGGATCCGAGAAACTGGAGCACAGCTCAGATTCCTCGAATCACGAGCCCTGCTTCGGTATCAAGACACACCCCCTTGAAGGGAGCGAATTCCAGAAATATACATACAACATATCTGTTATATAAATCAACACCAACTATAGAGCACTACGGCTGCCATTTGCTTCATGCTCACCTTCTCGACCGAATTACATTATCGTATGTCATCGTAGGGATAAAACCACAGAGAGGGGAGGAAATAGGTATATAATCAGCAAAATTACCTTTGACCGCTCGAAATTACCTAAAGTCTCCATAATCTGATTTGTCATCCTTTGCAAGTGCCCATTTGCGTATATCTTGCCTTGATACGCATGCAATCACTAGGGAAATCCTTGCTATCAAAACGTCAGGAGGGAGATATAGGAGCTGCTGTACGCCCGTATATATACACAAACCGCAAATTTTCGGGTGTATGGGTGAGATTGGGTGCCTCTGTTCGCTGTCGTGGTCACTGACAGTTCTCTGAGAAACCATGTTTTTATTGCTCTCACGATTATGTACATTACCGAAGAGCAATCAAGAGAGAGAGAGAAAATAGAGAGAGATTTAGAATGGGTGGGAAATAGATAGTGAAAGAGGGAGAGGGAGGGAAACGGATATGGAAAGAGGGTAGCGTAAGGCACTTGGAAAAGACCTTCCTACCGGCTCGAAAAATTGAACGGAAAGGTTACTTAACGAATAGAGAAACGTGCAAGAATATAATTGATAAAAGCTAAACGAAGTGCTTGATTTATGCTTCTCGGATTATTATATACCAATACTATTATACTATCACTACTTCTCTTAATACTTATTGTTAGACCCTGGGTGGTTCATTATCAAGCAGTCGTCCTGAGGTAGTTCCTGAACCAACGTCATGAGCTACAACACAGAATCTGGTTGAATACATTTGCAGAATATTTATTCACCTGGTTCCTGTATTAGTTTCTTCTCCATTTCTAGCTTCGATAGGCTCTCTTACAGTGATCTGTAACTCAACGCCCAAAAAAAGCTTTCACTAAGATTTGTGTTGCACATTGTGCCTCGAGGTTTCATTGCACTGTTTTGGTTTATTCTGCATTTCAAATATTTTTGTCTTGCTTTAGTGGAACAAATAGAATATTTTATGATTTGAATGACACTTCCAAGTCTCCGTTGTCTGCGTAGGAATATTTGAAGTGTTCCAGGTGCAGTCTAACGAGTGCATTATACACAGCTATTATTATTTTTGGTGTTACATAATAATTTCTTAGCTATGAAACCAAACAATACTTTGATTTACTTCATTATTATTATTAATTTTATTAATTTCATTGTTATTAATTTTGTTAAGATTATTATTATTTACTTTCTTTCAACACACCGGTCGTATCCCACCAAGGCAGGGTGGTCCGAAAAGAAAAACGAAAGTTTCTCTTTTAAATTTAGTAATTTATATGGGAGAAGGGGTTACTAGCCCCTTGTTCCCGGCATTTTAGTCGCCACTTACAACACGCATGGCTTACAGAGGAAGAATTCTGTTCCACTTCCCCATCGATATAAGAGGAAATAAACAAGAACAAGAACTAGAAAGAAAATAGAAGAAAACCCAGAGGGGTGTGTATATATATGCTTGTACATGTATGTGTAGTGGGACCTAAGTGCAAGTAGAAGTAGCAAGACATACCTGAAATCTTGCATGTTTATGAGACAGACAAAAGACACCAGCAATCCTACCATCATGTAAAACAATTACAGGTTTTCATTGTGCACTCACTTGGCAGGACGGTAGTACCTCCCTGGGCGGTTGCTGTTTACTAACCTACTACCTAGGACTATTATTATTATTATATATTAGGGAATCTTTAAACGCGAGAGAGAAGGATTGCTCCAGTTGTTGGATGGAGAACCCTTCACCAGGTTCAGGGAACCTTCATTCATCTTTTTTCTGGCGGGGAGGCTGTCGTTAGTCTACCATACATTTGTACCTAGAAATCTTGGATGTGGGCCCTTGCATATTTTTTTACTGGAAAATTGGAAAAGAAAAAAATGCATCTGTTGGTAATTGCTCTTCCCAGTTTCTACATGTATAGTCAAAGAATTCCAGTAAATGTATTAGGTACGAGCGTTTGTTGCGAAATCCATATTT
>NC_069449.1:22409655-22487981 GCF_026875155.1 Cherax quadricarinatus
TCCATTCACTCCTATCAAACACGCTCACGCACGCCTGCTGGAAGTCCAAGCCCCTCGCACACAAAACCTCCTTTACCCCCTCCCTCCAACCTTTCCTCGGCCGACCCCTACACCCCGCCTTCCTTCCACTACAGACTGATACACCCTTGAAGTCATTCTGTTTCGCTCCATTCTCTCTACATGTCCGAAACCACCTCAACAACCCTTCCTCAGCCCTCTGGACAACAGTTTTGGTAATCCCGCACCTCCTAACTTCCAAAACTACGAATTCTCTGCATTATATTCACACCACACATTGCCCTCAGACATGACATCTCCACTGCATCCAGCCTTCTCCTCGCTGCAACAATTCATCACCCATGCTTCACACCCATATAGAGTGTTGGTAAAACTATACTCTCATACATTCCCCTCTTTGCCTCCAAGGACAAAGTTCTTTGTCTCCACAGACTCCTAAGTGCACCACTCACCCTTTTTCCCCTCATCAATTCTATGATTCACCTCATCCTTCATAGACCCATCCGCTGACACATCCACTCCCAAATATCTGAATACATTCACCTCCTCCATACTCTCTCCCTCCAATCTGATATCCAATCTTTCATCACCTAATATTTTTGTTATCCTCATAACATTACTCTTTCCTGTATTCACTTTTAATTTTCTCTTTTTCACACCCACCAAATTCATCCCCCAATCTCTGCAACTTCTCTTCAGAATCTCCCAAGAGCACAGTGTCCATCAGCAAAGAGCAACTGTGACAACTCCCACTTTATTGTGAATTTTTTATCTTTTAAACTCCACCCTTGTCAAGACCCTCGCATTTACTTCTCTTACAACCCCATCTATAAATATATTAAACAACCACGGTGACATCACACATCCTTGTCTAAGGCCTACTTTTACTGGGAAATAATTTCCCTCTTTCCTTATGTACTCAACTTGAGCCTCACTATCCTCGTAAAAACTCTTCACTGCTTTCAATAACCTACCTCTCCTACACATACACCTGCAACATCTGCCCTTTCCCCCCTATCCACCCTGTCATACGCCTTTTCCAAATCCATAAATGCCACAAAGACCTCTTTAGCCTTATCTAAATACTGTTCACTTATATGTTTCACTGTAAACACCTGGTCCACACACCCCTACCTATATATAATATAATATATATATATATATATATATATAATATATATATATTTTATAAATAGAGAGGGTGCAGAGTAGTAGTAGTAGTGAAAATGTGGCCAGTGAGGGGGTCATGTCCCTCTCAGATCCAACCCTTTCACTGAAAAGTTTTGTCCAAGGTGTTTTCTGTACCAAGATGCCATGTGTTGCCGTGTCGACAGGATGAACATCAAAATGGTATACAATACCGACAGGTTGTTAGGTTAAAACAATATGCAAAAAGTTGACAACTTATTTAAATTATATTAATTTATGTATGTAGTTATATTATATATATATATATATATAATATGTATATAAATGTGATTATATAATATATATGATATGTAAAGTGATTTATATATATGTAGTAATGTATGAGATTATATGTAGTTAAAGTTGTAGATATATATTATGTTGTATATGTATGTAGATATATATATATATGTAATGTATGTAGATATATATATATGTATTGTATATGTATGTGTTTATATATATGTATTATATGTATGAGATATAAATATGATGTATGTAGATATTTATATGTATGTATATTTTGGGTATATATATATGTAGTATATTGTATGTAGATATATATATGTTTGTTATGTTTGCAGTATATATATATGTATATATATTTATTTTTATATATATTATATATATATATATAATATATATATATATATATATATATATTAATATTATATATATTATATATATATATATTTATATATACATATATATATATTATACATATATATATATATACATATATATATATATACATATATATATATTATATATACATATATATATAATATATCTACATACATATACATATATATATTACATACATATACATATATATATATCTACATACTATACATATATATATATCTACATACATATACATATATATATATCTACATACATATAATATTTTATACTACATAATATACATATATATATATATCTACATATAACATATATATCTACATACATATACATATATATATATATCTACATACATATACATAATATATATATATATATTATATATATGTATGTATATATATATATAATGTATATATTATATATATATAATATTATATATATATATTATATATATAGTGAGAGAGAGAGAGAGAGAGAGAGAGAGAGAGAGAGAGAGAGAGAGAGAGAGAGGAGAGAGAGAGAGAGAGAGAGGAGGAAAGAGAGGGGGGGGATCCACACAAGGAACTAATCTTACTTTAAATAAACTCTACTAAACTAATTTAAAGCAGCATTAAATGTTCATTGTCACCGGAAACAACGTTAGAAAACTAAACATATGTCAGGAGACTTACTTGTAATATAACAAGAATTCTTGTCATCGTCAGGAGACATTGTATTGTTTCCTGACGAACAAAACACCATCTATAGATTTATCATAATTTACAGCTAGAAAATTCTAGAGGAAATGGTAGCTGACGGTGCAAGAGGCTTGACTGACGGTACAAAATACACCCCATTAAAAACAGAGGTATTTTGAGTATACTGAGAGATAAAACAAAGTGTAAAGGAACCAAGACTCTTCATTTCCTACATAAGGGGAATTACCATCAGAATTACCATCAAATTCCCAAGAAGGAATTTGATAAGCTCCTCGGGTCAGTTCCCAAGCCGCTGGGATGTAGCGCCTAAGGTGGAGTACCTGTGGCTAGCACCGACAGCCTGGTCGACTGGGCTATCGTTTTGGCGTTTGGGGCGGTGACCCCCCCAAGATCGACTTCAGGTAACCTTCAGCATAACAATATTACGCTACAGGTAACATTATCCTAAAATTTATATAAGCAATACAGCACCATTAAAATTTATATAGGCCAGGAAAGCATAAATAAAAATTTTGTGGTCATATTTCTCTGACATGCACACGGTCATTTTTTTTTCCGTCCAATTTTTGACACACCATTAACCTACAAATGCAGGAGTAAATTAGTAGACTCGGCGAATTGCTGCAAGTTAGTGAACAAAATTATAAATTAAAATGTGCCTGTGGTGTGTGTGTGTGCGCGTGTGTGTGTGTGTGTGTGTGTGTGTGTGTACGTTTGCTTGCCTGCATATGTGCACATCCACATTTGTTTTTTTTTCAGTTTGTCTGTGTGTACGTGTATATGTAGTATTGTCTTCACATGCTATCTGCTTACCAGTCTGAGTATGTCTGCCTGTGTCAGTCCGTCCGTCCGTCTGTCTGCTTGCCTGTCTCGCCCCAGACGGCGATCGACAGCAGAAGCGACAAAAGAATTTCGACTTATAATTTTTTTAACTCCCGGAAAATAACCCGTCATCACGTTCTCTTGCGTTCACATCTGAACGCCAAATTATATACGTGACCACCTATAAAAATATACACACATTCGGTAGCGTAAAAATGAAAACAACGTTCGTGTACGTAATATAGATTTTTACTCTATATAAAAATAAATAAAAATATGTATTACAGTAATCACTGGAGATGTAGCGTGTGGATGGAGGGCTTTGTGTCACGTGGAGGAGGAGGAGCAGGAGGAGCAGGATGAGGAGGAGGAGCAGGAGCAGGAGTGGAAGAGATGGAAGGACGAAAAGGAAAGGTGGGAAGACAATTTATGTCTAAAGAGAGAGAGACTTGTAATTGTTCCCCAATTCTCACCCATTCCTCGACTCCTGTTTTATTCTGTCTGTATCTTCAAAGCTTGTTATTCTCTCTCTCTCCCTCCCTCTCTCTCTCTCTCTCTCTCTCTCTCTCTCCTCTCTCTCTCTCTCTCTCTCTCTCTAATATTTAAACCCAGCAAAACATACAAAATATCCCACTTATATTTGGGTTAAAATATGCACAGAAAATTATATGCCAATCCTTGTGTGAGTTTTTATTGAATGCGTAATGGAATATCCAGATACTATTGGAACGTGAAATTGATTGACCTGTGATGTAATGGTGGGGAGGGAGAATTGTTGGGGAGGGAGGGGAGGATTGTAAAGATGGAGGTTGGGGAATGAGTGGAAGGGAGGAGGAGGATAAATAGAGATTTTTTTCCTGTGTACAGAAGGAGAGGAAAGAGGGAAGACGGTGGGGTAAGGGGTGAGGGGATGAAAGAAAGAGAGATGAAGACGGTATGGGGAAGCGCTTCATCAAATTCTGTAATTTCTTTCATCCGTCTCTATTCCGTCTTCCGAAAAACACTGCCTCTAAAAATTCACTTCGTAAAATGTTGTCCCCGAAAGAATGGAGGATAATTATGAACACAAAGGAGAATCAAGGAGGAAGAGAGAGAGAGTGAGAGAGTGAGAGTGAGAGAGAGTGAGAGAGAGTGAGAGAGAGTGAGAGAGAGTGAGAGAGTGAGAGTGAGAGAGAGTGAGAGAGAGAGAGAGAGAGTGAGAGAGAGTGAGAGAGAGAGAAGAGAGAGAGAGAGAGAGAGAGAGAGAAGAGAGAAGAGAGAGAGAGAGAGAGGAGAGAGGGGGAGAGTGAGAGAGGAGAGAGAGAGAGAGAGAGAGAGAGAGAGAGAGAGAGAGAGAGAAATCGAAAATAGGAAAGAAGTACTGATAAACACGACTGACGCAGGGGTGTGTAAGTAGGAGAAAACAACACCAAAGAAGAATGTATAACGAAACGGAAAGATGCATAATGGATGGCAGAGAAGGAGGAGGAGGAGGAGGGTGCAACTCATAATATAGGATAACGAGGGCGTAGTGAGAATTTGCGAGGGAAGAGGTGTCGGCGAGGAAAAATTGCGAGGGTATATATAATGAAGAAAGCAGAATTAGTTGATGTAAAAGATTTTCGTTGCTGAGACCGAGAGTTACGTAAAGTGGGTAGAGAGGGGAAGGAGAGGGGGAGGGAGGGGGGAGAAGGAGAGAGAGAGAGAGAGAGAGGAAGAGGAGAGATGAGAGAGAGAGGAGAAGAGGGGGAGGAGGAGGAGGAGGAGGAGGAAAGACCAGTGTCACTCCTGTCAATCACTGGTAAGATCCTTGAGACAATAATCTCAAGACAAATGACAGAGTTTTTTGACTATCACTCACTACTTTGTGATCGTCAATATGGCTTCAGGAAAGGTTACTCTGCTGCTGATCTGTTATTAAACCTCTCCACTAAGTGGCACCAGTCACTGGATGAATCCAAAGTCAGCTGTGTGGTAGCACTGGACATTGCTGGCGCTTTCGACCCGGGGGTGGCACCAGGGCCTCTTAGGGAAAACTTCAAGCACTGGGGAATTGCAGGCTCTACGCTATGTCTCCTCAGTGACTACCTTCATGGTAGATCTCTAAGTGTAGTTCTCAATGGAACGGAATCAGCAAGACATCCTATTGGGGCAAGTGTTCCACAAGGAAGCGTGCTGGGTCCATTGTTATGGAATGTCTACTTCAACGACCTTCTTCATCTCATCCCAGAATCACATGCATATGCAGACGACTGTTACATGACATTCACTTATCCAAGAGAAGAAATGCCAGCTGCTCTAAGCTACATCAATCACCAGCTGAGAGCTATATCAGCTTGGGGAAATAGATGGCAAGTAACATTTGCACCTGAGAAAACGCAAATGATCGTCTCTAGGCACCATGATGGTAATGCTGGTGCAGTAGTAAGGATGAATGGGAGGATGTTGGCACCTGGAGAAGAAGTTGATATCCTTGGGGTGAAATTTGACTCCAAACTAACCATGAAGAACCAAGTTGTAAATCTTGCAAACAAGGCAGCCAGGAAGCTTACAGCACTTCGCCGTATTTCCCATCTGCTTGACAGTAGGGGTTGCAAGATCCTGTACGAGGCACAAGTACGCTCGCACCTTGAGTATGCTCCACTTTCTTGGTTTGCCTGCCCCCCCTCTCATCTGCGACTGCTTGACAGAGTAGAGAACAGAGCAAGACGTCTCATCTCTCGCCTGGACCCATCCTGGATAGATCTGTCATTTCAGCAGAGCCTTCAACATAGGAGGGATGTGGGTGGCCTTACTGTTATGTACAAGGCCAATATTGTCAAAATACCACACTTGGATCCACTTCGAGGACAGCGTGAAACAAGCTTTTATGCCTCAAGACGGGCAGAAAGCAGCAACTTCACCCTTCTCCAGAACATCACTCCATCTGAGATCATACATACCCAGGATGACTCGAGTATGGAACACATTCGTACAGGATAATGATGTCAACGAGATAAAGTCAGTTATCAAATGAAAATGCTGGCCCACAGATGGCTCCAACTTCATCCTGTTTCCTACTTGTATGTCTCATAACAATAAAAATGCTTTCAAATGAGCTGATGTAGGTAACAGCTCTTAGCTTGCCAATGAAGTTAGGAATCCTTAACCTTTAAATAGCTGTCAATAAAGCTAGGGATCCTTAACCTTGTCAAACCCTGTGTAAAAAAAAGCTGACAAGAGAGTAACACGAGGATAAAGCTAGAAGATTGATGCTAGAGAGAGGGATAGAAAGAGCAATAATATATACGTCGTGCCGCATAGGTAAAATTTGCGATTTTGGCTTAAATAGCAACGTTCTTCTTCCCGAATAAGGCAAGCGAAAATTTGTGTACGCAATAATTTTTGAAAAATCATTCTGAACCTAACGAAAAAATATTTTTCGTTGTGTTTGTTTATCATTGAGGTGCTGCCATATGATTGGTTGATTAGATATTTGCATATTTTAGGTTAGGTTAGGGTAGGCCATATCCCACCAAGGCAGAGTGACCTATAAAGAAAATTAAAAATTTTTTTTTATAAATTTAGTAATTTATGCAGGAAATGTCTTAAATATTGCACAAGTCTCTCATTTTTCAAGAAGTCTGTTTTCTAAGCCATTTACATCACAATACTTTACATATCATTGTCATTCTATAGTAAATAGAAGCCTTGTCAAAGTCCTTCATAGTTTGGTGTAACCCACCAATGGCCATCATAGTCACTAACTCACCCCAGCGTTAATCCATCCTTTACCCCGTCAAGTTTTCATCAGAATGATGCGCTTTTCGTCTGAACTGGGTGTTCGTGTTCGAAAATCCGGCTTGGTGGTCCATGAACGGTGTCTGCGTGCTTGGCGGATTAATATAATAATTTATATACTCATGAGGAACGTGCCTCACGTATTCGGTTACTTTTTTACCAAAGGTAAAGATTAGATCCTGCGACACATTCTCCTGCCTCAAGAGATAGAGCAACGTTCATATTGCCTTACCCACTTGACCAGCGATCCTTCAAAGACCATGCACCCAGCAGAGCTAGGTGTTGTTCATGATCCGAGGATACTCGTGGTAGTGGTAAGCTCAAGGCAATGTGAACGTTGTTCTGTCTCTTGAGGTGGGAGAATGTGTCGCAGGATCTAATCTCGGCTGGCTGCATTTTGGTAAATGCTTCAGTATCACTTGTTTCGAGATTTCATTACTCTCCCTCTCTCTTTATATATATATATATATATATATATATATATATATATATATATATATATATATATATATATATATATATATATATAAAACTCTTGCAGAGCTTCCCAAAAATACACAAGTTTTCGCTGACACTTTCGTGCTGGTGTTTGAATGAAGGGAAAATCCTGGTTTGAGCAGGCGGGGATGGGGGAAGAAAGATGTGAATCATATCGTCAACTCGGGATGCAGCCACGTGAGAGGAACCGAGGCTTCCTTGCCTGATTCAAACACTGTCTGAGACACTTCCCACACTGACGAAGGCTGCTTCCTTCCTCACGAATATATAACCACTACAGTAGAACTGCTGCTGCTTTCATAGTGCTATTTTGTGTCTGGAATCACCGTATGCTATGTGGTATATATATGTCGTGCCGAATAAGTGAAACTGGTCAGTTAACAAGAACTCATTTAAAATTAAGTCCTCTCGTAAATTTTCTCTTTTACGTTTAAAAGATATAATTTTTATTTATATTAATGTAAAAATTGATAACTTTGTCCAAAACAACCTTAGAAAACTTACCTAACCTTATTATTACAAGCGCAATTTAATTTAGCCTAATCCAACTAAATATATTTCAGATAAGTTTATAAAATTTAGTAATAAACAAACATTGACATCTTTCTTTTCGTTAGGATCAGAATGATTTTTGCTTATTCGGCAAGAAGAGCATTGCTATTTAGCCAAAATCGCAAGTTTTATCTATTGGGTACGGCATTATATATATATATTAATATATATATATATATATATATATATATATATATATATATATATATATATATATATATATATATATATATATATAGTTTATTCATTGTGTGTATGTGTAAATAGTTCAGAAAACACTAAGTTGAAGAATGAGACACTTGTGCAACATTTCTTCAGAAGTGGGTTATATAGCAGACATGTGAGATGAAGCGAAAGGCAGAGTCAGCAGTGGAAAAATCAACTAGTGTAAGTAGGTTAGGATCATGGTTGCCTAACCTATATACATTACGTACTTTAATGGATTTTTTCCACTGGTGACTCCGTCGCCTCCTGCGTCAACTCACTTGTTTGCAGTATATAAGCCACTTCTCCCAAATCTTTTTCACATTTTAGTATAATCAAGCTCTGCGTTACCTAGTTTATAATTATGAGGGTTTTCATTCCCGAGGACTAGGACTTTGCACTTGTCCACACCGAACTGCATCTGCCGCTTTTCAGACCATGACATTATTTTGTCCAAATCTTCCTGAAGTCCAGTGGCATATTCCCTAGGAAGCAACTGGACACACCCACACCCACACACACACACACACACACACACACACACACACACACACATACACTACACATTTTTTCTGGTTTATAATAACCATTCCATACTGATAAATTAATTTCTGTGAGATCAAAGACTGTAAATTATCCATAAATTAAATGAATTCTAATTCCGTATTATCAGTCTCCCCACCACTGGTATCATTTCTCCCACACACTGGTATCATCTCCCACACCTGTATCAGTCTCTCTCACACACTTGTACCAGTCTCCCACACAGTGGTATCAGTCTCCCACACAGTGGTATCACTCTCCCACACCGGTATCATCTCCACACACTTCTACCATCTCCACACACTTCTACCAGTTCCACACACACTTCTACAGTCTCCCAACGTGGTATCAGTCTCCCACAACACTTGTACCAGTCTCCCACACACACTTTACCAGTCCCACACACTGTACAGTCTCCCACACAGTGGTATCAGTCTCCCACACACACTGTACCAGTCTCCACACATTGGTTCAGTTCCCACACAGTGGTATCAGTCTCCACACACACACTTGTACCAGTCTCCCACACACACACACTTGTACCAGTCTCCCACACAGTGGTATCAGTCTCCCACACATTGGTATCAGTCTCCCACACACACTTGTACCAGTCTCCCACACACACTTGTACCAGTCTCCCACACAGTGCTATCAGTCTCCCACACAGTGCTATCAGTCTCCCACACAGTGGTATCAGTCTCCCACACACACTTGTACCAGTCTCCCACACACACTTGTACCAGTCTCCCACACAGTGGTATCAGTCTCCCACACACTGGTATCAGTCTCCCCCACACACACTTGTACCAGTCTCCCACACACACTTGTACCAGTCTCCCACACACACTTGTACCAGTCTCCCACACACTGGTATCAGTCTCCCACACACACTTGTACCAGTCTCCCACACAGTGGTATCAGTCTCCCACACAGTGGTATCAGTCTCTCACACACACTTGTACCAGTCTCCCACACACACTTCTACCAGTCTCCCACACACACTTCTACCAGTCTCCCACACACTGGTATCAGTCTCCCACACACACTTGTACCAGTCTCCCACACACACTTGTACCAGTCTCCCACACAGTGCTATCAGTCTCCCACACAGTGCTATCAGTCTCCCACACAGTGCTATCAGTCTCCCACACACACTTGTACCAGTCTCCCACACACACTTGTACCAGTCTCCCACACAGTGGTATCAGTCTCCCACACACACTTGTACCAGTCTCCCACACACACTTGTACCAGTCTCCCACACACACTTGTACCAGTCTCCCACACAGAGGTATCAGTCTCCCACACAGTGGTATCAGTCTCCCACACATTGGTATCAGTCTCCCGCAAACTGGTATCAGTCTCCCACATATGGTATCAGTCTCCCACATACTGGTATCAGTCTCCCACACACTAGTATCTATAATGCTCCCACACACTGGTATAAGTCTCCCACACACCTAGTATCTATCAGTCTCCCACACACTTGGTATCTATCAGTCCTCACACACCTGGTATCTATCAGTCTCCCACATATTACACAAAACTTGCCATTATCAATTTAATGAAATGCAGATATGCTAATTTGGATTTTGTTTTGGCCTTATAGTTTTATAATTTTCCAGGAATATTATTATTAACCCTATTATAAATACGATATAGTGCGCTGCACAATTCGACATATGTATACCGAGAGGTGTATATCTCTCATTGTATATATACACTAAAAGTTTACCCCCTTTCTAAGGGATTAAAATGTTCTTGAGTGGTGGTGAAGGGCTCTTGATTTAAGAAATGTAAGTGTGTATCCATCCACTATTATTCATCCAAGTCTCAGTTGGAGCTATGATGTTAGGGTTCTCAGAATGGGTAAATATATTTGCGTTGCTCGATTTTATCTCTATGCTTTTGACGTTTTGTGGGAAAACTAGTAATTTCCAGTTATTTATGAGAAATAGAAGAGAAGGGATGAGAAAAGAGATGCAGGGGGAGAAGATGACGTGGCTAGAGGTTATAGGCAAAATTAACTACAAGCAAGGTGTTAGAAAGACTGGAAAGTTATAAAAGGGATAAAAATAGAAAGAGAAGAAAAGCCGTGAAATAGGAGGAAGACAAGGATGAGAAAAAACGAAAGAAAGATAGGAAGAGAAGGATCGGGGAAAACGCAAAAACGATAAAAGAAGATTGAAAACAAAAGAAGTACAGGAAGAGAAGGATGAGGAAAAACACAAAAACGATAGCATGAGAAGGATGAGATAAAATGCAAGAGGGATGTAGAAGATGAGAGGAAAGTGGAAGATGGAGGTAATAACAGAACAGGCAAAAAAAGAAAAATCACATAGAAAACCCCACCAAATTAAAATATTCCATAGCAAACTTGGGATACTCAGAGAATTAAGGAAGAACATTTCTTGGAAGAACCGAACAACAAGTCGTCACAGAAACCTCTTTAGAGAACTTCACTGCAAAATTATGCAAGGTGAACCCAAAGCCAGAACATCTATAACGTAGTTAAGAACGTTGGAGACCCAAAGAAAATCAGTTAGAAAAATGCAGTTGAGAGCTTATGAAACCTTAGGAACGCCCTCCAGAACTTAGAGGGCGTAAAGAACGCAGTTGAGAACTTCAAGACCCTAAAGAGTGCCACTAATGAACTCGGATATTCTCATGAAAGATCAAACCCACTATACAAGCCACGTGAAAATATTCAACGTTGTTAATTAAATGATAAATCAGTCAGATGCTCCTTTGTGGAACCTTAATACCAGATGTAGTGTGAAAGAAGCAAGGCAGAGAGAGAGAGAGAGAGAGAGAGAGAGAGAGAGAGAGAGAGAGAGAGAGAGATTTGAAACTGTTGAACTATAATTTATAGAAAAAAATGGAGGATATAGTATGTATGTCTGTTGTCTTAAGAATTTTGACTTACATTTTTTTTTACAAATTAGCTAAAGCTCTTCAGTCTTGTAGAGTTTCCAAATGAAGAGGTAGAGGTAAAAAGTGAAGGAGAGAGAACGATAAGCTGACGAAAGAGAAAAACACGATAGGTGAAAGAAAACGAAGATGCGAAGCAGGTCAACAGATTACACACTTCGCAACTGATTTTTTATCAGTTTAAATAACGCTGCAAAAGCTAAATTCCCGCAAGATTTTCTAAGATTTTAGGAAGAAACTTCAATAAATTGAGTGTGTATGATCATTGTTTCATGTATGACACAAGGTGTATCTTGCTAAGATTCTATCAGCAGTGACTGAAGTATGACTGAAGACGTGTTGCTAAAATGGCATGATCATTTAAGTATGAAAGTATGAGGTATTCAGCATATTATTAAAGCTGCATACTCATGCTAATGTTGCATGACATTGACTTATGTACTTAACTTACAAAGGAAGTTTTATGGACTATAATCAGAACTGCTGAGAGATAATTCTGGGCTTGCCAGCAGAATTGCAACAAGAGGTTGCAAGAGGCGTAATTCAGGCTGCTGAGAAATTAATGTGTTGTAGCTTAGGTTATAAGTTAGCTGATCATGATGCAGTTGAAAGACTTTTGATCAAAATAAATATAGAGCGTGCCTCCACAGAATCAAATTTGATTCTCTCTCATTCCACAGGCGCTCCATGATTATTCTGGATTTATTCGCTGCCCATGAATGAACAAGGTATGTTAGCTGCCTGCTGCATGACCCTTGTGGGTTTAGAGCTTAGTTAAGATTATAATAATTATAATGTTAGCTGTCTAAGCTATTAAGCTAATTTTGTCTGGCTGGGAGGCTAGTCAGGGAACAGCTCGCGGAGACGATGGGCCCTGGAACCAACCATATGAAATCTTTAGGTGGCAATTTAGATCGGTTAATCTGAGAGGATTTTAATGGGATAATCTGATGCGACAACTGCACAGGATAAGTTTATCATACGCGGCTTCATGACGAGGAGCCAAAACCAGTCAGGGGCCATACATCTCTTTGAAAATGAGAGGTAATCAGGTCTGATCCGAAGAAGAAGAGGGTAGCTCCAACTCTCGAATCAAAGCTCTTTACCAATATCAAGGCTCTCCCCCATTCCTGAAAGGCAGCTAAAGTTGGCTGTGAATCACTGGCCTTGTAAGACAGCAAAAAAAAAAAAAAAAAGGCTCAGGGTGGAAAATAAGATAATTATGAATGCATTGTTCATCAGGACCAGATGACCAAAATTGTAACTTAGAATGGACGGCAGTCTAAATTACGCTCATTTCTGCATTACATTTTCAACAAATTTTTGTTTTTAAATTTCTTCACAAGTTATTTTCTGTCGGTAAGTTCCTCTCGACACGCCTCTCTGTTGGAATATTTTTGCTTCACATACCGATTTTTGTTGATATCTATTTTTCCGTATACAATTTTCTGTATTTCTCTTAACTACGATTTCTCTTTGTACGTATTTCTCCACATGTCCTTTTTTTTGCGTTGTGTTTTCTCAAATGCCGTTTGTTTTCGTAGAAGAAGAGGCAAAAGTGTTGTATTGCAATATAAATGGTCACGAAAGATTCTAACCTCAATCAAATAAACTGACTAATGGGAAACACGTTGGTGACTAGGCACATAAAAGGCTAAATGATGGTTATTTCTTGTACCAGTACCTCAGCGAACCAGTGAGGCTATGCCTGGTCTTTAACGTAGATACATCAGGTAATGTTAGTCACAGTGGTCAGAAACGGGGCCGACGGAGGATCCTTGCCAATCCCTCATGGATTTACTGAGAACTTTATGAAATGCAACAGTCAGTTACAGGAGGAAAACCACGAGCCTTGGATAGGTTTCTCTGACCACGTAGTTCGAAGTTTCGATTACCTGGTGGTAAAGCACCTGAAAAATAGAAAAATAGACTACAGAAGAGAGAAAAGAAACATACTAGACTGCAGAAGAGAGTACTGAAATAAATCAATTTACGTAGGAGGATAGAGAAAAACCAGACTACAGAAGAGGGTACTGAAATAAATCAATTTACGGAAAGAAAAACAAACCAGACTTCAGAAAAGGGAAGAGAAGGAAACCAGACTTAAGACAAGGGAAGAAAATTGCACCAAACTACATAAGATGGAAACTTTTAGAAGATGAGAAACTTCCTGAGTGAGGTCGTGTAGGAAAATAAACTAAGGGGAAAGAGAACCAAGATACAGGAAAATGCAAAGAGGCAGAGTGATAGTCAGGGGAGAATAAGACCTATCACAGAGTGAGCAATAAGACGATGGAATTCCCTCTTAAATTCAAGAAGCTAAGGAAAGTTATCAGATTCTCTATAATACTAGTCAGAATAAAGAAACTGAACTATATATCACTACAAGGGAGAAAAACAAGGAGAGATATGAACACGACGTGCAGGATATGATAAAATTGAGTAGGGGTCGAGAGAAGCAAACTGTTTGAAAGGAGAGAATCTGGAATAAGGGGTATTAGACGGCAGCCAAAAATCTCAAAGAATCACAAATAAATCAAAAAGTACCTTCTCAGTCTTAAGTATTTTTTAGAAAGTGAACGATCTGTGTGAAGCGGTGGAGGCATATTCCCCGACAGAAGTGTATGAGAAGAAATGATTAAATCCATTGAGGATAAGAACCGTGATAAGCGGAACCAGGAGCTGAGATTCGACATCCCCTCCCCCCGGAGCAACTAGTTGGTAACTATAAGTAGATTAGTAGACACAGAAAAACAGACAAGACTTATTCCACCTGCCGTGCCCTTAGCAGCTAAAAAAAAAAATGTACAGCGATTCCCGAAAGTTGGAACGCGCGTGTTTGGTCAATCGTATTTTTAACCCCGTGAGCACGCAGGTCCGATAAACCAGAACCTGGGTGATAGCTCTAGTTCTCTCTCTCTCTCTCTCTCTCTTTCAAAGTCTGCGTGTATAGCACAATAACTAAGATACGAGATAAACACAGACACAGGATATGACACAAAGGTATGCAATGAGTTCAACAGTAGGTTTAATGGTGATTTCAGCACTGAACTAGGGCCAGTACCAGAGATAGAAGAGACAAGCCAAACAGAACTGTCAAGCATTAAAAGTACTAATGAGGAAACGAGGGGACTCTTGATGGAAACTGAAACATCAAAAGCATTAAAACCAAAGGGAATACCACCACGAATATTAAGAGAAGGGGCTGAAATACTAAGCGAGTTTTCCTGAGTCAAGTATTAGTGAAGGGCCAGACAACTGGAAGATAGCAAATACAATACACATATTTAAGAAACATGACAGGCAGGAAACACTGAATTGCACATGTGTAGCTCTGTTGAACGTAACATGCAAATTGCTGCACGAAATCACAAGGAATAGACTGGCTGATCACCTTCAAAGTACTAGTTTCCTCAGAGAACACCAGCATGAATTAAGAAATGAAAGGGTGTGCCTTCTAATCCCTTCAAGACTTAGACAGGAAAGAAAGGAAGGAAGTAGAATGACATATTCCTAGATTGTAAAATTTTTGATAGTGTCACATAGAAGGAAGGGTACTAGCATAGATAGGTTAATAAATAACTAAAAAAAGTGAGCCATTATAAGAAAAAATTGTGATGGAGAATAAATAATAGAGTTCCACTGGGATAAGTGCTTGGCCCCATTTTGTTCATAGTGAAAATTCATAACCTACTTACATAAATTAACTCGTATGTATGCCTATTTGTCGAAAGTGTCAAAATAATGATTTACAGTACAAACCGAAGATCAAAGAGCACTTCAATAAACCTGGTCAGACATCAAGAATGGTCATAAAAATGAAGACGTGTTCTGCACTCACACTCATTAGCAAAATACTATCATATAATAAAAGAAAAAAATGAAATTGAGGTTAATTGCATTTGAGGGGGACGTTGAGAGCTGTGAACCCCAAACACAGCATTTCCTGAGAGAGGAACTTAACTTGTCAAATGCAGCAACCCCATGGAGCCCAGCCCGCATATGATATTACAACACAAGTGTTTAAATATCAATATATACGAGAAGATGTAATTACTGGGGAGGACACACATTAATCTGCGCCCAGACAATACACCCGCCCGGGAGGACTGGATACATAGGCCCGGTAGAAGAGGAGAACTCCTGTACCTGAACCACCATGGGGAGGCCACTTATTGCATATTTTAGTATCTATTTAAGAGTCACAGTTTATGTTTTTGTTTAGTTTTTCTGCATTTTCGTTCATATAAAACTATAATTTATGTACGTATCTGTAACTTTCTTATCTCTACATCAGTTGCTGGTGTTATTGTGTTTAATATTTTGATCACCAGCGTATATACGTATTATAAACGTATAGCGTTATCTTTGTATCCTTGACATTACTAAATATAAAAGCGTGATATTTTCTCTTCTAATTTTACTTTGTACAATATTGTGATCTATGCCTCTCTGTTGTTATTATGAATAAGCGTAACATATACATGTCTGGCGTTACTACATATAACCCAGTGATCTTTGTATCTCTGATAGCACTAGCAAAGATTTTTCTGATAGTTTAGGTAAATGTTCTCTCTATCCATTTCCATAATTCACCAGTTTCTCCTATAATAACTTTACAGAATATAAATACAGGATTTTGTAGGTAGAAATTCAAATTGTTTATCATTAATGTTGAATCCATTTTTTTGTAAAAAATTTTCCAATATTACTACAGCAGCCTAAGTTTAAACGACCTACCCTGACACTTTTTTAA
Organism: Cherax quadricarinatus; assembly: GCF_026875155.1. Classification (NCBI taxonomy): domain Eukaryota; kingdom Metazoa; phylum Arthropoda; class Malacostraca; order Decapoda; family Parastacidae; genus Cherax; species Cherax quadricarinatus. The sequence continues at coordinate 22,426,267 of NC_069449.1, forward strand.
AACTTTGGGACATTGTACCATCTACATTTGCCTGCATATATAAACTCCTGTAATGTGTGCATATCTCCTTGTCTTTCTCTCAGTATCTTCACCTGAGCTTCCTACCTTAATCCCTTCCAGGAACTTGTGTCCAGGAAGTCATCGCCTGTCTACTGGATGTCTTGCCTTTCCCACTTTAACCAGGTCCCAGGCGACCTTGCTGAATTGGAATTATGTCTATTCTAACTATCGAGACTTTCCGCGTGAAGGAATTACAGGAGATACAGAGAAATCTGTGTCCTGTAGTTTCACCCTTCAGGACAGCCATACTCGCAGACCAAGACCCCAAATATCGTAATTCAATGAAATTTTTAGTCCTATTTATGTTACAGAATGTATTTACGTATATATATATATATATATATTATATATATATATATATATATATATATATATTATATATATATATATATATATTATATATATACAGAATAAGGTATGTCTGAACGTTGTATTGTGTAACTAATCTAATTGTCCACCTTCATGACAAATGAAATAATTGTTTTCTTCTTTTGTTACTCGCTTTGATGGCAAAACACACACAGGTTCATAAATGCACGTGGACACACACACACACACACCACACACACACACACACCACACACGTGTACGAGTACACACTTCCAGACATATATGCTCATACATACCCTCCAAGACTTTTCCAATACTCCGTAAAAAAAGCAAGGCAAAACACGCAGAGTTCTCATTGAGTTTACATAAACCGGGAGCTCGAACTGGGGCAAACAGAACACCAGATCACGTTCTCGGGAAATTAACCCAGAGCACCACTCACGGCCTGCAGAATAAAACAGGAAAATAATGGCACTGATTGGGTAGTAAAGCAGATAAAGCGACACAGAACTAATGTTTTTTTTTGGCTAGGCGAGAAAGTAAAAAAAAAAATGGTACTGGTAAAAGGCCTGCAAAGCTCCAAGTGAATCTGGGTTTTATATTTACCTCACTGCGAACAAATTAAGGCAATAAAACTCCAGAATTGCCAATAAACAAATATCGAACTGGTATTTAGTTGAAACAGGGAATACGGTAGATGAAAGTGGGCGTGTGTACTCACTAGTGTGTGTGTGTGTGTGTGTGTGTGTGTGTTGTGTGTGTGTGTGTGTGTGTATGCATGTGTGTGGTTGTGTGTAATTTGGTGTAAGTTACCACTTCCTCATGTGTTTTGGAAGGACCGACAACCTATGTCCCTGTACGTCGCTAAATACGTTTTTTCCCCCCACGTCTTTCTCACTTGGCATGAAGTTTTTCTTAATATGACGCTTTGTTGTAGGAAGTAACCTACACTCAGACAAAGACAGGAAAGAAAAGTTCTGAATATTTCGACAATGGTTTGATGTCTATCATCTTCAATTCTCGTGATAGAAGGACACTCACAAGATCATATATTCACATCTCGCTGTCTACACCTGGCTTGTCCTCCCGACTCACTGATGCTGCAATATTAGTTCTCATCATTCAGACGAAGGTTTAAATATTCTGACAACTTCTTTCACGTGGTTTAAAAAGACACATTAGCAAGCACTGGGACATTTTTATTTAAAACACGTTTTGGTCCTGGGACCTCCTTTTCTTTTTTTTTTTTTTTGTCTCCATGTATTAGTTCCATTTACTGTGAAATGCTCATGGCACTTTGAAGCCCCAACAAAGGTGTTTGTGGATTTAGTTCATGATTCCAAGTGATGAAGAGTGACAGTAGATATCAGGCCTGACTTCATGCCGTGTATTTTATGCTGAACGTAACTGAATAACTGACCGATATGTGGCCATCCTTTTCTGTGTTATAGTTACAAGAGGAGAACACCCTCACTGAGCTGCCCTATTCTGTATGAGGGGTACAATGTGGGAAGGTGAGGCAGCTGTCATATTCAGTCAGGTAGGAGGGGTTGCACAGGCAAAGTTCTGAAGTGTGTCAGCCTGAGCTGAGAGACTTCAGCAGGACGGTGATGATATCGTCAAGTATCCCACGATAGGTGCAGTAGCTCCGAGAGCTTCAGGGATATCGTTCAAGCAGAACTGGAGTCCCTAGCATGTGGGAGCTACCATTTCTTTAGTAATCAAAACTGGAAACATCAGCACTGTGTTTCCATTGTGGGAGACTCGGAAGCGTTCAAGAGTGAAGGGGAGACTGGACCATTACTCATCACCCTTTTCTTACCCTTGTTCTTCCCTTCCCACAACCCCCTTTCCTCCATAATCATTCCTCCCTCATTCCTTCCTACTCACCCCTCCACCCTCACCCCTATTGTCCCTTTTGCTCTTCCCTACTTTCCCCGTTTCTCCTCATAACCTTCCTTTTTCCTCTCACCACCCATTTTCTCCCCTCCCATAAATACCTCTCTCCCCCAGATACCTCTCACAGACCCAACACATCCATTAAAATCTTTAATTTTTGTAATATTTGGAAAATCCCGAGCGAGCCAAAAGCAAAAAAAAATTAGTGCTCTAGAGACTATAAAAAAAATTCTCTCCAAACTCACAATATTTTTAATATATCTTCAATATTTCACACTTGTTTTTTTCAATAGCGCCAGAGCAATTGGTACAGAAAAAATGACAAAATTTATTCTCCCTTCATTTAGTATACATTATCATTCAAATACATACCACACGAATATATATTACATACCACACACACACACAATCATCATCACAGATATACATCACAATAATTAACATCACAGATATACACAATAATAAACATTACAGATATACACGTACACCACTAAAATAAACATTATAGCTATACATCACTAAAATAAACATTACAGATATAGACATCACTAAAATAAACATCCAACGAATATACAACGTCTCACTAATAAACATAAAACGAGCGTTCATTATCCACCGAATATACATTATCACAATATTTATCATACTAGTTAGGGACTGGGTGGCTGGGGCGTTGACCCCCGGAGCACTCTTCAGGTAGACGCCAGATAGGTATATACGTATACACAAATCGGTCTTTAATAAATAATCATATCTTTGTATGCAGGTCAATAACATCAACTTCCAAAGGAAAAATTTTGCTAGGTGTAAAGTAATACAACTTTGCAAAGCGCAAATTAATTAAATTTGGCAAATTTTGAAGCAATGCTGCTTTGCAGGGTGGAATTGCGTGCTTGTTTGTTTTGCAGGGTGGAATTACTTGCTTGCTTAATTCATGTTAAGCGCTAAGCCTATGTAGGTCATTCAGCAGAAAACGTGGTGGAGGTTTGATCCTCCGTCTCCTGAACGCCAGACAGACGCTCTTCCAATTTGTACTCACCTGACTGAGGCCTTTCACTCCTTAAAACTTATACGATTGTGATCAGGTATGAACATGTAGATAGTTCATTGCCACTTTAACTTGTTCAGGAGGTTATAAATGACCATAATTTTTAAAGGGGTGGACCGGTAAGCCAGCGGAAGGCCTCGGTCAGATGACCAAAAGCTCCAAAGGCGGGTCATCATCTGACTAAGACCCGCGTCAGGAAACATTTGTCCTGTTTCCTGACGAACCTTACCTAACCTAACCTAACTTGTTCAGGTATCAAATCTTTCCGCTCCAGTCCCTGGAACAGTTATGTACCTCTGTAATCTTTAGACTACCTCCCAATTCCCATATCCCATGGATATGGGATGCATAATAAAGATTTACTAAACACCTTGAAAACTATTGATCACATCATTGGATGCTGTACCATGGACCTGGAGTGTGTCCACCTCCAAATGACAGAGATAAAAAAAAACCATACTGTTAGGGTTGACAAGTGACTCTGAACAAATATCTGAAGTCGCCGAACATCAAGACAATCTTGATTTCGAAAATTACGATAATAGTGACCAATCATCCTCAACACGCAACGACAGTCTTCAGACGACTGGCAGACAATTACAGTTCAACGAATCAACTGATTTTCCTTACTTTAACTTTATAACAGATACATGAAATAGATTACCGGAGAAGTATATGGATGTGTGCATTATATACGCGCGCGCGCGCACACACACACTATATATTATATATTATATATATATATATATATATATATATATATATATATATATATATATATATTTATATATATATATTATTATATATATATATATATATGTGTGTGTGTGTGTGTGTGTGTGTGTGTGTGTGTGTGTGTGTGTGTGTGTGTGTGTGTGTGTGTGTGTGTAGGGTCAGAAAGTACATATAGAAACGGTCGTAATGAACGACTGTCTGTGAGTAAGCAGAGAAACTGACAGCTAACCTACACTGGCTGTTAAGAGAAGAGGAAAAGAATACATATGATAACAGATATGATATAAACAGATGTTGTAAATTAAGGAAAAAAATGGAGCCGAAAGGAAGTTCAAAGAGAATATCAGGCCAGTGAAATGAATTAAGAATGTTCCAGTCATCCTAGATGTTTAAACATTTATATGATAAAACAATAGCCGGAGAGGGATAGTACGGTCGCGCGCGCACACGCACACATATACACATAATAGTCCTGACATCAAAGTTATGTGACAAATGGATCTTCACTTTGTGTCAAAATTCTACACTGCAGAATGTACTAACCTAAATGTGGTTGCAGGGGTCGAGACACAGCTCCTGGCCCCGCTTCTTCACTGATCGCTACTAGGTTCTCTCTCTCTCTCTGCTTCCAGAGCCTTGTCATACCTCGTCTTAAAGCTATGTATGGTTCGTGCCTCCACTGCATCACTTGCTAGACTATTCAACTTCCTAACATCCTGTGTGTGTGTGTGTGTGTGTGTGCGCGTGCGTGTGTGTGTGTGTGTTGCGTTGTGTGTGTGTGTGTGTGTCCGGGCCCTCGTCGAGGAAATATATTTGTTTGAGAGACAGACACTGAAGACTTGATATTCATTAGTCTTCACAGACCAAGAAAATCTACTCCTCAGCTTATCTCTTCTCCCCCGTAACCTCCCCCATCCTTTCTATCCCTCTCCCATTCTCCTTCCCCTCCCCCTCCCCATTCATTACTCTCCTCTCCCTTCTATTCCCGTCTTCTCCCTTTCTCTCCTCCCTTTTCCAACTTACCTGGACGAAAACATCACTGCTAAAAGATCAAATTTAGTCTACTTAGCGATAAAACAAACTCAAGCCTTAAAAATCATTTGTTAGTATGAGTGTGAGATGGTTGAAGGATCCTGCAGGATGCTAGCGGAATCATGCTGGTTGCTGCAAGATGTTGTAGGATGCTTTTGCATTTTGCTGGATGCTGTTGGACGTTGCCGGATGCTGCTGCATACTTCTGCATTCTACTGGATGTTGCTGGCGTGTGGTTGATGATGCCGAGTGAGCCGAGACGAATACGTCACTCCCAGCCGAGACTGTATCACTCTCAGCATCCGTGTACGATGTAAAATGTCACTCCCAGTATTGAACTGAAGCTGATATGTTACTCCCACCAGACAGAATCTGTTTGAGACTAAGACGGGCTTCTCTCACCTCCTAAATTTGAATATCTTATAGGGAGACGAAGAAATAGTGAAGAAAAAGTGACTATATAAAAGATAAATAAGGAATATTCTGTCATTATTATTATTTATTATTATTTAGTATTATTATCAATCAATCGGAAACATTTAATCACGTAAGCGTCATACACCACACAGGGATATTTTTTAATCGAAGGTGTGGCTCCGGTTCCATGAATCAAGAACCCTTTGAATGGAATAGGGTATAAAAAAAGTTAAAAATTTTCAGTAACGGGAAATGAAAGAATTATTCAACGACGGGGAAAAAATGTAAAGTGAAAAAATTAATAAAAAAAAAAAAAAAAAAGGCTGGAACATGAGGAAAAACTAAAGAAAAGAAGTCAGTTTCTCGAGTGGAAAAAAAAGGAAATCACGATCTCATTTCTATTCATCTCAGCCCCAAAGGGATTTTTCCACACAAATACATTACCCTGTTCCAGGGAATATAATGCCCCTCTCTGCTAGCGACTGGAGGCAATTCTGAGTAACAATGACAGAGAGAGAGACAGGAAGAGGGGAGATAGAGAGGAGAGAGAGAGGAGAGAGAGAGAGAGGGGGAGGGGAGACAAGAGAAGGAGGGAGTAAGAGCAAGGGTTAATTAGAAAACGAGTCGACAAACAAAGTTAAAAAAAGATACATAAATTTAATATTATGAAATAGATGGATAATCAAAGTGGCACGAAAACAGAAACACCGACACAGACAAAACGCAGACAGAAAGGCTGACAGACGATATATATATATATATAATATATATATACACAATATATATACATATATATACACACATATATATACATTTTATATACACAATTTATATACATATATTTACACACATATATTAAAAAATATATATAACAATATATATATTATTATATATATTATATATATCACACATATATATACACAACATAATATATTATACATATATATTATATATATATTATATAATATATATATATATTATATTATATATATATAAACATTCCCTGTGATCGTTATTGCTTGCAGCAGCTCCTCTTTTCTGCAACACTGCAGCTCCTGGGCCTGTTGATTGCAACACAAAAGGGCTAGAGGTATCATTCAACTCCCTCGTGGTTGTATCGCTTGTTCGCCAACATTTATATATAACCACCACACACACACACACACACCACATATATATATCATATATATATATATATATATATTATATATATATATATATATATATATATATATATATATATATATATATATATATATATATTATATATGTCGTGCCGAATATGTAAACTGGTCAATTAGCAAGAACTCATTTAAAATTAAGTCCTTTCTGAAATTTTATTTTATACGTTTAAAGATATATTTTTTTATTAATGTTAATGTAAAAAAATTTAATTTTGCCCAAAAGAATCTTAGAAACTTACCTAACCTTATTTATAACAAGAACAATTTATTTTACCCAAACCCCAAAACTAAATATAATTTAGATTTGTTTACAGTAATTTAATACTAAACAAACACAGTGAAATATATTTTTTTTCGTTAGGTTCAGAATGTTTTTTGGCGAAATTATTGCATTCACAAATTTTCACTTGTCCTATATGGCAAGATGAACGTTGCTATTTAAGCCAAGATCGCAAGTTCTGCCTATTCGGCACGACATATATATTGTTAAATTAGGATATACATTTAAAAATTTTCATGTTGATGAAGATAACATTCTTGCAATGAACTAACAAACGTCGCATGGACAACTAGTGATAGGAACTGGATATTTTTCCCCGAGACAGCCATATATAGAGTCAATTCCTCTACATAGGATATTAAGCAGAAATATTCCAACAATTCTAGCTGGAGATTTTAATGCTCATCTCCCTGCCTCTTCAACTGTGGAGCTGGTATTCCACTGGGTGACTTAAAAAGGGGAAAACAACTCTTTAATATCTGAAAAGCTAGAAACTTGTCATTTCAAGGCCATTCTTCAAATCGTACATTGGACCCCATCCAGGGACACCAGATATAGTACTGACAACAGAGACTGTGACATCTTTCACTGTGTATATCTCCTGGTGGAAATGTAGGAAACTGACCATATCCCTGTTATAATACAACTACAAACTTCTCCATTTAGAATTAAACCCGTAACTCCTAAACCCAATCTTAACACCCTAGGATTTGATCCCTTCAGTGCATATCTGGGTGAGGATGAAATTGTGTCTTTGGAAAATAACCTTCCAGTGCAATTGATGATGCAATTCAGGTCTCTGCACAATCGTATATTGAAGCTACCAATGCGACTTGCCACTTAGCTTCCCAAGATATACAAACAATATAACCTATAGAGAAAATTAGGAGACACTTTAAGACAATTATCAATCAGAATGTCGAAGGGATCTTTCAAACGCGACAACCATCAGAAGATACCCTGCACGATTAAGGCACGAATTTAATTAACATGATTAGCAACACAACGAGACATATTGGAAATTCTCGTTCTTCAAGTAATTCATATAAACGTGAACCAGCAAAATTTGGGATGTAAGACGACCAACTTTTAGGGGGGAATGCACAAGGTCTAACCACCTAGTTCATACTTCATGATGGAGGATGATGATTGTTGAAATTATACTTGACGATAAAGACCAGGCTAATTTGATGGATGATGTATGGGGGAGAAATTCTCTCTCAATAACCTAGTCGTCAATTTAATAATAATCATTATCATTTAGTAAATGAATTGGAGTAGATGAGAACTTGATGATCTACAAACCACTACTAATCAATACTTCAACTCTGGAAGATACACCGCTTACTTAGACCTATTACTTATAAAGATAAAATCAGGTTTTGGATAAAATGAGAAATAGAGCCTTGGCCTCTTGGAATAACAATGAAAACAAATAAAGTACATACATAGAATATTGCAAACAGTCTGGTAAATATCTTTAATGCTCTTCGCTCAGGAACATTTTCCAGTTGTTTTTTATTAAGAACTGCTTGGATGATATTTCTTGCTAAGCCCAATAAAGCATCCAACCAACCTGGGAACTATAGACCTATATCTTTAATTGAAGTCATGGAAGGCAAAGTTTTGAGAAAGTCAATTTCCAACAGAGTAGAATTACTATATTGGAGTTTAATCATTGTCTTAATGAAAAAACAATTTGGCCTTTAGAAACACATGTGGTTACCAATATGCAATAATGTTTTTTTTGACAACTAGTAGCAGTCGAAAACAGCAAGGGCAATCTTGCCATAATTGCACAGAGATGTTTAAAGCTTTTGGATAGATTTATGGCTTGTTGGCCTTATATACAAACTCATTGAATTCAGTACCATAACTGGACTTTCTCAGAGTAATTTATAATTTCTTAACTCAAAGAAAAATCATTCCCAACTTTCATGGCAAAGTCGACAGACCTTTTTATACCGACGGTGGGTGTCCCACAAGGTTCTTGTTCAGTCCACTTCTGTTTAAAACATTTATGTGGAATGACCTTCCTCAACAGGTTAATAGACACAAATGTGACACAGTTTGCAGATGATGTTATTCATGTCGCTCATCAATCCAGTAACAGGAAAATACAAGTTGAGAGGTCATAGATAAAAGATTATTGAACTTCGTCGAAATTAATTGGGAAGACGAAATGGAGAATTTCGACTAATCTGACAAGGTCCTTGCTAGCACGAGAGGATGTTTTGCATAACATTCGAGATAAGGGGGTATCTCCATCAGAGGTACACCTGTGCCCTTAGAAACCCTATAAGATCTAGGGATATGAAAATAGTCAGGGTCCATCACATCTTTCATGTAACTAAAAGAAATCACACAGCCAAAGCCGGTCTTCAGGACTCTTTAGATTCATTCAAGCACTACATGTCAAAAAACATCTGTATTAAATGATAATAAGACCTATTCTCCGAAGACCCTTGTGTCCCAATGTTATTAACAACAAGTCATCATGTACGGTACAAAGGGCAGAATAGTGCGATTAGTTTTTACCGATACAGGAGGAGAGACAGAGTTTTAAAAATGGCAGATTTACAAACAGATATACTGCCATTAAATGTACGCCTTGACACCTAAACACGGAAACAACTTTATACAATTGCAAGAAATATACATGCCAGTTAGAGGAACATCTATACAAGTTGATAAATACCACCGATTACACCATCAATACTCCGCCACACAGGACTAAGAATGGACCTCCAAGGAGGGTTTGTCGTTTTATCATTAAGATGATACTCGCCCATTGATTTTTGAGAAACTTACTGTGAGAAAGATGGTTACACGAACTTCTATGTATATGAGTAAATCATCGCCCAATTAGGGAGACTCTTAAATAATTTTAATGTAAAATTATGCTGTTGACTATGTTGGGACACACCATTAAGAAGTATTGTCACGATATTATAAAATGGCAGGAAATTATGCTTTCTTGTCGTATAATATCGTTGTGCAATCGTCCCCCCCACCCCTGAATTAACTTGTATAACTACTACCATATCAGAGTCATTGTACTTATATACCTATTGTATCTATGTGTCTCTGATGGGTTAGTATTATACCTTAAGGAATATCCTTCTCAATTCACACACACTTTTTAATTACCATAGTGGTTGGGCACTTACCTTTTATATCCTACATTCCCCCCTTCCCCATTATCCAATATTTCAATCCTTAACTTCTTCTTCCTTACCCATCTTACCAAAGCTTGGTCATCTGAAGAAGATTATATATATATTATATATTTATTAAATTTATATATTTATATATATATATATTATATATTATATATACTTTATACATGTATATACATGAATACATTATAATATTTTTATCTTATATATATATTGTATACATATATATAAATATATATATTTATATTTATATTATATATATATATATATATATAATATATGTCGTGGAAAGCAGACATTTGACGATTTGGCTTAATTAGCAACGCTATTTGAATATTGACAACGTGAAAATTTGTGTATGCAATAATTCGCCAAAAATCATTCTGAACCTAACGAAAAAAAATTTTATTTCACTATGTTTTAGTATTAAGTATTGTAAACAAATATCAAAATTTATTTAGTTGGCGTTAGGCTAAATTACATTGTTTTGTTATAATTAGGTTAGGTAAGTTTTCTAGTTCCTTTGGTGCAAAAAAATTTATAAATTTTTTACATAAAATAAATGAAAAAAATATTTCTTTTACGTATAAGAGAAAATTTAGGAAAGGACTTAATTTAATTGAAGTTATTGATAATTGACCAGGTTTTAATATTTCGGACGTCATTATTTTTATATATATATATATATTTATATATGTATATATATATATATTGTTCATTATATATATATATATATATATATGTATAAATAATAAATGTATACTATATAATTTATTTTCATGTATAATCTATATAATGTATACTTTATATGTATACTTATATATGTATACATGTTTTATATATATTATTATTTATATATATATATACATAGTATAATATATTATATATATATATTTATTATATATAATACACATGTATATTATGATATATATATGTATGCTTTATTATATGTATATATATATATATATATATTATATATATATTTTATATATAATTTATTTATTATATATTATATATACACTGTTTTTAAATGGTATATTATATATGTATATTATGTATATATATATATATTTCATATATTTATATATATATATATTATTATATTTATAGTTATATGTATTATATATTTATTTCATATTTAATATATATATATATATGTACTGTATGTCTATTATATATGTATGCAAAACAACCACTCTGAAGAATAGAGAAAATCGAGCGATTTGTGATATAACATTATAAGAACGAAAGCGCTTGGAATTTTTCTCTATTCTTTCAGAGGGGTTGTTTTGCATATTTGGAATCACTGTTTACTTGTGATCTTATTGCATTTATATATTTATATATATATATATATATATATTTATATATATATATATCATACTTTATATATATATATCTTATTATATATGTCGTCGACGATTAAGGCAGATCTTGCCATCTTGGCTTAAATAGTAACGCTATCTTGCCTTATAAGAAAGCGAAAATGTGTGTATGCAATTAATTTCCGCCAAAAATCATTCTGAACCTAGAAAAAAAATTTTTTCACTGTGTTTGTTTAGTATTAAATTATTAACAAATCTAAAATTTATATTAGCGGTGTTAGGCTAAATAAATTGATCTTGTTGTAATAAGGTTTGGTAAGTTTTACATTAAGAATTAATTAAAATGTATTTTAACGTATAAGAGAAAAATTTTAGAAAGGATTAAATTTTTAATGAGTTCTTGATAATTGACCAGTTTTACATATTCGGAGACTTTTTTATATATTATAAATATAATTATGTCGTGCCAGATATGTAAATGGTCAATTTAGCATGAAACTCCATAAAAATTAAGTCCTTTCTAAAATTTTCTATATAAGTTAAAGATTACATTTTTTAATTAATTTAATGTAAAACTTACCCTAACTTAATCTTACAAGAAACAATTTATTTTAGCCTAACCGCTATATATATTTTAGATTTGTTATAATTTAATACTAACAAAAACAGGTGAAAATATATTTTTGTCGTTAGGTCAGAATGATTTTGGCGATAGTATTGCTACACAAATTTTCGCTTGTCTTATGGCAAGATGAGCGTATGCCTATTTAAGCCAGATGGCAAGTTCTGCTTATTTCGGCAAGAATATAAATATTTATATATATTATATATATTATTTATACCCAAGATATATATATTTATACGTAATATATATATTATTAATGTGAATGGTTTTGTTATAGCCTCTAGGGTAATCTCTGCTTTATGCCCTCCTCGACTTATGATAATCCAGCGGTTTGTGTGAAGGTATATATTATCTAATCATGAGGGTGGTTTTTTGATGAAATAACCTTTCTCCAGCGATTCAACACACTTCTTATATATTATTCTTCATTCTATTGAATTTGCATGTCGAGAAACTGGACGGTATTGTGGGTTTGTTGGATACCTGTTGTCAAAGGCAATTTCCGATGATCGCTTTGGGATTGCATTGTGATGGTACTGTTCGTTAAAGGAGCTTAATGGTGGTAGATGGCTGCGGTGTTCTCACTATTGTGGTTGCAGGGGTCGAGCTCAGCTCCTGGTCCCACCTCTACTGAGGGCTACTAGGTCCTCTTCTCTCCCTGCTCATGAGTTTATCATACCTCATCTTTAAGCTTTGTATGGTCTGCCTCCATACTCACTTGCTACAGCTATTCATTCTGTAACTTATGACTGAAAAATATTTCCTAACATAACCTTTGACTCATTTGCGTTTTCAACTTCAATTGTGACCCCTTGTGTCTGATGTCCCCTTCTGGAACATCCTGTCTCTGTCCACTATGTCTATTCCAGCGTATTTTGTGATGCATTTTAATGTATTCCCTAACCTCTGTCCTCCCATGTCGTCGGGCCGAATCCCTAAACCTTTTCTCCCCTTAGTCTAGAACTATATGGAATGTCTAGAAGAAAGGTTAATGGTAATCGGGTGACGACACTGGAGGGACTGTGTGTGTGTGTGTGTGTGTGTGTGTGTGTGTGTGTGTGTGTGATCGAGAAAGATTAATGGACAATTGGGAAAGGCTTGTCCCTCTCCTAACACTTCCTTTCTCACTTCTCCTTGAGATGTCACGTCATTATTCAACCATTTTTTTTCCTACTGTTCTGTGTTTTTGATTCTTGGTATTCTTCTCCATCCTCCTTCCGGTGTTAAAGTCTCTCGTGTTTTAAGTTGTTTTGATGTGTGATGTAAGAAGGAAATGTTTGGCACATGGACACCGGCAGCGGAGACACACACGCCACGCACGAATACACAAACACAAACACCACAACAACACAACTCCAAGTGTCTATCGAGAAATACCTTTGAAATTGTACTACACGGAGTAGCCAAGTTGATCTCGTGTTTAAAGAAAGAGCACAAAAGTGAACGAGGAGCAAGGTAGTTCAGACTCGGTCACTCTCGTTGGATCCAACCTCTAGTCCCAGTCTTCTCGTTCCGCTAAACAAATAACAAAAATATCACTAAAGAAAAAAAGCCTTGATACTCTCTCTTTCCTCGGATCACGTCATGTTTCGTCTCCTATTCTCCAAACACGACCTCTTCGGTTTTAATATTTTCTCTACGTGATTATAAATAGTTACAGATATCAATTTTAATTTCTATTGAAAATATGTATTTCAAAGTATTTTCGGAGAAAATTTGGCCTTATTTGTTTGTTCTGTTACTGAGGTTTTGAAATAGACTCTCAGTATACTAATTATTATTACTATTATTATGGAGAAGAGCTAAACCCGTAGGGGGTGAGGCTGGGTCAGGGGAATGAGATGTTAATCAGGTTGATCCAAAGATGCTGGTGGACAGCTCCAATTCTTTGGATCAAGAGCCCTCTCAGGCTGAAGGGGTTGCAGGTGTGCACTGTGCAGTAATTCACTCAAGTTGGGGGTGGACCCGCGTGATCACCTGCAGTGTTGCACACATGTTATAATTAGTTGCTTGAAGTGCCCACGCCACCCGAGCTCTGCTCTGCTCTCTCTCCACCCCCTCTTTCTCTCTCTCTCTCTCTCTTCTCTTTCTCTCTCTTGAGGACTGCAGCCTTATGGTCCCTAACCCTGTTACTCTGTGTGTGTCCGTTGTTTTTGTGTGTATGATAACCATTGTCTCTGGTAACTCTGAGAGATGCAATTCGGTCTTTTGCAAGTGCCAGAGTCGCTCGCTGAGGCAGGTTGTGGGGTCGGCGTGCGGGTTGTGGCTCCACTGTTGTGGGTTTACTGGGGTTGTTCGTAATATCTTGTATTAATTTATGAGAGTATTTCTACTATGAGTTACATTATTATAATCAAAAAGAAGCGCCTAGCCACACGGGCTATCGCGTGGCTATTATGGTTAGGAATTCATTGCTAACAAATGCATTTATGGGTGTTCCCGTAGCTAGGCTGGTAGCGCACTCCACACACTGAAGTCCGTGGTTGATGTCCGTGGTTGATGCGCGTGAGTGGGGATTTGATGCGTTGAGGGCACCTTGATGGCCGGGTGACGATGGATTTGTTGCCGGTGAGGGGACCTTGATGCTAGAAATTGGAGCTTGTCCTCTCCTTCCATTAGCATCGAAACAAATTGGAGTATATTATTGTCTCTAGCACCCTGCTACCAGTAAAGGGTTTGGCTCTTCATAAATATCTAAATAAAATAAGATAGAAGAAAAAATAAGAGAAGGAAGAATAATAGTAATTTAAATGGGACTATGAACTTACATTTGCCTGTTAACACACTCTTGGAGGTAGAAGTAGAAGGAAAGAGAAAAAGGGAAGTAGGGAGGTAGTGGAAGATTAGAGAGGAGGGGAAAATAAGGTGGAAGGGACGGAATGAAGAGAGGATAGGGGTGAGCGAGGAATGCATGAAGTATGTATGGGAGGAGCGAGAAATAAAGAAGGAGAGTTATTGTTTTTTATATAAAAAAAACTGGGCTCATCCGCAGTGTGTGTTAGCCTATTATATATTACATAGTGGAAATCATCACGAAGTGTGCTGCTATCCGATTCAGGAGTTCGTTATGGGGGAAAATATGTGATGTTTACTTTCTCATTCCATTACATACGTAGAGGTTGCATACATTTGATTTTAATGTGCGTATCTTGTCAGTCTTAATCTGGTGATTTCAGTCAAAGACTATAAGAATTATCTTCAAGTATTCACACTTTGAAGTGAGTAGCTTGGTCTGATGAAGCTTCAGGGCGATAGAGGCAAGCCCGGAGTAACTTTAATGGAGAGACTAGACAAATTTTAAGTGAAAACAGCTTCACTTGATTATGATATCTGAAGTACTGAAACAAATTCTGAGTAGTTTGAATGTTTCAGTATTCTAATCATGACTTGGCTTGTATGGGCCAGTAGGCCTGGTGCTAAAGTTGCTTTACATGAGAATTAACATTCTCAGGATGGAGAAAGGGAAGACAGAAGCAGGAAAAAGGCTTGGATTGGAGAGGTAAATGGATAAGGGTGCTGCAATAGCTACATCAATTGTGTTTTTTTTGATGGTGTCAGCGGCTACTTAGTGGTGGCAAGGCGGGGAGAGCTGGTGGTGGTGGTAATGGAATATTGGTTCCCACCTCCTTGAGGAAACACGTGCTGAAATTAATCTGTATTGTCACTGCTGTTTAAAGGATTGCGTTGGAAGCGGGTAGCATTCATCTGCATTTCATTCACTTAATTATATTTCTTTCTCTCTCTCTTTCACTATAAAAAATAATTTCTTTATCAATTATTTATAAAAATTGCAATCTAGAAAATTATAAAGAATAATGATTATTTTATCAATTAAATTTAAGAATGCTGTGTTAGAATGTACAGCAGAAATTTGTGGGTATACTAGAAGGGTTGGAAGATGGAAAGTGGAATGCTAATGCATTTTTCTATTTAGGGTCACCTTGCTTGGTAAGGAAATGTGAGAAGGAAAGTAGAGGTTGAGGAAGAAGAGGGAAAGGTAGAGTTAAAGAGGGAGACTCTTAGAACAACAGGAAGAAGAGGAGGGGAAGAGGATGTGAGAAGAAGAGGTTGAGGAGGGAAACTGTATCAAAGGAAAAGGATGATGATGTGGTTATAGATATGAAAAAGAAAAGGTAGAAGAGAAGGAAGAGAAAATACATGAGGAGAGCGAAGGAATGTAGGATGAGGATGAGGAGAAGGATACATATATGCCTGAGCTGTGCTGGCTACTTGCTTCCGTCTGGCTCGCTCGCTCTTCTACGATTTCTTATTGAAGGTTCTGAAAAGAGTAAATTGGGAACGGTGTGCTCGTAGTGGATGGGAGGGTGTGTTGATGGGTAGGAGGGAGTGTTCGTGGGTAGAGGGAGTGTTTTTTTGGTGGGAGGAGACGTTTGCGTTTGTGAGTGTTGTGGGTGTGATTTATTTGTGGGTTGGAAGGGGTGTTTGTCGGGTGGGAAGGAGTGTTTGTTGGCGTGAGTAATCATGTTTGTTAGCGTTTTGGTGAGAAAAGATTTTGTAGGTGGGAGGGGACGGCTTTCGAGTGCAATTGTAAAGGCTTTTTGAGGTCAAGGAGGTTACTGACAATATAAATTTCAGAAAAAAATGCGGAAATAATCAGAGAACTAAAGAGTATCACAAATACGAAGGAGTCTGAGGGCACAATGTGTAAGCGATACAGAGCATTAAAGAGAACAAACCCGAGGAAGGTGTATCAAGTAAAAAGGTTGGATTAAAAAGTGTCTGAGTGGAGTGGCACTAACAATATAAAAAATGAATGGCGTGCCAAGACGCAGTGAAAAAAAAAAACAGAAATCTTTACTTGAATATAGTGGGAGTTATCTGAACATGGGAGCTAGGGCAAGGTAACCAGAATAGGGATAATAACTACCACCCCCCTCAGTCAAAGACAGAAAATAAACTATACGTAACACACAAGTTCACATATATAAACTAACGAAGATAGTAACTAACGAGACAAGTGTAACTCCTTCAATTAAGCAAAGGTCTTCAACAGGACGCTTCAGATACCACATAAATAAGCAGATGGTCCCTTTTATAAACAAAATAAAATAATTAAGGTGTGAAACTACAGGCATCTAACTCTGACATAAACATTATAGAGGTTTGTGTTGAATTTGGGGAAAAGAATATAAAGTACAGTATAGAGAGAGGGTTTTTTCTTGTCAGACGTTTCTTGCATCACTCAGGACAATATCAGTTTCTATTTAGGACGACACGTCTCACGTTAAGAGGTTCGTTCGGCAACGTTTGTCTTAGAACGAGAAGATAACGGGGGAATATGGAGCAAAAAAAGGATTTATCGATGAAAATCAGGAAGGATTATCGATGAAAATCAGAAAGAAATTTAACGATCTGAATCTCAGCGAAGTTAATGGAGTTATAATGAGTCACTGTGATGAAAAAGAGAGAGAGAGAGAGAGAGAGAGTGGAGAGAGAGAGGAGAGGAGAGACGAGGATTATGAGCTTGCACTCCTAAACAACAACAATGCATTTAGTACAGTAAAACAACAGAGAAATTCATAACTAGAGAAAAAACAGTAAAGAATAAAAGGAAAAAAAAAAAAAAAAAAAAAAAAAAAGTCGACATACGAATTTTTGGGAAAAAGAAACTGATGAAAGATGTGATTAGTGAAGTAGAGTCGAAAGAATGCAATCACACACACACACACACACATATCCGGGACACATGGCCAAGGTCTATCGACAAGTGTTTTGTGACAACCGGTAGCAAACTACCATAACAGGTAAGCAGAAAGCTTAGGATGTTCGCCTTGCAGTTTCGCGGGAAACAGAAAATAAGAGTATTTGAGAGGCAGTGCATAACTCCTCGCGACAGTTACTATAACGTCCGCAAATATTTGCTGCGTTAATTCATATTGTACACGAGTTCCAGATTGTTAGATTCTCTCTTTCTTTCTTCTCTCTCTCTCTCTGTCGTACTCAAAGGGTTTTTTTAAAGGTTCTGTGCTATGAGGGTTTTTCCTATATTAAATGGCTAGGTACTTGGACCTAATCAGTTCATATAAAGGCTTCCCAGGATTATTGTTTTTTAGTCTTAATTTTTATGAATTGTACAAATTGAGGATCAGGCTGAGTAGCTTATAATATCTCATTTTTTGGAACAGGTGAAGTTGGCTTCGTTATATTCTTTTTTTTTTAAATTGACTTTATTAATTTTGGGTAGTGTCAGTCGAGGAATGAGTGATGGAGAAACAGTGTTGTCAGAGTTGTTGTTGTTGTTTGTTGTTGTCTTGTGGCGTAGAAAGTTGTCTTCTTGTTCTTCGCAAAAGTGGAGCTAAGTATTAGAACCTAGGATTACGTTTCGCTAGTTTAAAACAGTAAGGCACTACAACCTCTTTCGGTGATGAAGACTCATGCTGGGTGAAAGTGTCAGAATATCCAGGCTGGATTCTAGCGAGGAGTTTAATGTCCCTTAAGCGTATCTACTTTGCCCAGAATTCGTTAGGTAAGAGGAGTCAATAAATCAATGAAAGTGTGTTAACAATACGGTGAGGAAACTGTTTGCCTTATATAGTTTTGTAGCAATTGCGACGAGAAAGGTTACGAAATATACTTAGTGTCTTACTCTATGGAGGCATGCTTGCATGATTTACAGTGATTCTTCACAGTGTCTATAGATCTATTCCTCTAGGATATTCACTTCTTCACATAAACTTAACTTTAAAACAAGTATTTGTTTCTGAAACTGGATAAAATGTATAAATTTTGCTGGCTAATATTTTCTCTGCCGCTCTCTCTCTCTCTCTATTTCTTCTCTCTCTCTTTACCCTTCAACACACACACACAAACACACACCACACACAACACACACAACACACACACGCACAACAGCACACTTGCACACACGCACACCACGCACACGCACACAGCAACCTCACAAGCGAACACACGCCAACACGCACCACACCACACACAAGCAACACACCGACACACAACACGACACGACAAACAACGCAACACACAAACACACCTTACATATTCTCATTAAGCGACAACAATTACAAACTTGAGCTCTGGTAAAAAAAGTGTTGTACACACGGAGAGATCCAACTTAAACCAGGAACTGGTTGGCAGCTCTCGTGCCGCCAGCTGTCCATACTGCAATTTTTATTTAAAAATGGTAGGGTCTCTTCCTCTGTTTTAGCTGGAAAATTTCTTGTAGTTTTATCCCTCGACATGGTGAGTTGTCCTTGCTGTTGAGACTGATATTGGTTTGGACTGACGAAACGTATCTAGAGTTATTTTAAGGTTAATTTTTTCTGTTGAGATACAGGTACGTTTCTTTCTCTTTCTCTCTCTCTCTTCTCTCTCACTATAATTATACCAGCACACCTCCAAATTTTAGATCGAGCAATTCTGAAACCCTGACACCGGAATCATCGCTTAATTAGAGATGATTTTTGTCAGATTCTAATCAGCAGTAAGTTGTGGTGATTGTGGTGGTAGGGGGTTGGTTGCTAGTGTGGTGGTGTTGGTGGTGGTGTTGTTTGTTAGTGGTGGTGGTGGAGTGGTGTGGTGGTGGTGTTAGTGGTGTTAGTGGTGTTGTGGTGTTGGTTGGTGGTGTTTGTGGTGGTGTTAGTGGTGGTGGTGGTGGTGTTAGATGGTGGTGGTGGTGGTGGTGTTAGTGGTGGTGGGTGGTGTTAGTGTGGTGGTAGGTGGTGGTGTTAGTGGTTTTGGTGGTAGGTGGTGGTGATAGATGGTGGTGGTGGTGTTAGTGGTGGGTGGTGGTGGTTTGTGGTTGGTGGTGGTGTTAGTGGTGGTGGTGGTGGTCTTTGTGGTGGTGTAGTGGTGTTATGGTGGTGGTAGTGGTGTTAGTTGGTGGTGGTTTGTGGTGGTGGTGGTGTTAGTGGTGGTGGTGGTGTTAGTGGTGGGTGGTGGTGTTAGTGGTGGTGGTGGTGTTAGTGGTGGGTGGAGGTGTTGAGAAAACCCCCCCATAACCAAAAAAACTGGTGGTGGTGTGTGTTTGTAGGTGGGTGGTGGTGTTAGATGGTGGTGGTGGTGGTGTGGTTGCTGCTGGCGGCGGTAATATTTTTTCGTTGTTGCTTGTGCTGTGCTGCT
This sequence comes from Cherax quadricarinatus, assembly GCF_026875155.1. Taxonomy (NCBI): domain Eukaryota; kingdom Metazoa; phylum Arthropoda; class Malacostraca; order Decapoda; family Parastacidae; genus Cherax; species Cherax quadricarinatus. Next base: position 22,446,481 of record NC_069449.1, read on the forward strand.
GATGTTGTTGTTGTTTATGCTGCTGTTTTTTTGTTTTCGGTGTGGTGGTGGTGGTGGTGGTGGGGGGGGTAGGTGGTGGGGGGTGCTGGTGTTGAATCGGTTCATTTTGGTGGCGGTGCTGCTTGGGAAAGAGGAGCGTGATAAGTGATACAAAGAATATTTTCGCTATGTTTAGTAATTAGAGCACGAAGAGAGAGAGGAGAGTGAATGAGGAGAGAGTGAAGACAGACAGACAGGACAGAAGACAGACAGAGGGAAATGTATTTATTATAAATTCTCACACTAAATTCTCTCTCTCTCTCGCTCGTCTCTCTCTCTCCTTCTCTCTCTTCTCTCTCTCTCTCTCTTCACCGCATCAAAAAGTTGCAACGAATGAATATATATCCCTTCTTTGTATAAAGTAAATGTAGTCACAGTTCTTCCAAAGAGGTCTGTTTTTAGTCACGGACCTGAGTCAGTGTAATCAGTCCCCCCCCCCCCACCCACGGACCCAGAGTCAGTGTAATCAGTCACGGACCAGAGTCAGTGTAATCAGTCACGGACCAGAGTCAGTGTAATCACGTCATGGAAAACATTTAAGATACGGATCTGTAGACAAAGTGCGTTCATTTTTAACACTTTTTTGCTCTCATGTGACAGATTGCCTACTGAGAAACAATCGTGGATGTGGTGGTCCTAAGAAGCATTACGTTACTTTCGTTGCCGACAGAAAGATTGACTTCGTCAGCAGAAGCCATTTTTTTTTTTACACGGGTTTGACAAGTTTGAGGTTAAGGATCCTAGCTTTATTGACAGCTATTTACGGTTTAAGGCTTCCTAAATTTATTGGACAAGCTAAGAGAACTGTACCTACATCAGTCATTTGAAGCTTTTTATTGTTATGTGACATACAAGTAGGAACAGGATGATGGGGGAGGGAGCCATCTGTGGGCCAGCATTTTCATTGATCAACTGACTATCTCGTTGACATCATTATGCTGAACGAATGTGTTCCTTACTCGAGTCATCCTGGGTATATATGATCTCAGATGGAGTGATAGTTTGGAGAAGGGTACAAGCCAGAGTGAAGTTGATGCTTTTCTGCAGTTTGTGCATAAAAACTGTTTCACGCTGTCTCGAAGTGGATCCAAGTGTGGTAATTGACAATATTGGCCTTGTACTTAACAGTAAGGTTACACACATCCATCCTTTGTTGAAGGCTCTGCTGAAAATGACAGTTCTATCCAGGATGGGTAGGGCGAGCTGAGCGTTTGCTCTGTTTTCTACTTGTTCAAGCAGTTGCACATGAGTAGGGGGGGGCAGGCCAAACAAGAAAGTGGAGCATACTCAAGGGCGTGCGTACTTGTGCTCGGACAGAATCTTGCAAAACCTACTGTCAAGTAGATGCGAGATACGGCGATTGAAGTGCGGTAAGCTTTGGCTACTGTTTGTAAGATTTACAATGGTTCTTCATGGTTAGTTTGGAGTTTTAAATTTCACCCATGGATATCAAACTTCTCCAGGTGCCAACACCTCCATTCAAATCTTACTACTGCACCAGCATTTCCATTCATGGTGCTAGAGGACGTTCATCATTTGCGTTTTCTACAGGTGCCATATGTTACTTGCAACTATTTCCCCAAGCTTGGTATAGCTCTCGGGATGGTGATGGATGTAGCTTAGAGCAGCTGGCATTTTTCTCTTGGTTAAGCCGAAATGTCAGAGTGCAGTACGTCTGCATATGCAAGTGATTTGGGATGAGATGAAGAGGTCGTTGAAGTAGACATTCCATAACACATAGGTCCCAGCAAGCTTCCTTGTGTGGAACATTGCCAGTAGGATGACTTCGCTGATTCCGTTACCAATGAGAACTTACACTTGGAGATCTACCATGAAGGTAATCATGAGGAGACAAAGCGTTGAGCCTGAATTACCAGTGCTTGAAGTTTTGCTAAGAGGCCCTGAGTGCCACACACGGTCGAAAGCGCCAATCAAAGTCAGTGCTACACACAGTGACTTTGGATTCATCCAGTGACTGGTGCCAATTAGTGGAGAGGTTTAACAAACGATCTGCGCAAGTAGCAGCGCTTTAGTAGTTTAATATATTCCCACGATAGGATTTTGACAATTCAAGGTAAGTGATCAACTAAGATTCGGAGACTCACAGACAGCACAATGCCCCTCCTGTATGTTATGCATACGAGTCTTGATATTTGATTAAACATTCACCTGTAAATTATATATTAAGTTTGCAAAATTTTGCTATGTCTGGCTTGGACTGAGAGAAGACCACACAAACAACACACACACACCCACCCACACTCTCACACACACACAGCACGCAAACTAGGTGTAGTACACACACACACACACATATATATATAGGAAGAAGTGAAACAACGTAAACAGAAATGCATCGGCCAATTTACTTAGCTTCATAAATCATTACCCATGCTGGATAAACTTCTTATTTTCGAGGAAAAGAAAAAAAAATTCTGAAAATTCTTGAAAACCAATAAGGGAGCACATTAGAAAAGTTGGACCTTTGATCACTATCTGACATTCAACACGCGACCTGGGACCAGCAAACATCGGAGAAAGGGAAAGAAAAGCAAGAAAAGAAAGAAAGCGTACAGTTTGAGTGACTTTTTGGAGTGATGCTTGTCTCTACTCTAATTCTCTGTTCGACCTCGACACGACCTTCCTTGATTAGCCACAGTTTAATACGCATTTCAGCTTGCTAGCGCCGCAAGGTTACAAGATTTATTATCGTGGTATCGGTACTACGTTGCGCTGAGCTGGGATGAATGTTGTAGTGAAGATGTCTAAATCCCACTGTTTCTTATCAGGATAGAGAGGCTTTGATTCTGAATCCAGGTTCGAGTCTTGGTTTATGTTCTGGATCGAACTCGAAGTCAAGGAGTTTTAGATTGGGTTCATTTTTAGTGCCAAATTTTAGATTCTTTTGAGAAGTCTGGCTTGGCCTCGGATTTAGAGTCTGATCAGAGGTTCGTTTGTGAATTCGGGGTCTTCGGGTTCATTCTAGTGTCAGGGAAAACTGGATAAGGAAAGTCGTTAAGCTATATCCAAAGTTTTTATTTATAAATAATTTCGAGATGTTTTTTTCCCCTTGGGATTCATTGTTCTACCTTGGTTCATGTCTTTTGTGCTCCATTTATGATTTATTTTTTCTGTGTTAGGAAACAAGGGCAGCCACCAGGGAGGTTACCGAGGTGTAAACAGGTGTCACTCTCTTAATGTTGGGAACAGAGCAGTGTTTCCTTCTCATTTGAGCCAGTGAATCCAAATGTTAGACACATTTTCTCTCTCTATCCGTAAGTTAGACTCGCACACGGACACACACAAACACAAACACACACAAACACACACACACACACACACACACACACACACACACACACACACACACACACACAACTGCTGCAGCACATGGGCGCCTGGCAAACCTGAGAACAGCGTTCCGATACCTTAGTAAGAAATCGTTCAAGACACTGTACACCGTGTACGTCAGGCAATACTGGAGTATGCAGCACCTGTTTGGAACCAATACCTGATCAAGCACGTCAAGAAATTAGAGAAAATGCAAAGGTTTGCGACAAGGTTAGTTCCAGAGCTAAGGGGAATGTCCTATGAAGAAAGGTAAAGGGAAATCGGCCTGACGACACTGGAGGACAGGAGGGTCAGGGGAGACATGATAACGACATATAAAACACTGCGCTGAATAGATAAGGTGGACAAAGACAGGATGTTCCAGGGAGGGGACACAGAAACAAGAGGTCACAATTGGAAGTTGAAAAGTCAGACGAGTCAAAGAGATGTTAGGAAGTATTTCTTCAGTCAGAGTTGTCAGGCAGTGGAATAGCCTAGAAAGCGACGTAGTGGAGGCGGGAACCATACATAGTTTTAAGACGAGGTTTGATAAATGTCATGGAGCAAGGATAGAGAGAACCCAGTAGCAACCAGTGAAGAGGCGGGGCCAGGAGCAAAGACTCGACCCCTGCAATCACAAATAGGTGAGCACAAATAGGTGAGTACATACACACACACATACAAAATACTGAGAGGAATTGACAAGGTGGACAAAGACAGGATGTTCCAAAGATTGGACACAGTAACAAGGGGACACAGTTGGAAGTTGAAGACACAGATGAATCACAGGGATGTTAGGAAGTATTTCTTCAGCCACAGAGTAGTCAGTAAGTGGAATCAGTTTGGGAAGCGATGTAGTGGAGGCAGGATCCATACATAGCTTTAAGCAGAGGTATGATAAAGCTCACGGTTCAGGGAGAGTGACCTAGTAGCGATCAGTGAAGAGGCGGGCAAGGAGCTCGGACTCGACCCCGCAACCTCAACTAGGTGAGTACAACTAGGTGAGTACACACACACCACACACACACACACAACACACACACACACACACACACACACACAACACACACACACACCACACACACACAGGCACGCTCTGTGAAGACACGGTGGCCCCAAAACTGGTACACCTCTACAAACCCTCCTCAGTCCTTTCAGAAACATAGTTCCTTCTAATTCCTACGCCTCAAATTATCTATCTATTCACATCCTCCATTACTCTCATACATAACATCTCCATTGGCCTCTGGCCTCCTCGCTGCAATGGTAAAAAGCCCATCCTCATACTTTTAGAATGGTGCTGGTACCATTATTTGCTGTTATTTGCCTCCATTGATAAACTTCTTCTGATGTGCGCGAAAAAGCAATTTCATTTTTTTAGGAACCAGTCTGGCAGACATTTTGCAAACATTCTATTCATCTAGAAACAATGTAGTGGCTTACTAGATAGTATGTAATAAACGTATAGACTCAGTGCCGTGGCTGGCTCTTGCCACTCCACTGGGGAGCTAATGTTAGCTCAGGAACTACTTAGTAAAAAAGATGCCCGTAGCTAGGTTGGTAAGGCCACTCTGCTCACACATTGAGGTTCGTGGTTCGATCCGGTACGGGGGAGAGCATTGGGCGTGTTTCCTTAAGACAACTGCTGTCCATGTTCACCTAGCAGTAAGTAGGTACCTGGATGTTAGCCGACTGGTATGGATCGCATCCTGGGGGGCAAAATAAGAATAGGCATTTACTGTCTACTCCCTCGTACTCTCACTCTCCTTGCAATATTTTCTCACTCCCATTTCCCATCTTATTTTCTGCCTTTAAGCAGGGTAGATAAAGCTACGGTTCAGGGAGAGTGACCTAGTACGATCAGTGAAGGTGGGGGCCCAGGAGCTGGGACTCGCCCCCCGAAACCCCAAACTGGTGGACAAAGGTGAGTACATACACATCACTGGAGGTTTTGATGAGCTGGAGAGGGAGACAGCGGAGAAGGGAAAGTCATTACATAGCGGGAACGCTTCACTCTGGAGGCCCCAAGGTGGTAATAGCAGTGAGTATAACCCACCACAGAACAGCAGGAGGCCAAGGCAAGAGTACGACGAGAGCAATAGAGCGATGGTTGACAAAACTGGCTACAGTGGCCAGAAGAGCTCATGCATGCAGGGCAAAGCCCCTGATCATGGGTGACTTCAACCACAAGGAGACCCATTGGGAGAACTTGGACCGCATGGGGGCCAAGATACATGGAGGGCTAAGATGATGGAGGTGGTACTGGAAAATTTCATGTACCAACAAGTAAGGGACACTACAAGAGAGAGAGGGGAGGTGAACCAGCAAGGCTGGACTTAGTATTCACCTGAGTAGTGCAGATATCGAGGACATCACATATGAAAGACCCCTTGGGGCCAGTGACCAAGGGGTTTTTTAAGTTTCGAATACACAGTAGAGCTACAAGTGGAGGGAGAAGCAGGAAGGCCAGGACGAATGAAGCCAAACTACAAGAAAGGGGACTACACAGGAATGAGGAACTTCCTGAACGGGGTTCAGTGGGACAGAACTGGCAGGGAAGCCAGTTAATGAGATGATGGAATATGTAGCAACAAAATGCAAGGAGGCTGAGGAGAGGTTTGTACCAAGGGTAACAGGAATAATGAAAAAGCCAGGATGAGCCCATGGTTTACCCAAAGGTGCAGGGAGGCAAAAACCAAGTGTGCTAGGGAATGGAAGAAATATAGAAGGCAAAGGACCCAGGAGAATAAGGAGAGCAGTCGTAGAGCAAGAAACGAATGTGCACAGATAAGAGGGAGGCCCAAAGACAATATGAAAATGACATAGCAGCGAAAGCCAAATCTGACCCGAAAATTGTTGCACGCCACATCAGGAGGAAAACAACAGTCAAGGACCAGGTAATCAAGCTAAGAAGGAAGGAGGAGAGACAACAAGAAAGACCGTGAAGTATGTGAGGAACTCAACAAGAGATTCAAAGAAGTGTTCACAGAGGAGACAGAAGGGGCTCCAGAAAGACGGAGAGGTGGGGCACACCACCATGTGCTGGACACAGTGCACACAACCTAGGAAGAAGTGAAGAGGCTTCTGAGTGAGCTAGATACCTCAAAGGCAATGGGGCCAGATAACATCTCCCCATGGGTATTGAGAGAGGGAGCAGAGGCGCTATGTGTACCCCTAACAACAATATTCAATACATCTATCGAAACAGGAGATTGCCTGAGGCATGGAAGACAGCAAATGTAGTTCCAATCTTTTAAAATAGGAGACAGACATGAAGCATTAAACTACAGACCAGTGTCACTGACATGTATAGTATGCAAAATCATGGAGAAGATTATCAGGAGAAGAGTGGTGGAACCCCTAGAAAGGAATGATTCTCATCAACAGCAGCCAACATGGTATCAGGGACGGGAAGTTCTGTGTCACAAACCTACTGGAGTTCAAATGACATGGTGACAGCAGTAAGAGAAGAGAGAGAGGGGTGGGTGGATTGCATATTCTTGGACTGCAAGAAGGCGTTTGACACAGTTCCCACAAGAGATTGGTGCAAAAACTGGAGGACCAAGCAGGGATAACAGGAAGGCACTACAATGGATCAGGAATACTTGTCAGGAAGACAGCAGCGAGTCATGGTACGTGGCGAGGTGTCAGAGTGGGCACCTGTGACCAGCGGGGTCCCACAGGGGTCAGTCCTAGGGCCAGTGCTGTTTCTGGTATTTGTGAACGACATGATGGAAGGAATAGACTCTGAGGTGTCCCTGTTTGCAGATGACCTGAAGTTGATGAGAAGAATTCACTCGATCGAAGACCAGGCAGAACTACAAAGGGATCTGGATAGGCTGCAGACCTGGTCCAGCAATTGGCTCCTGGAGTTCAATCCCACCAAGTGCAAAGTCATGAACATTGGGGAAGGGCAAAGAATACCGCAGACGGAGTACAGTCTAGGGGGCCAGAGACTACAAACCTCACTCAAGGAAAAAGATCTTGGGGTGAGTATAACACCACGCACATCTCCTGAAGCGCACATCAATCAAATAACTGCTGCAGCATATGGGCGCCTAGCAAACCTCAGAACAGCATTCCGACATCTTAATAAGGAATCGTTCAGGACCCTGTACACCGTGTACGTTAGGCCCATATTGGAGTATGCGGCACCAGTTTGGAACCCACACCTAGCCAAGCACGTAAAGAAACTAGAGAAAGTGCAAAGGTTTGCAACAAGACTAGTCCCAGAGCTAAGAGGTATGTCCTACGAGGAGAGGTTAAGGGAAATCAACCTGACGACACTGGAGGACAGGAGAGATAGGGGGGACATGTAACGACATACAAAATACTGAGAGGAATTGACAAGGTGGACAAAGACAGGATGTTCCAGAGATTGGACACAGTAACAAGGGGACACAGTTGGAAGTTGAAGACACAGATGAATCACAGGGATGTTAGGAAGTATTTCTTCAGCCACAGAGTAGTCAGTAAGTGGAATAGTTTGGGAAGCGATGTAGTGGAGGCAGGATCCATACATAGCTTTAAGCAGAGGTATGATAAAGCTCACGGTTCAGGGAGAGTGACCTAGTAGCGATCAGTGAAGAGGTGGGGCCAGGAGCTCGGACTCGACCCCCGCAACCTCAATTAGGTGAGTACAACTAGGTGAGTACACACACACACACACACACACACACACACACACACACACACACACACACACACACACACACACCGGCACGCTCCCGTGAAGACACGGTGGCCCCAAAACTGGTACACCTCTACAAACCCTCCTCAGTCCTTTCAGAAACATAGTTCCTTCTAATTCCTACGCCTCAAATTATCTATCTATTCACATCCTCCATTACTCTCATACATAACATCTCCATTGCCTCTGGCCTCCTCGCTGCAATGGTAAAAGCCCATCCCTCATACTTTTAGAATGGTGCTGGTACCATTATTTGCTGTTATTTGCCTCCATAGATAAACTTTTTCTGATGTGCGCGAAAAAGCAATTTCATTTTTTTAGGAACCAGTCTGACAGACATTTTGCAAACATTCTATTCATCTAGAAACAATGTAGTGGCTTACTAGATAGTATGTAATAAACGTATAGACTCAGTGCAGTGGCTGGCTCTTGCCACTCCACTGGGGAGCTAATGTTAGCTCAGGAACTACTTAGTAAAAAAGATGCCCCGTATCTAGGTTGGTAAGGCACTCTGCTCACACATTGAGGTTCGTGGTTCGATCCCCGGTACGGGTGAGAGCATTGGGCGTGTTTCCTTAAGACAACTGCTGTCCATGTTCACCTAGCAGTAAGTAGGTACCTGGATGTTAGCCGACTGGTGTGGATCGCATCCTGGGGGGCAAAATAAGAATAGGCATTTACCGTCTACTCCCTCGTACTCTCACTCTCCCTGCAATATTTTCTCACTCCCATTTCCCATCTTATTTTCTGCCTTTCTCTTATCCCTTCTAAAAGTCCCTGTTCATCTTTCTCCTCCCCTTCCCCCTCTTCCTTTCACTTGCGCCATTCCTTTACTCTTTTGTTCTCCCTTCCCATCTCCTCGTTCTCCTTTTACCTTGTCTTCAACTCCCCAAAAGAAATAAACAGTTTATATATTTTCAGAATTTAAACGTATCCACTTGGCTCGTATATTGACTGTTCCAATAACAAGACACTTTATCGTTAAAAACGAAAGCTCTGAAGTATATTTTTATTATTTATTTATTAAGGTATAAGAAGGTGGCGAAGAGTTCGGGAACATGTGTGTGTGTGTTGTATAGGTTTTGGCTCCAGTTATTGGGCCCCTCCAGAAAATTTTTAGTTGAATCAAGTGATGTCATATTTATTTTAACTTTCTTAATGGATCCAGCTTATTCGTGGTCCTTTCTTTAAAAGGTTATTCCTGGTACTAGTAAAGTGATTTTGATATAAGTAACAAAAAAGGCACAATACCGTGACTGGAACAATACGCAAATAACCCGCACATAGAAGAGAGAAGCTTACGACGACGTTTCGGTCCGACTTGGACCATTTACAAAGCCACACTAACAGAAGAGAGAGGAGGAGGGAGTATATATAAGCCAGCAGACATGGCGGGTGTATGTACATTCATCGTTCGGAAATACGGGAATCCACGTTACAAGCTCTCAAGAAAAAGTCAGCGATGGTAATGACTCTTAATCGTGATGTTTTTATTAGAAATGGAAATATGTGAGATTTTTTATTTTTTTACCAGTATCCTGTAGACTCTGAATCTCAAGACGTTAACTACACTGTAAAGGAGGACGTCGAAGAATGGTATCTGTCACTGATCTCCTTTTTAAGTGCGAAATGGACTTTTCGCTTCCGTTTCGTTGAGCCTTCTCTGAAGGTCATGTATGTTAAGAAAATCTGGGAGTGTTTAAGGGGATGTCTTCCACTCATCGCAGAGAGAGAGAGAGAGAGAGAGAGAGAGAGAGAGAGAGAGAGGGGGGGGGAAATAGATAAGTGAAGGTAGGATCCAATACTGTGCCTGGAAAATATTCTTTGTTGATTATATAGGCTGGAAAGGTGCGCAGGATATACAATTACAACAATGATAATATTATTGAGTAATTATCATTATCAAGGTCTCAGCACGGGCACACTCACACCAACTACAACACCGGATGCGACACACATACCAGAATTATGAGCCCTTACACGCACTTTTCACCTTTTTCTTTCCCCCTCTTTGAGACATTTTTGTAATACTGCCATGCATTAAACAATCTTTTCAAATTCCTACTGACTTTAATTTCGTGCGTTAGTTACCGCTTGTGAAAAACATTTGCTAATAAACACTGGGCCTCTTCTTTTTCGTGTGTTTGTGGGAGAGAGTGCTTGTTGTATACTCGCTAAGCTATGCTTGCCTGTTTGAGATAGTGGGGTCGTCCCCAGTTCCTGGCCCAGCCTCTCAAATGCATGTTGCTGGTATCGCCAAGTGGTAGTCCTATCATATCTACTTATACAGCGCTGTGTGTGTGTGAAACCGATGTTAGTTGTAGCCTTAATGACCCTCATGAATTCGAAATGCCTTTATCCTAGCAATTTGTCTCATATCATCGTTCTTGATATTGTCAATAATATTAGGAGTAAATCTGCATAAACAGACCTATTAAATTTGTGCCTGGCTTGTTTTGAAAGGCGAGGAAGAGAGAGGAAAAGAGGAAAGGGATAGAGGAAAAGGTCAAATAGCCTGAGAAAATTGTCGAAAGAGAAATATGAAAATTATCGGAAGAGAAGTATACTAACAGACAAGGGGGGGGGGAGACGGAATAAAGAAATAAATATTAAAAGAACATAAAAGCTGAGAACATAACCAACACGAAGAAAAAGATGTAAAACAAAGATTAAGACGACAGGAAAAAGAAAAAGCATAATAATAAGGCTAATAATAAGACGAAAAAGAAGAAAAAGTTGACGATGACGAAGGAAAAGATAATCATCCAAGAAAGCAAAAGCAATACTTCACGAATGCACATTCTAAGAAGAGACGAACGTTCACAGGAGAAAGTGGTGAATTCCCAACAATTTTGCAAGAGGACTGTTCTTCAGAATGTGTGCAGTTTGTAAACATTCTGAAGAACAGTCCTCTTCTCCTCCCGATAACTCCACGAGAAGGAATGTAGAGTGACTCTGGTTGTGTTGGTTCGGTGATGTCTGGTGTCACTTCAGTTACTGGTTGTAAAGCCGTCTCACTATTACAATGAATTCATTACCAGGCATTGCTGGCTCTTTTTCCAGTTTAAGAATGACAGAGAACTAGGAATCTATGTCACAGAAATGTTCATACTAAGTATTTTTTCAATAACTGAAGAGACAAAAGCCGGGAAAAAGTGAAAGTCACGATCCTAGGCGTCCAGTCGCTCACACTATCCAATTTCATCATGAAAAAGTCATGACCGTTTTTTTTTATTTATTTATAAAATAAGATTAGGTTATTAAAGAAAAACTTTGACAAGCAAATCATACTTAACAGAATACCCTTTCAGAGATTCTTATGTCTCTGATGAACTCTGTCCTTCGTCTTCTTCGCCTATAGAGGGCACGTCCCTCCCTTTCCAACCTGCACCTTCTTCTCCTCCTCCATCGTAATGGTATGTATCTTGGGCACACTGCTAGTACCACTGACCTCATCCTCTTCAAATACCAGTTCAGCTCCTCCTTTAACATATTGTCTTCCCAGGACATTTCATTAAGCCGAAGATAGAGAATAGGAGTTCGAAAAGGGTTAAGGGGGTTGTTGGAAATGGGGGTAAGGGGTAGGAAACGGGAGAGAGAGAGGAGGCGGCGGACACACAGGAGACGTCATTAGCATGACGGTGGAGGGTGCTTGAGCAGATCTTTCATGTTTCCAAAACTTGTATCCTTTGAGGAAGGTGTGTGTGTGTGTGTGTGTGTGTGTGTGTGTGTGTGTGTGTGTGTGTACTCACCTAGTTGTGGTTGCAGGGGTTGATTCACAGCTTCTGACCGCGCCTCTTCACAGTCGGTACTAGGTCACTTTCCTTGCTCTATGAGCTTTATCATACCTCTTCTTAAAGCAAAGTATGGATATGTGTGTGTGTGTGTGTGTGTGTGTGTGTGTGTGTCTATGTTACAAGTTGTCAAAGGCACTTACTGATAGACGCTTGGTTTTGAGTGTTTGTACTAACTGTTTATATATCTATTTATGTCTGCCCTCTCTCTCTCTCTCTCTCACTCTCGCTCACTCTCACTCTCTCACGTCTCTCACTCTGCTCTCTCACTCTCTCTCTCTCTCCTTTCCTACATAAACAAACAACAGTAAATAAAGCTGGTCACTGAAACAGAAAAAAACATGAAACTGAAACTTAAGATGAAATAAAGCAATCAAGTTGGAGCTTCACCAACTTTGATTACTTGATTACATTATTCATGTGAGGCAAGTGGCTGGTGGCCCGTGTGTCTAAACCTTCCGCGGAAGTTGTTCCCTCTGCAAGCGAAGGAGGAGACAGGGAAACCGATAATTGTGAACTATATCAAAGGAGAACGTAATGGGAACAAAATACTTTCAGTGAACGGCAAGAAGAGAGGGAGAAGAGGGTGGAAGAAAAAAATAGAATTAGAGGTAAGAAAAAGAAATGAACACTGGTATAAAGAAAATTTGAAATACATTTTCGAAGTGGTAAAAAGAATTATAAATAATAAGAAATAAAAATATAGCGAAAGTTCTCGAATAAAAATAAGGTGAATAAGAAAAATTGGAAAATGAGTAAAGGAGGTGGAAATAATTGAAAGAAAAGATAGGAGAAAAGAAGATATTAAAGAATAAATAAGTAATCAAACTAGATTATTTTTCATTCCCACGATTCTGAATGAGCCCAAAGGGTTTTGCGCTGCATTCAACTATCTGCTGCTAATACTACTACTACTACTACTACTGCTGCTGCTACTACTACTACTACTATTACTGCTGCTACTACTACTACTACTATTACTGCTGCTGCTGCTGCTGCTGCTACTACTACTACTACTACTGTGGCTGCTACTGTTACTACTACTACTGCTGCTGCTGTTACTACTACTACTACTACCACTGCTGCTGCTGTTACTACTACTACTGCCATTACTGCTGCTACTACTACTGCTATACTGCACTACTACTATTACTACTACTGCTGCTGCTACTACTTTTACTACTGCTGCTGCTACTACTGCTGCTGCTACTACTGCTGCTGCTACCACTACTGCTGCTACTACTACTACTACTATTACTGCTGCTATTACTACTGCTATACTGCACTACTACTATTACTACTACTGCCACCACTACTATTATTACTGCCACTACTACTACCACTACTACTACTATTACTACTACTACTACTACTATTTCTTCTGCCACTACCAATAATACTAATAACTAGCAATAACAATCATAATAATGAAACTGTAATAATCGAAAAACAGCAAATATATCAAATAACTTTCCAGAAAACGTTGCAACGTAACATGATTTTTGAGTAACGGTCTGAAACGCTTCTATGTAGAAACTCTCTCACAAAAGTTAAATTAAATGCTTCCTCTCCATGACAAACCATGGGAAGCCTTCAGGGAAGTGCGGCGAAATTTTTTTTCCCCTCTGAATTTTTATTTCACGTTTATACCTGTCTTTTGTACCGAAGTTTTCATTGTTGCCATGAAATAAACCACCATTTTAATATTTATTGCTGTTTTGTCGAAATTTTGTCCGTTTTTCTTTCACTTTGTTGGACACTGAATTTCTTCCTTTTTGGACCGTTGCTAGGATATAATTTATATAATTGGTAATATTAGGTATAACCAGTATAATATTAGGTATTTTTTTCCAGCTATAATACGTAAATAATCACACCTTTAACCGAAACTGCTGATAATTTACGATTTTTCGGATTATTTCCTCTTTACCACTAAAATGAAATATTTTAATAGCACAGCAAAGTATTCGCAGCTTATACAGTCATTATGGTGTCGATATTTTGCAACTGTCAAGGCAAAGAAACAGAGAAATGACAACATTCTTGAACTATATTAAACTTAATTGAATTTTGTTATTGCCAGGAAAGTCAAAATATAATTGGCAGTAATAATACATCTGGTCAATAAAAAATTCTGAAGTTTAGAATATTTTTGTATTCACAAACGCTTTCTTTTTTTCTTTTTTTCTTCTTCTCCTTCCAAAAATTATATTTTACACTACCTTTTCTCGTATTTTCCCCCAGATGCTCATTAAATTTTGTTTCATTTTTTTTTTGTCTTTTAAAAGCAAAAAACAAATATAAAGCAGAAAATGTTCCATAGTCAAACCCTTGATCCGTGGAACTGGAGTATCCCTCCTCTTCCTTGGAACACATCCTATTGCCTCTCATTATCCCAGGCACTGTGGGAACTGAAAGTTATCCAATTCTCCAATAATAATTTATTGCCAGATCTCTTAGATTTGAATAATTAAAATATAAAATGTATAACAATCAATATTAATCAAATTAGTAAATTATTGAAAATTTTTAATGAATTCATGAACCATGAATGAACTGAAGAATGAATGATGGTTCTCCATGAATGAACTGAAGAATGAATGATGGTTCTCCATGAATGAACTGAAGAATGAATGATGGTTCTCCATGAATGAACTGAAGAATGAATGATGGTTCTCCATGAATGAACTGAAGAATGAATGATGGTTCTCCATGAATGAACTGAAGAATGAATGATGGTTCTCCATGAATGAACTGAAGAATGAATGATGGTTCTCCATGAATGAACTGAAGAATGAATGATGGTTCTCCATGAATGAACTGAAGAATGAATGATGGTTCTCCATGAATGAACTGAAGAATGAATGATGGTTCTCCATGAATGAACTGAAGAATGAATGATGGTTCTCCATGAATCGAACTGAAGAATGAATGATGGTTCTCCATGAATGAACTGAAGAATGAATGATGGTTCTCCATGAATGAACTGAAGAATGAATGATGGTTCTCCATGAATGAACTGAAGAATGAATGATGGTTCTCCATGAATGAACTGAAGAATGAATGGATGCAGGAATGAGTGGATTAACTGATGAACAGTTCCGGGAACTTGTGAACAAGTGAATACGAACTTCAAACACACCTCAGGATTTTCATTATTCCAGTTTAATGTTGTATGATAGTTAAGAGTTAGTGCTGTATGATAGTTAACAGTTAATGCTGTATGATAGTTAACAGTTATACAGCACCCTTGTGGGGTCAACCCTTAGTTCTGACTGTAATAATAATAACTGAGAAATCCAAAACAAGAATAAAAAGGAAAAAAAATGATAGTATTAGCTGCCAGCAGTAGATCCGGGCTCACTTCCGAGGAGACTTGATAGCGACGTAGAAGATTGTTTGAGGATTTGACAAACAGATTAGAGAAAACTACTTGAAATGGGACATACTAGTATGATAGGGCACTGATGGAATTATTAAACACGGGTTAGTTATGATTTATGCCTTTCGTCTCTCTGTGATAAGAAGGGGGAACGAAATGGATAATCGAGGTGGGAATGAAGGGTTGATACACTGTATATAGACTAAGTATATCAACATCGTCAGCCGGGGCCAGAAACCGAGGCTCGACCCCCGAAAACACAGCTCGGTGAGCACACACAAACACAACAACGATATCATCTTTTGCTTTCGTTATGGAAAGTTATCTTCACGGGGGGGGGTTCCTTGATGCTGGTGAAGGGCTTTTGATCCAAAGAATTGCTAACTTTCCCTCCAGTCTTTGATCAAACCCGATTACCTTCCATTCCTAGATACTGCATAACCACTACTAGTTTAACGCTTCCCCGTGAATATAAAACGTATACTTTCTCGGTAACACTGGCAGTGATCAGTCTTATTTAACTGATAACACTGACAGACATCAGACATATTTACACTGTTAACTCTGCAGTGCCATCAATCTCGTTTAGACTGGTAACTCTGACAAGTAATCAGTCTTCATTAAACTGGTAACACTGGTGATCAGTCTTAATTAGACTGATAACACGGGTGGTCATCAGTCTTAATTAGACTAGTAATACAGGCCAAGCGAGGGGGAGGTTGTTATTAATCAGACTTCTGTAATGTAGATACATTATGAAGCCTCGGTGAAAATTTATTTGAATTTTGGGAATGGGCCATAAATTTCTTTGAATTCTCGGTCAGGGGAATAATAATGCCTGGCATTCATCCTCATAGCGTAAACTTTAAATATATATTTTCTTCCTTTCTTTAGTGCATACGTTACATAATGTAATAGTGTGTAACGTAGGTTGCATAGCAATAAATTGTTACTGCTATTGTTGTTGTTGGTGGTGGTAGAGTGTATGTGTGTGTGTGTGTGTGTGTGTGTGTGTGTGTGATGTGGGTGTGTGTGTGTGTGTGTGTGTGTGTGTGTGTGGTGTGTGTGTGTGCGTGCGCGCGGAGAGAGAGAGAGTGAGAGAGAGAGTAGAAGAAGAAGAGGAGAAGGACAGAGAACAGAGAGACGCAGACAGACGGACAACAACAACAGACAGAAGGACGAGCAGACCAGAGCAGAGACAGAGAGACAGAGAGAGACAGAGACAGAACATAAGAACAGAGAGAGACGTAGAGTGACAGGAGCAGAGACAAGTAGAGACAGAGCAGAGAGAGACAGAGAGAGCAGAGAGAGACAGAGAGAGACAGAGAGAGACAGAGAGGACGAGAGAGACAGAGTAGACAGAGAGAGACGGAGAGACAGGAGAGACAGAGAGAGACGAGAGAGACAGAGAGACAGAGAGGCAGAGAAGAGAGAGAAGAGAGACAGAGAGAGACAGAAGAGACAGAGACAGAGAGAGACAGACGAGACAGAGAGAGACAGAGAGACAGAGAGATATTAATTAGGTTCAGTTTCAGCTGATAGGCTGTCAACAGCATCTTATGACCTATCAAATCTATCAAGGAGGATTAAAAGCGGTTTAGCTCCTGCCTCTAGCTGTGCTAAACCGCTAGAGGCAGGAGCTGTGTGTACCTGCTGACTGCTGGCATTAAATACCTGGTTTACTAGGCGCTCGACAATGAGAAGGGCAGCTATGTCACCCGCACGTCTTTAGTCAGATTCATTCACCACAGAAGATGGAAAAATGCAGGGAGAATGTTGGATTGATTACTACATTTATTTATCTTTCAGAAAAGCTGGAATCGAGAGTAAGGGTCACCGAGAGTAAGGGTCACCGAGAGTAGGGGGCATCGAGAGTAGGGGGCATCGAGAGTAGGGGGCATCGAAGGCAGGGGTTATCAAGCTCAGGGAGGTATCGATGGCAGAAAGTATAGAGGGTACGAAGAAACAAGTGTTTGGGGCTTTCAGAGCAGGTGAGACAGGGGGTCATTTGGGAAATGAATATCCAGGGCAGGGAGCAGAGGAGTCACACGGTATTAGGGACAAGTGGCAACAGAGACAAGGGGCATTGCTGACGAGGATCGTTAGGGACCGTTATAATATTTCGCCTAACAGCAACCGAAACGTCTTTTGTTATAATTATTATTATTATTATTATTTTATTAAAGTATTCTATTTACAAGCATTCTGGAAGGTGTCCTGTCTCCAAGAACTTTTGATTCCTACTCCCTTACTCAGAATCCCCAGAGGTAAGTGTCAGATCCAATTTCTTTCGTTGCATTAATCTCACACAGAAGCAAAATCACTTCAGCAACTGTTGTGCTGATGTTGTCCAAACTCTGCTGATCTTGCCTCATATGCTCTGAGGCGAAATCCTTATTTCTACAAGGATAACCTTGAATCAATTGTTAGTTTTGCTCTTCACTGATCTCCTTATCTTTCCTCGTTATTTTCCATCATTTCATCCTTCTTTTGTGCTGCTGCTTGATCTTTTGTTATTGTCTTCCATTTAATGTTGTACTCACTAATTTGTACTTAACGAGCTGTGATTGCGGGGGTCGAGAATCTGCTCCTGGCTCAGTTTCTTAACTTCAAAATTAGCCTGCACTTACTGCTGCCTGGCTTCTTAGGATATATATCTTCTCTTGAAATTGTATGTAAACATTGCTTGTATTCACTCATCCTGCTCATTCCTCCTGTTTACCATCCAAAGAGAGAGAGAGAGAGAGAGAGAGAGAGAGAGAGAAAGAGGGGGGGGGAGAATTTCCCAACATCCCTCCAACGCATCTGCAGTTTTAGCTTTCAGATATTCTCTCTTCTCCTCGCAAGTGAAACAGTAAGTTTCTGTCTGTTTCATTGAATCCTCTGAGAATCGCGTACGTCGTCATTGTTATCTCCTCCCTTTTCCTCCTTTTTTCAAGTTTGTTAGGTTTAATTAAGCACTTTCTGTTCCCGAGATATCCTAGTTGCACCAGGTCACACCGGCACCTAGGTTAAATCAGCACCTGGGGGTCACACCGATGGCAGGGGTACTAAACTTGACCTGACGCCCTCTCCCCAACTGATGTTAAATCATGACCAGAAACAATAAATGTTAAAGACTAAGATCCATCCTCCTCCTCCCTCTCCCCTCAAACCCCCGCATCCTATAATCACTCTCCTTGTTTCTAACAGACTGCTGCTGGCTAGATTATGCTTGTTGTTTAAAGCCGACCAAAATTAGAGACAGCGGTTGATCCAGAGGTCGCCGTGTGATTACAGAAACCTCAACGACGGCTGCCGATTGTTATAAGGGTTCGCGTGGCTCTTGAACTATCACCACCTCAATCCAGATCCTCGGCTGATAGTAATCCAAGAACGGTTTCCTTGTGTTTTGCTGATAGCTATTAATTACAGATGAGTGATTATAGCACCGACCAAGGAGAAGAAATACAGATTATATGCTGTGAAGAAGTCATGGCTTGTTACAAAAACTGAGCAAATGATTCTGAATAAGACAGAGTTGCATGTAACCGCTCGTACTTTTATAGTCCTCTGGGAACATTACGTTGGGAAGTATAAGCAACAAACTATTATCATGCGATTGTGTGTGTTCTCGTATTTGCTGCGATCGATTTATAGCTCTTGTACCTGCTCTTAACGCTAATACACAGGTTTTTTTTATGATTTCTTGCCTCGAGAGCAATATCGTATCCACTTTTAAAGATGCGTTTAGTGTTTGTTTCCACTTCCTCTAGAACGCTTCATTCACTAGTCTAAGACTGGAGAAATACTGTCATCTGGTTCTTTCCCTGCATCTCAAACAGCCTGTGCTTATCCACACTAATTTTCTAAGTACAATGTCTTCATTCGTTCTTCTCTAGTCTAGTGTTAATAGAGTTCCTCATAGTCCAACTCCCTCACTTCCGGTGACAATCTCTCTCTCTCTCTCTCTCTCTATATATATATATATATATATATATATATATATATATATATAATATATATATATATATATATATATATATATATAAAGGGGAGAGCTCCCTATTACTTATGCCGACAAATGGGTAGTCGGATTTTTTAGACTGCTGCTTGAGTCGCTCAAGCCCTACCACTACAGTAAAATGACACATTGTCACCCTAATGTAGTGGTATTTTGAAAGGAAAAATATACAGGAAGGACAACAGGGGCGATACATGTTTGAGTAGATAATAGAAGGGGTCGTGGCATAATAGGCAACCAGAAATAAGGATCTGCGATGTGAGGGCTACTAATGCTGAAGGAAGGAAGGGCAAGCTACTATGTGGTGCTTGGGGTCCTGGGAAAGGATATCTTTGTTTCTAAATCAGTTTTACAGTCTAAGAGCTGTTATCTTACCTCAGTTCATTTCAATGCCCAGTCATATCTAAGGTATACCACCATCACCACCCCAGGATGCCACCCACACCAGTAAGATAATAACCAGGTGAACATGGGCACCAGGTATAAGGAAACATGCCCACCATTCCCACCCGTGCCTGTAATCTTACAACATTCAGTGTGTGAGCCACGGGACACCTATCCCGGAAAGCTAAGAGTTTTTATATTCAAGCAAGCTATATACTTCATAACCGTGTTATTCTGTATGACAATGGGAGCAAAAGCAAGCTATTTTTCCCCTATGTAATAATAACTTAGGATTGTCCAATCTTGACTCGTTTATATTTGAAGTTATCATACATAACGTTAAGCTGGACTCTATTATGAATGCTCTGGATTGTCTTCATTGTTGTAATTCTGTGCAGATAAACTGCAGTTAAGCAAAAATATCCTGTTTTGAATATTTTCCATCATACAACATGAATTTTGTACATATAGTGAAATCTGTCAGCAGGAGCCAGAGACTTCAATAAGGCGATGAGGATAGTGTTAACCCTTCCACTGTGGGTACAGCGAGAGGGCAGTAAACACTTCCTTAACCCCCACATTTCCTTTGTTTTCCTTGCGAAAATTGTAAACTTACGTATGTTACTTGCTTGCCAGCGTCGAAAATGCTTCATGAAATAATCATGAATCAGCTTTTATCATTCTTTATTAAGGCTAAGAAGAGTGTATGGTGCGCCTGCTCGGTCTGATTAAAGCCACACGTCTCTGGTAATGTTTACATTTGATGTCACGAAAGTCCGTTCGTATACCCTGTAATGTACATTAATCTTTTTTGCTCTAGAACTTTTATTTTTTTTTCTAGCTTGATCTCTAATTAAATATACTCAGGTAGTAAATGTCTCCATATCTTCAATTTGCTATGTAAGGCAAGAAAAAGTTATTACCACTGCGTGACGAGTGACAAAAAAAATGTGGAAGTGAATTTGAGTATAGTTTGTCTTGGAAACGGCGGATTTTTATGGCGGCTCTATAACACGAAACTACCAAGAGAGGGAGATATACAAACCAGGAGGTATGAATGTCTAAGTATATACGCCGATAGTTTATTTTTATGCTTGTTTTGGGAATTAAAAGTATCCTTGAGTTATGATGTGTTCATGTGGTAGATAGGCTTGAAACTAAATAAACCAAGAATCCAACAACCACCACGAAAATATTGATTTATTAATTCATATAAAAGATACAAAAAAATCGTAATAATAGGTGAGGTGCGTCTGTGAGCTGTACAGGGCGGTAATGTGGTCAGTGTTTGGAAATCTTTCTGTTTTCTGGCTTTCGGTACAACTCTATTGCTAAGACAGACTTTTCTGTAATATAACATGAGCCGGTATTTTGACTAAGCTAAACGCATTTTGAATCTGTTCACTGTTGATTTGCTTACTAAGTAAAGTCAGTTCTAGGCATCTGCTGATCTTGAGGCTTACCCTGATAAGTATTTGACGTCTTACACTGCCATGAGGTATGAACGTTTGTTATGATGAATTACCAGTGGAATGTCTTTCAGGTAAGTTGGTGATTAGGTTGGTTGAATTATCGCCAACACATTGTGCATCACAAGCGCCTTGGGGAACGTTGCTTATTTTGGGAGTGGTAAAACAATAATAAAAAGGAACAAGCTAACTTGCTACTCATTCCCCCAAGACGTAATTCGTCTTGAATAAATAGACTACTATTACTACTTCTGCGAACACTATTACTACCACTGTTTCTATTATTCATCTCAAGACAATTCTGGGGGAAAAGGGTATTTTCTTCCCATTTGTCGCCTAGATGTGACGTGCTGGTGCTCCGGACGGGCAGAAGTATGCTATCAAAAGTGTGGGTCATTTGTGAATGTTGTAGCTGGCGACAGTTTCGCAGATGATGACTGCAGCATTCGTTAAACTTTAACGATTGTGTGACCACAAGTACATTGTTAACTGTGGGAAACAGAGATTTGTAGAAACGGTCAAATTAGCTATAGTAACAATGGAAATTATATCAAGTACTGATATTTACTAAATAATAATAATAATAATAATAATAATAATAATAATAATAATAATAATAATAATAATAATAATAATTACTGAGCACCCTAGGGGTTACTAAGGAAAGGGAGAATAGAGAAAGGAAAAATTGGTGTGTTTGAAGGTAATGGGAAAGAGGGGAGCGGAAACCATTGTGGTGTTTGATAAAGGAGAAGAGAGGGTAAGCGAGGGAGAAGGAAGGAGCATCTGTGTTTTCCTAGTGGGAAGGAAAGGGACAACACCAGGAAACATACTGTAATCCACGAGAGAAGACAGGGAGGAGATATTGTGGGATACAACAAGATGAGGGATGGTACAAGGTGAAGAGGTATTCTGCAATGTGCTGCAAGATGTGTGTGATGATGCAAGATGAGGGGTAGGATGATGCAAGATGAGGGGTAGGATGATGCAATAAGAAGGGTAGAATGATGCAAGATGAGGGATAGGATGCAAGAGGAAGGGTAGAATGCAAGAGGAAGGGTAGGATGCAAGAGGAGGTGGGATGTTGTGAGATGAGATGCTGCACAGTGAACCCCCTTAAAAATTGAACTATTCCAAAAAAAAAAAATTCATAAAATGAAAGATTTTTTTTTTTTGTCATTGGCACTGACACATGTAAAAAAAATATTTTTGGAGCAGATCTCACTGAGAAACCTCACCTAACCTGTCAGAAGCTTACAAAGTGTACAGTGAGGTAAGTCTGGTTGCTGCAAGTGGGAGGATTCCCTAAGATGAGGAGAAAGGAGTTCTTGATGCTGGGAAAAAAAGCCATTTTTTTACAAAGGAATTAAAGCTACGTACTTTTGCTCCCCAGTATGGTGGTCCCTTACGGGTTTACTGCTCCCACGTGAGTATAACTATGAGGCAAGATGTTGCTCATTCCCTTGCAAGGACTGAGAAACATTCCCCTGCAAGGACTGAGAAACATTTCCCTGCAAGGACTGAGAAACATTCCCTTGCAAGGACTGAGAAACATTCCCTCGCAAGGACTGAGAAACATTTCCTTGCAAGGACTGAGAAACATTCCCCTGCAAGGGCTGAGAAACATTCCCCTGCAAGGGCTGAGAAACATTCCCCTATAAAGACTGAGAAACATTCCCCTGCAAGGACTGAGAAACATTCCCTTGCAAGGACTGAGAAACATTCCCTTGTAAAGACTGAGAAACATTCCCCTGCAAGGACTGAGAAACATTCCCCTGCAAGGACTGAGAAACATTCCCCTGCAAGGGCTGAGAAACACTCCCCTGCAAGGGCTGAGAAACACTCCCTTGCAAGGACTGAGAAACATTCCCTTGCAAGGACTGAGAAACATTCCCTTGCAAGGACTGAGAAACATTCCCTTGCAAGGACTGAGAAACATTCCCTTGCAAGGACTGAGAAACATTCCCTTGCAAGGACTGAGAAACATTCCCCTGCAAGGACTGAGAAACATCAGGCAGAGTATGTGAAACATTTACAAACAGGTACTGAGAAAGAATAACAAAGTGCCTCTCAGCCCCCTGTCGCCTAATAACTAATTTATATGAAAATTATCTGACCCTCGGGTCAATATACATCAACCGGTTTTTTCCATGTTGTATATAAATACATAAAAAATTTGAATAAATTGACGATCTGTTAAAGGAATGAGAGAGAGAGAGAGAGAGAGAGAGAGAGAGAGAGAGAGAGAGAGAGAGAGAGAGAGAGAGAGAGAGAGAGAGAGAGAGAGAGAGAGAGAGAGAGGGGGGGGGGGCCGACCAACCGACCGACTTACTAACCAACCAACCAACCAACCAATCAACCAACCAATCAACCAATCAACCGACCGATCAACCGACCGATCAACCGACCAACCTCATCAAAGCGCATCTCACACATTCTAAAACAGTTCCCACGAAATTCTATTCTATTCACAGGTTCATTCTCACCTCGAGTAAGCACCACTCTCTTGGACTGCCCTACACGTCCCATCTCAGACCACTCAGGAAGATAGTGCACCTTGCAAGGTGGAAACAAGCTTACTACAAGATAATAACTTAATTGCTTCTGCTAACTACTTAATTAGACTTTTTCAGTGGCGATACAGGAAATAGATATACATCGTCACGAAAAAACTAGTGATGTATGTTTTTGAAACGAGTTTTTTATAATACATTTTTTTAATATGTTTTAGTTGATGTATAATTTTTTGTTTATATAATGTATATGTATGTATAAAACATATTTATACATGCATTGCTTGGTTAAAAATTCATCAAATACATATATATATATATAATATATATATATATATATATATATATATATATATATATATATATATATATATATATATATATATATATATTTTATACATATATATGTACATATATGTATATAATATATATTATAAATATATATATATATAATATATATTATATATTATATATATGTACTATTTTATATAATATATATATATAATATTATATTATATATATATTATATATATTATATATGTACATTATATTAATATATAATATATATATATATTATATAAATATATATATAATATATATATATGTGTGTGTGTGTGTGTGTGTGTGTGTGGTGTGTGTGTGTGTGTTGTGTGTGTGTAATTTCAAAACTAGAATAAAAATAAAAACTAATTTTAGGTAATAAATTCTGAAACTCTGGGACAGTGAAAAATATTTCCCTAGTTCTATTATGGTGTCCTTTGTCTTATTTCTCCATTATTGGACCTTTAATGTGGTGCCTTGATGCTTGTCATGGGCTCTTGATCCCAGAAACTCTAGCTACTTTCAACTTCCTCTGATCGAAACTGATTATGTTTAATAAATATAATAAAACAATAAATTTTTACAGTTATTTTTCCAAGCCTCTTCTCACAGGGGAATGGAAGATAATCAGGTCTGATCCATGGAAGAGGAGCAAAGCTTTGCCACCCTGGATCAAGAGCCCGTAAAGAGCCATCCCTCAGTTGATATAATGATTGCTTCTCCTCCTGGGTATATAGAGATTACCTCTCTTCTTTTTCACAAAGTTTGCGCTGGTCTGTACATCCTTGTCACGCTCGGGGGGGCCAATTTGTTCGGCAGGATTTTTTGAGTGGTCACCCGCCCAGCAGGTAGCCCGGTAATTACACCTGTGATCACGATAGAAGGCGCATTCGGCAGGTGTTTTATGGTGTTAGAGCAGACAGGAGTGACGGGTGTTGCTGGGGCTTAATTGGTCTCTTGCTCGGCTTTAGGAGATAGGTGGTGGGTGAGGATTCATAGGTGGTGGGTTAGGATTCATGGGTGGTGGGTGAGGATTCATGGGTGGTGGGTGAGGATTCATGGGTGGTGGGTGAGAATACATGAATGGTGGGTGAGGATACATAACTGGGTGGGCTACATGGGTGGGTAGAGGGATGTTGAAGGTTGGTATAACATGGGCGGATGGGGGATACATGGGTAATTGGTCACACTCGGGTATATAACGATAAACGTCTGGGTGGAGATACATGGGTGGTTGGCTTAGAATGGGTGCGTGGCGATACAAGAAGCGTTGAGTTCCAGTAATTACTGTGTGCCTTTAAAAGATAAACTTTAAAGCTGTGGCCCTCTTGTTCTCCCTGATGAAGCCAACAAGAAATCTTCCCTATTTATTCCTTAATATACTTTTCTGACCTTACATATAATTATTATATCAGATCTTTTCCTCACTTCTAAATGAGACACGTTGGATGTTAAGACATCTGTTAAGTAGATGTATTGCTTACCGGAGCTATAATCATTTTTCTCACTACTTTAAACTAAAAAGTTTTTGTTGAGCCCTTGTATAAAGTCTGTCTCAACGGTCAGTGCTGAATTTGATGCATTTCTAAATCACTCCTGCGCTGAAAAATGTTCTCCAACTCTAAAAGGGCTCATTTTAGAGCGTAGTTTCCTGTCATGGCCTCTAGCTCTGTCTTTACCCAGCAGTACTTTCTGTGTCATGATCATACTCCCTTTCGTTCATCGTTCCTCTAGTAACGTGGGATCTAATTCTCGCAATCTGTCTACACTGTTCATTTCCCTGAACTCGGGTACCAGTGTTGATGCACTCCTTTGTACTCTCTCAAGCTTCGCTTTGTCTTACTGTGTGGGAGTTCATGTTTGAGAATGAGTAGCATATGTGTGTGTGTGTGTGTGTGTGTGTGTGTGTGTGTGTGTGTGTGTGTGTGTGTGTGTGTGTGTGTGTGATGTATTGGAATTTAATGATACATTATTACCTCTTGCTCTGTAAATCCCTCTCTGTTAGTGACAAACTCCCTCTCTGTACGTATCTATAAAACTATTTTCATTAATAGCTATAAACTCCATTTTTATTACCAGCTGCTGTATCAACTCCCTCTCCATCTTTATCTACAAACTCTCTTTTTATTGCCTACTTCAAACTCCCTCTTTGTTATCGGCGTCTTTCTTTTAACTTCCTTCAATAAGCACCTCTCAAATGCTTCTTGTAATTTGTTACTCCGTTCTAAGTAATGCTCATGAATTACCTTCCAACAAGGTTTCATTAAAAGGCCATTTCAATGGCATAATTCTCGTGGAGTTGGTTTGTGGTATCACGCAGGAAGTGTACCATGAGCGATGGCTTGCACGATGGCTTGCACGATGGCTTGCACGATGGCTTGCACTCGTTCATTATTTCCCCGATGAAATATTTGCTGTTATCGAGTGAATTTTTCAACGAGAAACGCAAACGGTGCGATTAAAAGCTAAGCGGACAGCAAGAGGGAAATTGCCATTTTTTTTTTTTTTTTGACTAATGAACGATACGTTGTAAATGAAATTCCAGTTTATTTTGTAAATTGATTTCAAATCTAACATTAATGTATGTGAAAACCCATTTTAACATTGTTGCAGATGTAATCCCAACCTAACTGTTGCAGAAGAAAACCCATTCTAATGCTGTTGCAGATGAAATCATAATCTATCATTGCAGTAAATGTAACGAGAATGAATCAGGTGGAATTACCTTCAGTAATACCAGAGTGAAGAACCTCGTATGACTGTAAAGTTGTTAAACTGATCGTCACAAAACTACTGTGTAATTGGTCTAGTAGTTCTTCTACAGAACTTAAAGTTTTGATGTTATTTTCATTGTGATTAAATAGCTTCATGAAACTTACCTGCCTTGTATACAAATGCACAAATTAATACAAATTGTTGGACGGAGTGCGTTAAGTTTTATTTATGGCTTCGATAAGTAACTCAGCTTATTTATACACCTTAAAAATCTTAAATAATGGTTCTTTTGTGATTTTTATATATATATATATATATATATATATATATATATATATATATATATATATATATATATCTCGAATATGTAATAATGGTAATTATAGCAGAATATTTAAAATTAGTCTTTCTAAATATATATATATTTATAAATTATATTGTGTCGATTAATGTAAGGTCAATAAGATTTTAATGTTTAAAAATAATCTTAAAACTTGCTCTTATTTTAAAGACAATTATTTTTGTTTCATAATTAATTATTTAAGATTTATTTTACAAAATTAATCTAAAAAACATAGCCGAAATGTATTTTTACAGTACAGAATGATTTTGGCCTAACCATTATACAAATTTTGACTTGTCTAATATAAGTTGAACGTTGACTTTAAACAAGATCGCAAAATTTTCTTTTGGACGAATATATTTGATAATATTATGTATACACAATTTTACTGTCCTTAGAGATGAACTCATTTAAAAATGCCTTTCTAAAATTTTCTCTTATACGTTTAAAGATATATTTTTTTCATTAATGTTAATGTAAAATTTTAATTTTGTACCAAAAGAATCTTAGAAAACTTCCTAACCTTATTACAACAAGCAATTTATTTTAGCCTAACCCAACTAAATTATAAAATTTTATATTTGTTTTTACAATAATTTAAATACTAACACAAATTTCATTGTCAAATGCAATTACTTTTTTGAGGCCAGAAGATTTGGCGCATATTGCAACACAAATTTTCACTTGTCCATATATCAAGATAATTTATATAATAAGATAAGTTATATATTACGAATTATATATTATATATATATATATATATATATATACTAATAAATAATAAAATATTTATAATATAAAAAAATTTAATAGTAATATAATGTTGTGATATTCCGTCGCAATTGATAGTAAAAAGGTTGGAATTTCAAAATTTGTTGCAACAACCACATTAAAGAGTAGTGAGATGTGTGTGTTCGTGTATCACATTGTTGCTGTTGTGTGTGTGTGTCGATAGGCTTGGAATTTCACTACTATTTCAAATGTCTGTTTGACACACATATATATGTGTGTGGTGTGTGTGTGTGTGTGTGTGTGTGTGTGTGTGTGTGTGTGTGTGTGTGTGTGTGTAAGCGCACGCGCACACACGCGCACGCGACACACACACACAACACACACACACACACACACACACACACCACACACACACCACAACACACACACACACACACGCACATAAACACACACACGCACAAAACAAGGCGTAGTATCCATTCCTGCTGCGACAGGCTGGCATTTCCAATCCTTTTGTTTTGCTTTGTAAGCTCACAGACATCAACCAGACATTCGGGAGGGTTGGAACGCCTGCCTCCGTTTGTTTACAAATTTTTGACTCGCAGTTTCCGGATGCCGGTGTGAGCTAACTGCTGCCCACGCTGAGGGCCCAAACACTTGCACATAAACACGCGCGCGCGCACACACACACACACACACACACACACACACACACACACACACACACACACACACACACACACACACATACACAGCTCCTGGCGGGGCCAGGAGATGTGACTCAACACCTGCAACCACAACTGGGTGACTATAACTAGGTGACTACACACACATAACCTCGAGTTCCTTTGGCTTAAATTGGAAAATTTGATATTCAAAGTTGAATTCCCGTGAATTGGTGGAATATGGCGGGGAGTAGAGAATAAATCGACAGAGTTAGAAGCCAAGCTTCCCAGCTGCTTATTTTAACCCTTAAACTGATTAAAAAAATTGTAAAACAATAAGGAACGTTCTTAAATCAGCAAGGCTCTAAGTCGAAAATACGCTTGTCTATGATCTGTCGTCAAAAGACCAGTTCAGAACACTTTGGCGCAGCGTTGTAGAAAAGGTAGTGCCTGAGGAGGCCTGGTCTGAGACCTGCCCATCATGGCGGTGACCACCGGAAGCAACTACAGGTAACCTACGGGTAAGGATACATTTGGTATAAGGTTATTTTAATAAATAATACTCTGGCTTTCTAGTTATTATTTACAACTGCGTCTCACCCGTACAGTTATTTTTAATACGATTTTTATTAGTTACATTCATGGAGAGCGCTAAATTCGTGAGAGTTATTCAGCATCTTGGGGGAATCGAAGGCTATCAGGTTCGATTCCAGGAAAGAAAAGATAGTTCAGATTCCCTAGATCAAGAGCTCCTCACTAGCGTCAAAGCACCTCCTTTGAGGGGCTTGTACGAAGTGCTATCAAAAAGTTTCTGGACTGTCACGTAAAAAGTAGGCTTTCCTAATCACCTAGTTAAAGTTGTCTCCCTCGAAGTACTGTCTATGGGAGCCTATTGATCCCAACACCGGTGGCCTGGTGGCTAAAGCTCTCGCTTTATACACGTAGGGCCCAAGTTCGATTCGCGGCGGGGTGGAAACATTTCGACGCGTTTCCTTACACCTGTTGTCCTGTTCACCTAGCAGCAAATAGGTACCTGGATGTTAGTCGACTGGTGTGGGTTACATCCTGGGGGACAAGATTGAGGACCACAATGGAAATAAGACGGACAGTCCTTGATGACGCACTAACTTTCTCGGTTTATCCTGGGTGGCTAACTCTCCCGTGTTAAAAATCCGAACGAAATCTTATCTCTTATCTCTGCCACCTTTCGTAACATTTCTAGAACTCTTCTTTCCTAACGGCATCTACGTGGCCTACGATTCTTCTTGAATCTCCTCCACGTCATTAAAACGCCGCCCTGTGAATACCATTTTTATTTTTAGGAAGAGAAAGAATTCTCGGAAGCTAGATCTGGGGAGTAGCAATAGTGGGGGACGACCACCGTGATGTTTAGGCCAGAAAATTATGGTCTTTTCTGTCTCGAGTCACGAAGCGAGGCACAAATTTAGCAGCCACTCGCCTCATGTTCAGATTTAGCAGCCACTCGCCTCATGTAGATGAATGGTTCAGAGAACCGACAGGTTGATAAATTAGACACATGTGCAACACTTGGGTTTCCTCATTAAAGATACCCAAGTGTTGTGCATGTGTCTAATATATCACTCTCATGTTTAAATTTAGCAGCCACTCACCTCGTATTCAAATTTTCAGTCAAAATGATTTGACATGACCCATAAGAAATTCCCGTAACACTTGCTGTGTTCTCGATCCTCTGATAATAATAATCTTTTGTTTTTGAGCATTCATCATCCCCTGGGTTTCATTAATCATTTTACCGAGCTTGAAACAGAATTTCACACTATGCTGTTCTTTCACATAAAATCACAACAACGCATAGACAACACAAAAAATGCCCGTCTAACCTCAATGGAATGACCGATCGCACTGAAACTCTCCACGCAACTTCACAATGTCATCTACGACGCCGCCTTACCTCACCTAGCAAGCGCAGGAAAATTCGATTCCTGATAGCACCTCGTACACTAGCAATCATGAATTAATCACTGAAATACGTATTAGTCAATTCTGTACTTTTGCGTATTTTGTTTTTTTAATGGCATAAACAGCAAATGGGATGTAGTAACTTCCAATCAGTTAATGTAAATTTCCCTTTTGTAGTCATATCCTACTGGATTAATTTGTTGTGTATTATTACAACAAAAATTCCTAGTAGCTTGTTTATCCCTCTGACCGTAAATGTTATGTTAGTCATATGGTTCTCACAAAGCGAATAATTGTGTGAGTAGTTCATTCATCGCACTGACAGACTAGCGTTGGGAGCTGTGCGTAACGTTGCTCCTCATATTTTTACTATTTGTGAAAACACAATTAGGATGTCATCTATATGCACTGGGTGAGGAAGAAGACACCCATATGTTGAACGTGTGTCTAATTTTCAGCAATAAACCCCGTCATCACATAACTGCTACCACTACTACTACTACAAACACTGCAAGTACTACTACAAGTACTACTATTACCTACAACGATTACATTGCACTTTGCACCTCACTCTGTACCTATATATACCCCTTTGTTTGTCTATTTTTTGTAACAGCTTCACTAAGCTCCTGGAGAGTGAAACTTTGCCACAATAAAAAAATGTCATATTAGTGGCACTTGTCCTTTTTTTTTACCGTCTCTGCTGTATATCTCTGTGTATCACTGATATACAAAGATATACACAAATCCACATATATATACATAGATTTAAATTATGTATAGATTCATCTCTAATGCATAATAAAGCAGATATATAAAAATCACAGTTATTCACTGTAACAACAGAGCAACAGAGATACACAGATCACTCTGTTTTACACAATAACAACGGAGATACAAAGATCAAACTGTTATTCTCTGTAACAGGTAAAAAGATCACACTGTTATTCACTATAACAACAGAGATGCAAAGATCTCACTGTTATATATAATAACATGCGAAAAAAAGTAAAATAGGAAATTAAATAACTATGGTATATAAATACAAGATCAAAATTTACATTAGTTGGCCTCACCATGGTGGTCTGGCTGGTTGAGAGATTCCTCTCTTCTGGTTGGACTGCGTTTCCAGGCTGCCCGGTTGGACGTATTCTCAGGGCGCAGATTTGTGTGTGTCCTCCCCTATTACTACATCCACCTGTATATACTGACATTATAACACTTGTGTTGTAATATCATACATGGGCAGTGCTGCATGGGGTTGCCACATACGAAAAGTTAAGTTCCTCTCTGAGGAAATGCTGTGTTTGGGGTTCACAGCTCTCAACGTCCCCCTCTTACGTAAGATTTTATCTTCTTTCATTTTTGTAATATGAAACTACTTCTCTTATCGAATTAAGAGTGTAGTGTACAACACATTATCACAGTGTTTAAGAGTGTTGAGAGTAGTCAAGTTATAATTTAATGAAGATTGCAATAAGATCACAGTAATAGATAATGATAGATGGAAACTTTGTCTCATTGAAAGTTGGTTCAGTAAAGTGTATTTTTTTCACCCTTATAACCTGTACAATAATATACGTAACCATAACGTGAGTGTTGTAGTTAATTAACATTCTTTGAATTGAATTGTCCAGCAATCATTTCTCTGTCTCACCTGAGAAAACTGAACCACAAGTTAAAAATAATTGATCTTCACAACTTTTACATGTTTCACTTAAAGTTCATGAAAGGCAGCTGTATATACATAGATGTACACTAAGCCATATAGAATGTTAATTAACCCATATAGAATGTTAGCCCATATAGAATGTTAATTAACCCATATAGAATGTTAACCCATATAGAATGTTAATTAACCCATATAGAATGTTAGCCCATATAGATGTTAATTAACCAATAGAAGTTAACCATATAGAATGTTAACCCATATAGAATGTTAATTAACCCATATAGAATGTTAATTAACCCATATAGAATGTTAATTAACCCATATAGAATGTTAATTAACCCATATAGAATGTTAGCCCATATAGAATGTTAATTAACCCATATAGAATGTTAACCCATATAGAATGTTAGCCCATATAGAATGTTAATTAACCCATATAGAATGTTAATTAACCCATATAGAATGTTAACCCATATAGAATGTTAATTAACCCATATAGAATGTTAACCCATATAGAATGTTAATTAACCCATATAGAATGTTAACCCATATAGAATGTTAATTAACCCATACAGAATGTTAACCCATATAGAATGTTAATTAACTACAACACTCACGTTATGATTACGTATATTATTGTACAGTTATAATGTAAAATAAATTTTACAACACTAGTGATAGATATATTATGTAGAGGTTCAATAATGGTTGAAAATTATAAATTAACAACGATCATTGTAACAATAGTAGAAGATCAACACTTAATGCATCAAAGAGAATATCAAACTGTTATTCACTGTAACAGAGATACGAAGATCAAACTATTATTTCTCTAACAGAGGTACAATGATCAAACTATTTCTCTGTAACAGAGATACGAAGATCAAACTATATTATTTCTCTAACAGAGATACAATGATCAAACTATTATTTCTCTGTAACAGAGATACGAAGATCAAACTATTATTTCTCTGTAACAGAGAATACAAAGATCACAGTCTTTTAAACAACAACAGAGATACAAAAGATCATACTGTTATTCACTGTAGCAACAGAGATAGATCAAACTGTTATTCACTGTAACAGAGATACAATGATCAAACTATTATTTCTCTGTAACTGAGAGTGGTCAAGTCATCAAGATTCAGTTCAGTAAAGTGTATTTTTTCACCCTTATAACCTGTACTATAATATACATAACCATAATGTGAGTGTTGTAGTTATTTAACATTATTTAACATTCAATGTCCAGCAATCATTTCTCTGTCTCACCTGAGGAAACTGAACTACAAGTTAAAAATAACTGATCTTCACAACTTTTACATGTTTCACTTGAAGTTTATGAAAAGCAGCTGTACATACATACTTGACAGCACTTAAATGTGCCACAAAACATTCAACTTCTTCGGTTTCAGCAAGTCAAAGATCGAAAAAGAATTAATGCCATTTTATATTCCATTCTAGCACTTAAGAATTACAAAATTTGATGGCAACATCTTACAATTAGTTTGACTCACGAAATCGTAATGACACGATTGCAAACAAACCATACCACGGGTGGGGTTAGAACCCGCGATCATAAAGTCTCAAAAACTAACGCGTCGGTCTGGAGGTTTGAGACTGATCGCGGGTTCTAACCCCACCCGTAGAATGGTTAGAAAAGGCACGTGGGTTATGTTGGACGAAGACGTCCGGAAATAAACTTAATGAGAATAGGAGAAAAAACAAGAAAGAGAAAAATAATGAATTTAAAATACAAAAAAGATAAACATCCTGGAACTATTGTGTCTCCCCCTGCCCGGACAAAAAATATTATTAAAATAATAATAATAATAATTACAAAATCTTTGTTATGGACTTCATTAGGCATTTGATAAAGCCTTTCTGTTTTGGAAACGTTGCAAAATCAACGTCTTTCCTCCTTAACGCGTCATTGAATAACAGACCAGTTAGTTTGCTCTGCCTGTGCTTCACAGCACTTCATCAGTGCTTCTTTCCACCTCGGCTACACTTGAACCTTCGTGTTGTACAGGCTATTAAATTACGATGGTTGGCGAGTGGTGGGATAGCCTTGGTTGTCAGTGCCAGGGTTGGTAAGTGATGGGATAGCCTTGGCTGTCATTGCCAGGGTTGGTAAGTGGAGGGATAGCCTTGGTTGTCTGTGCCAGGGTTGGTGAGTGATGGGATAGCCTTGGCTGTCAGTGCCAGGGCTGGTAAGTGGAGGGATAGCCTTGGTTGTCTGTGCCAGGGTTGGTAAGTGATGGGATAGCCTTGGCTGTCAGTGCCAGGGTTGGTAAGTGGAGGGATAGCCTTGGTTGTCAGTGCCAGGGTTGGTAAGTGATGGGATAGCCTTGGCTGTCAGTGCCAGGGTTGGTAAGTGGAGGGATAGCCTTGGTTGTCTGTGCCAGGGTTGGTGAGTGATGGGATAGCCTTGGCTGTCAGTGCCAGGGTTGGTAAGTGGAGGGATAGCCTTGGTTGTCTGTGCCAGGGTTGGTAAGTGATGGGATAGCCTTGGCTGTCAGTGCCAGGGTTGGTAAGTGGAGGGATAGCCTTGGCTGTCAGTGCCAGGGTTGGTAAGTGGAGGGATAGCCTTGGCTGTCAGTGCCAGGGTTGGTAAGTGGAGGGATAGCCTTGGTTGTCTGTGCCAGGGTTGGTAAGTGGTGGGATAGCCTTGGTTGTCTGTGCCAGGGTTGGTAAGTGGAGGGATAGCCTTGGCTGTCAGTGCCAGGGTTGGTAAGTGGAGGGATAGCCTTGGTTGTCTGTGCCAGGGTTGGTAAGTGGTGGGATAGCCTTGGTTGTCAGTGCCAGGGTTGGTAAGTGGTGGGATAGCCTTGGTTGTCAGTGCCAGGGTTGGTGAGTGATGGGATAGCCTTGGCTGTCAGTGCCAGGGTTGGTAAGTGGAGGGATAGCCTTGGTTGTCAGTGCCAGGGTTGGTAAGTGGAGGGATAGCCTTGGTTGTCAATGCCAGGGTTGGTAAGTGGTGGGATAGCCTTGGTTGTCAATGCCAGGGTTGGTAAGTGGTGGGATAGTTTGATCTCTCAGTGAGTATGATCTAAAATCATTTCTCTTCTACAATTTAAATATTTCTTCGAAATATAACATCAAATATGTAAACAACATATAAATATTATACCTAAATAACACATAGATGTTAAATCTAAATCATCAAAGACCTCAAAAACAGCTTCAAACTTCTCTTAAATGCCAAAATACGAAGTAAAGACAACCAGGTTATTATTACATTCATATGGCACAAGCACTCCACCACTGACGAATTGATTGTTCTGTGATTGGGAATCCCTCAAGGAAGGTTCCCTGACTCTGGTGAGGGGTTCTTGATCTAGGGAAATGGATCTGTGCTCCAGTTCTCTAAATTGAGCCAGAATACCTTCCACATCCTCCCTCCCACAGGTCCTTGATTATAATAATGATAACAATAATAATAATAATAATGATAAAGTGAGTAGTCACGAAAGCGAATGGAATTTCATTATTCTTTCACAGTGGTTGTTTTGCATATTCTGAAATCACATGTTTACTGTGATCTTATTGCATTATATATATATATATATATATATATATATATATATATATATATATATATATTATATATATATATTATATATATATAATATATATATATAAATATTATATATATATATATATATATATATATATATATATATATATATTATTATATATATATATATTATATATATTATATATATATATATTTTTTTTTTTTTCAACAAGTCGGCCGTCTCCCACCGAGGCAGGGTGACCCAAAAAAAAGAAAGAAAATCCCCAAAAAAGAAAATACTTTCATCATCATTCAACACTTTCACCACACTCACTATTATTTTTTAAATTGTGGACATCACTAATGTGCTATCCCAACACTCACTTTACATACATATTTACATACATATTTACTTTTGAAGCGATAAGTAAATTTCTTGCATAATCTTTCCAGTCTGCAGCAAATCACGAAATTTACAAACCAGTGTGTCCAGAAGTCCTGGTGTTGATCATGGTGAGGTATGGTCATAGCCAGGCGAGGTCATACTGAAATGTGGTCTTGGATGTGGTCATAGGTGAGGGGTGGTCACGGTTAGGTGTGTTCATAGTTAGGTGAGGTCATAGTGAGGTGTGGTCATAGTCAAATCCCACACAAGTTCCGTGTGTCCAGAAGTCCATCTGTGTCCCCTCAGTTGAACTCCCAGGTGTGGATCATGGAGAGGTGTGGTCATAGGCAAGGGCTGGTCATAGGTGAGGTTAAAGTGATGTGAGATCTTTGTCAGGTGTGGTCATAGTTAGGTGCAGTCATAGTTAGGTGAGGTCATAGTTAAGTGAGGTCATAGACAGGCGTTGTCATACTTAGGTAAGGTGTTGTTTATGTTTCTAGGTCTTCATCCGAGGGCTCCCGGTTGTTTTGGTGCTTTCCCCAATCCGTGTGTCCAGAAGTCCATCTGTGTCCCCTCAGATGAACTCCCAGGTGTGGATCATGGTGAGGTGTGGATCATGGTGAGGTGTGGATCATGGTGAGGTGTGGATCATGGTAAGGTGTGGATCATGGTAAGGTGTGGATCATGGTGAGGTGTGGATCATGGTGAGGTGTGGATCATGGTGAGGTGTGGATCATGGTGAGGTGTGGATCATGGTGAGGTGTGGATCATGGTGAGGTGTGGATCATGGTGAGGTGTGGATCATGGTGAGGTGTGGATCATGGTAAGGTGTGCATCATGGTGAGGTGTGGATCATGGTTGAGGTGTGGATCATGGTAGTGTGGATCATGGTGAGGTGTGGATCATGGTGAGGTGTGGATCATGGTGAGGTGTGGATCATGGTGAGGTGTGGATCATGGTGAGGTGTGGATCATGGTGAGGTGTGGATCATGGTGAGGTGTGGATCATGGTGAGGTGTGGATCATGGTGAGGTATGGTCATGGCGTATTGTGATCATAGTGAGGTGTGGGCGTAGTGAGGTGTGGTCATGGTGTATTGTGGTGAATTGTGGTCATAGTCAGGTGTGGTTTATGTTTCCAGGTCTCCATCCGTGGACCCCCGGATGTCAACCCTTCCACACTTCCCACTTCCGGTTGTTTTGGTGCTTTCCCTACTTCCGTGTGTCCAGAAGCCCACCTGTGTCCCCTCACATGAACTCTCTGCCTCACTTTCCCAGGTTGGCAGGTGGTTGGGTGGGGGGGTTTATTGGTTGGGTGGATTGGTTGGTGGTTGGATGGATTGGTAGGTGGTTGAGTGGGTGGGTGGGTGGGTGGGTGTGTTGTGTGTGTTGTGTGTGTTGGTGTGTTGTGTGTGTTGTGTTGTGTGTGTTGTGTTGTGTGTGTGTGTGTGTGTGTTGTTGTGTGTGTTGTGTTGCGTGTGTTGTGTTGTGTGTGTTTTGTTGTGTGTGTTGTGTTGTGTGTGTGTTGTGTGTGTTGTGTGTGTTTGTGTTGTGTGTGTTGTGTGTGTTGTATTGTGTGTTGTGTTGTGTGTGTTGTGTTGCGTGTGTTGTGTTGCGTTGTGTTGCGTGTGTTGTGTTGCGTGTGTTGTGTTGCGTGTGTTGTGTTGCGTGTGTTGGTGCGTGTGGTTGTGTTTGCGTGTGTTGTGTTGTGTGTGTTGTGTTGTGTGTGTGTTGTGTTGTTGTGTGTGTTGTGTGTGTGTTGTGTTGTGTGTGTTGTGTTGTGTGTATTGTGTTGTGTGTGTTGTGTTGTGTGTGTGTTTGTGTTGTGTTGTTGTGTTTGTTGTGTGTGTTGTGTTGTGTTGTGTGTGTTGTGTTGTGTGTGTTGTGTTGTGTGTGTTGTGTTGTGTGTTGTGTTGTGTGTGTTGTGTTTGTGTGTGTTGTGTTGTGTGTGTTGTGTGTGTTGTGTTGTGTGTGTTGTGTGTGTTGTGTTGTGTGTTGTGTTGTGTGTGTTGTGTTGTGTGTGTTTGTGTTGTGTGTGTTGTGGTGTGTGTGTTGTGTTGTGTATGTGTTGGCCCCTCCCCAGTAACCGTTACTTGTTGGATGGTAACTTGGTCTTGTCTTGCTGGTCTACTGCCGAGACTGTCCAGGTGGGTGGAATTACAGGAGGGGGGACAGAACTCCTAAATCTTTTCCGCAATCTTCACCTGTTTTTTGCTTTTTAGTTAATTTACCTAGGATCTTTAAGAACACTTCAAATATTAATTCTGTTGTGGGCGTACACCTCCAGGACACTTCAGTAAAATCATGCATCATCATCATATCTTTGGCGTAGAAGTTCTAAGAATAAAAGATAGAAAAATAGGGGTATTCCATTAACAGAGATAAAAATGTACCAAAGGAGACAGGGCAACATCAAAAGAGAAATTTATACCAATAAAAAAAATTGTACCGATGAAAGAATTTGTATAATAATAATTTCAAAGTCTAAAAAATATATTGAATTTTAATCTGATTTATTGAATAAATCTTTCTATAGTGGAATAAATTACTGCTATTATTTTTTTTAAATTGTGGACATCACTGCAGTGTAAGATGTATCTTACCAGTCTGCAGCAAATCTCGAAATTTACAAACCAGTGTGTCCAGAAGTCCAGGTGTTGATCATGGTGAGGTGTGGTCATAGCTAGGTGAGGTCATACTGAAATGTGGTCTTAGATGTGGTCATAGAGGGGTGGTCATGGTTAGGTGTGGTCATAAACGTGTATAGTCATAGTTAGGTGAGGTGTGGTTATAGTCAGGTGTGGTTTATGTTTCTACTTCCGGTTCTTTTGGTGCTTTCACTAGTTCCGGGTGTCCAGAAGTCCATCTGTGTCCCCTCAGATGAACTCCCAGGTGTGGATCATGGTGAGGTGTTGATCAGGTGAGGCATGGATCATGGTGAGGTGTGGCTCATGGAGAGGTGTGGATCATGGTGAGGTGTGGATAATGGTGAGGTGTGGATCATGGTGTATTATGGTGAATTGTGGTCATAGTCAGGTGTGGTTTATGTTTCCAGGTCTCCATCCGTGGACCCCCGGATGTCAACCCTTCCACACTTCCCACTCCCGGTTGTTTTGGTGCTTTCCCTAGTTCCGTGTGTCCAGAAGTCCATCTGTGTCCCATCAGATGAACTCCCTCACTTTCCCAGGTGGGCGGGTGGTTGGGGGGGGGTTTATTGGTTGGGTGGATTGGTTGGTGGGTGATTGGGTGGATTGGTTGGTGGTTGAATGGATTGGTAGTTGGGTGTTTGTGTGTGTGTATATGTGCTGTGTGTGTGTGTTATGTATGTGTTGGCCCCTCCCCAGTGACCTTGTTGGATGGGAACTTGGTCTTGTCTTCCTGGTCTACTGCCGAGACTGTCCAGGTGGGTGGAATTACAGGAGGGGACACACAGAAAACTGCGTCCTGTAATTACACCCACCAAGACAGCCTTGAACAGCAGACCAGCTAGTCAAGACCAAGCTGCCTCCCAACTCGGCCACCAAGGTGAGGTTACTTTAACCTCAGTGATAATCTCAGACTTCTTTTTATGTTCCATTATGAGTTCAAGTTAATTTTTGTTTTGTTTTCACTCATGGAGCTTTATAAGTATATGTGTGAACGTTTTATCGTGTATAGATGTGTGTCCGTGTGATTCTATGTCTTCCCACCAATAAATCTGATATAAAAAGTTATCAGCTTTCTTTTTTTTATGTGCAAGACACTGAAACATCCACAGGTAAATATGAAAGTACACAAGTACATTCACACACACACACAAACACATGATAACCACAACATATGTATTTCTCTCGTCCCTCTCTAACATCTAATATCTGTCGCACAAGAAATAAAACGGAAATGAAGAAATTCTTTAGCGTAAATTTTAAAT
Source organism: Cherax quadricarinatus (assembly GCF_026875155.1). Classification (NCBI taxonomy): domain Eukaryota; kingdom Metazoa; phylum Arthropoda; class Malacostraca; order Decapoda; family Parastacidae; genus Cherax; species Cherax quadricarinatus. The sequence goes on from NC_069449.1 coordinate 22,486,287, forward strand.
GAATCCTATACTCGGGCAACAAACGCGATGTCTTTTGTAACAATTCGCTTTTTCTGTTTATTGAAAATCTGCAAAATTATACTGATGCACACACAACCTTCCTCTTTCTAAACCCAGCCAGTTATTTATTACTTATATTCCGCCTTTTCCATCACTCGATCAATCACATTTTTGACATATTCATTGCTTGGTAAAATCAGCAGGTAACAGACAAACATTAAAATTTTATTTAAACTAAAAAATATTTTGTAATTTTATCTAAGACTGTCCAGCAGTTGTGAACTGTACCAGAAACAAAGGTACGGACAAAGGCTGTTCGTTATTTTTTTTGTTTCCACTCATTGTTTATATTTGTGTCCGTATGTGACTGTCTTTCCACCAAGAAATCTGCTACAAAAAAGTTGTCAGCTTTTTTTTGTTGCAGTTCGTCTTATATACATAAAATTATATATATATAATATATATATAATATATATATATATATATATATATATATATATATATATATAAAAATATATATTCATATATATATATATAAGTCACTGGAGCGTCCACAACACACACACACACACACACCCCACACACACACACACACACACACACACCACACACACACACACACACTTTCCCCAGGGCACCTACAATACTATTATCCAACAATGTCACTGACATATATGCACATATCTGTACTGTCTCACACAGCTGCTAAACTTATATTTATAATATATATTTTAACAGAATTCTGAATAATCGGGATTTGGAATGCTGTTACATAGTATTTTGTAGATATCCTTAATGATAAATGTGAAGATATAAGGAAGTAACAACTGAGAGAATCTAGTACTGGATATAGCAAAAAAAAAAAAAAAAAAAAAAAAAAAAAAAAAAAAAAAAAAAACTTATTATTAAATAACTGGTCTCTCTCTCACTTTTTAATTTTTCATGTCTTCACTTCTCTCACCTTCACTATATTGAGAAAAATATTCACAAAAAAAAAAAAAAAAAAAAAAAAACTAGGGAAAGAAAATAAGATCTACAAACTGGGAGAGTCAACCTCTGGACAAAATGGATTGTTGATGTTACAACCTGGCCAGTACAATTCTGTCTTAATGTCCTCAATACTGCTGTTTTATGTATTGTCATCTTGCTCTACTCTTCCCTTATTTTATTGTATTGTTCTTGACCCTGGGTGTTGCATAACTTCTTTGAGTTCAGCACTTCCAAATCAGTATAATATCCAATAACTAAAACGTTATAAGTCTATGAAATAAGATGTTAGGATTTGCTAATTATACAAAAATATTATCTTATGAATTTACATGGGTGTCACTATACTGGAAATTTCAGATAATGTATCGGTCCTGTCTGGAACGTTAACAAGCCGGACCGATACATCATATCGAATCGCCTTCTAAAGGTGTCTTTGGAAAATTTTGCTAGTTATTAGTAGTTTCAGTTACGGTATGGTGAATTGCCAACAGATCTGTCGTAGAAAGCATACAAATAATTTCTTCAATTAATGAGGTGTGAAAAGCTACTTGATGCTAGAAAAAGAGCCCTTGGTCCAGGGAATTGAAATTAACCTCCCCTTATTTGGATTAAATCTGACTTACCGTATTTTGCATATAAGTTAGCTCCCCCTCCACTCAAAAAAAAAATCTTGTAAAAACTTATATCCAAGGTCAGGGTCAAGGC
>NC_069449.1:22493481-22508241 GCF_026875155.1 Cherax quadricarinatus
GGCTGGTGATTGATGTAGCTTAGAGCAGCTGGCATTTCTTCTCTTGGATAAGCGAATGTCAGTGTGCAGTCGTCTGCATATGCATGTGATTTGGGATGAGATAAAGAAGGTCGTTGGAAGTAGACATTTCCATAACAATGGTCCCAGCACGCTTCCTTGTGGAACACTTGCCCCAGTAGGATGACTTGCTGATTCCGTTCCATTGAGAACTACACTTGGAGATCTACCATGAAGGTAATCACTGAGGAGACATAGCGTAGAGCCTGCAATTCCCAGTGCTTGAAGTTTTGCTAAGAGGCCCTGGTGCCACACCCGGTCGAAAGCGCCAGCAATGTCCAGTGCTACCACACAGCTGACTTTGGATTCATCCAGTGACTGGTGCCACTTAGTGGAGAGGTTTAACAACAGATCAGCAGCAGTCGTTCGCGCCTTCGTATTTTTAATATATTTCCACGATAGACTTTTGATAATTCAAGTTAAGTGATCAACTAAGAATCGAGACTCACAGACAGCAACAACTGCACCACCCTGTATGTTATGCATTCGTGTCTTGATATTTGATTAAACATTCACCTGTAAATTATATATTAAGTTTGCAAAATATTGCTATGTCCTGGCCTTGGACTGAGAGAAAACACACACACACACACACACACACACACACACACACAAACTAGGTGAGTACACACACACACACACATATATATATAGAGAGAGAGGAAGAAGTGAAACAACGTAAACAGAAATGCATCGGCTAATTTACTTAGCTTCATAAATCCTTACCATGACTGGATAACTTCTTAATTTTCGAGGAAAAGAAAAAAAAATTCTGAAAATTCTTGAAAACCAATAACCGTGGAGCACATTAGGAAAAGTTAACCTTAGATCACTATCATGACCATTCAACACGCGACCTGACCAGCAAGACATCAGGAGAAAGGGAAAGAAAAGCAAGAAAGCGTACAGTTTGAGTGACCTCTTTGGAGTGACTGCTTGTCTCTCTCATTCTCTGGTCGACCTCGACCACGACCTCCCTTGATAGCACAGTTTACTACAGCATTCTCAGCCTCTGCTAGCGCCGCAAGGTTACAAGATTTATTATCGTGGTATCGGTACTACGTTGCGCTGAGCTGGGATGAATGTTGTAGTGAAGATGTCTAAATCCCACTGTTTCTTATCAGGATAGAGAGGCTTTGATTCTGAATCCAGGTTCGAGTCTTGGTTTATGTTCTGGATCGAACTCGAAGTCAAGGAGTTTTAGATTGGGTTCATTTTTAGTGCCAAATTTTAGATTCTTTTGAGAAGTCTGGCTTGGCCTCGGATTTAGAGTCTGATCAGAGGTTCGTTTGTGAATTCGGGTCTTCGGGTTCATTCTAGTGTCAGGGAAAACTGGGATAAAGGAAAGGTCGGGTTTAAACTATATCCAAAGTTTTTATTTATAAAATAATTTCGAGATGTTTTTTCCCCTTGGGATTCATTGTTCTACCTTGGTTCATGTCTTTTGTGCTCCATTTATGATTTATTTTTTCTGTGTTAGGAAACAAGGGCAGCCACCAGGGAGGTTACCGAGGTGGTAAAAAAAGGTGTCACTCCCCTTTATGTTGGGAACAGAGCAGTGTTTTTCCCTTTTCATTTGAGCCAGTGAATCCAAATGTTAGACACATTTTCTCTCTCTATCCGTAAGTTAGACTCGCACACGGACACACACAAACACAAAAAACACAAAAACCACACACCACACACACACACACACACCCCACACAACACACACACAACACACACACAACTGCTGCAGCACATGGGCGCCTGGCAAACCTGAGAAAAGCGTTCCGATAACCTTAGTAAGAAATCGTTCAAGACACTGTACACCGTGTACGTCAGGCCAATACTGGAGTATGCAGCACCTGTTTGGAACCATACCTGATTAAGCACGTCAAGAAATTAGAAGAAAATGCAAAGGTTTGCGACAAGGTTAGTTTCCAGAGCTAAGGGAAGTCCTATGAAGAAAAGGTAAAGGGAAATCGGCCTTTACGACACTGGAGGACAGGAGGGTCAGGGGAGACATGATAACGACATATAAAACACTGCGCCTGAATAGATAAGGTGGACAAAGACAGGATGTTCCAGGGAGGGGACACAGAAACAAGAGGTCACAATTGGAAGTGAAAGTCAGACGAGTCAAAGAGATGTCTTTGGAAGTATTTCTTCAGTCAGAGTTGTCAGGCAGTGGAATAGCCTAAAAAAGCGACGTAGTGGAGGCGGGAACCATACATAGTTTTAAGACGAGGTTTGATAAATGTCATGGAGCAAGGATAGAGAGAACCCAGTTTGCAACCAGTGAAGAGGCGGGGCCAGGAGCAAAGGGCTCGACCCCCGCAATCACAAAAAGGTGAGCACAAATAGGTGAGTACATACACACACACATACAAAATTTCTGAGAGGAATTGACAAGGTGGACAAAGACAGGATGTTCCAAAGATTGGACACAGTAACAAGGGGACACAGTTGGAAGTTGAAGACACAGATGAATCACGGGGATGTTAGGAAGTATTTCTTCACCCACAGAGTAGTCAGTAAGTGGAATAGTTTGGGAAGCGATGTAGTGGAGGCAGGATCCATACATAGTTTTAAAAGCAGAGGTATGATAAAGTCACGGTTCAGGGAGAGTGACCTAGTAGCGATCAGTGAAGAGGCGGGGCCAGGAGCTCGGACTCGACCCCGCAACCTCAACTAGGTGAGTACAATTTAGGTGAGTACACACACACACACACACACACACACCACACACCACACACACACACACAAAACACAACCACACACACCACACACACACACACACAGGCACGCTCCTTTGTGAAGACACGGTGGCCCCAAAACTGGTACACCTCTACAAACCCTCCTCAGTCCTTTCAGAACATATTTCCCTTCTAATTCCTACGCCTCAAATTATCTATCTATTCACATCCTCCATTACTCTCATACATAACATCTCCATTGCCTCTGGCCTCCTCGCTGCAATGGTAAAAGCCCATCCCTCATACTTTTAGAAGGGTTTGCTGGTACCATTATTTGCTGTTATTTGCCTCCATTGATAAACTTCTTCTGATGTGCGCGAAAAAGCAATTTCATTTTTTTAGGAACCAGTCTGGCAGACATTTTGAAAAACATTCTATTCATCTAGAAACAATGTAGTGGCTTACTAGATAGTATGTAATAAACGTATAGACTCAGTGCCGTGGCTGGCTCTTGCCACTCCACTGGGGAGCTAATGTTAGCTCAGGAACTACTTAGTAAAAAAGATGCCCCGTAGTAGGTTTGGGAAGGACTACTCTGCTCACACATTGAGGTTCGTGGTTCGATCCCCCGGGACGGGTGAGAGATTGGGGCGTGTTTCCTTAAGACAACTGCTGTCCATGTTCACCTAGCAGTAAGTAGGTACCTGGATGTTAGCCGACTGGTATGGATCGCATCCTGGGGGGCAAAATAAGAATAGGCATTTACTGTCTACTCCCTCGTACTCTCACTCTCCTTGCAATATTTTTCACTCCCCTTTCCCATCTTATTTTCTGCCTTTCTCTTATCCCTTCTAAAAGTCCCTGTTCATCTTTCTCCTCCCTTCCCCCTCTTCCTTTCACTTGCGCATTCCTTTACTCTTTTGTTCTCCCTTCCCCCTCTCCTCGTTCTCCTTTTACCTTGTCTTCAACTCCCAAAAGAAATAAACAGTTTATAGATTTTCAGAATTTAAACGTATCCACTTGGCTCGTATATTGACTGTTCCAATAACAAGACACTTTATTTATCGTTAAAAATGAAAGCTCTGAAGTATATTTTTATTATTTATTTATTTATTAAGGTATAAGAAGGTGGCGAAGAGTTGGGGAACATGTGTGTGTGTGTTGTATAGGTTTTGGCTCCAGTTCTTGGGCCCCTCCAGAAAATTTTTAGTTGAATCAAGTGATGTCATATTTATTTTAACTTTCTTAATGGTTCCAGCTTATTCGTGGTCCTTTCTTTAAAAGGTTATTCCTGGTACTAGTAAAGGGATTTTGATATAAGTAACAAAAAAGGCACAATACCGTGACTGGAACAATACGCAAATAACCCGCACATAGAAGAGAGAAGCTTACGACGACGTTTCGGTCCGACTTGGACCATTTACAAAGCCACACTAACAGAGGAGAGGAGGAGGGAGTATATATAAGCCAGCGACATGGCGGGTGTATGTACATTCATCGTTCGGAAATACGGGAATCCACGTGACAAGCTCTCAAGAAAAAGTCAGCGATGGTAATGACTCTTAATCGTGATGTCTTATTAGAAATGAAAATGTGAGATTTTTTATTTTTTTACCAGTATCCTGTAGACTCTGAATCTCAAGACGTTAACCACATGTAAAGGAGGACGTCGAAGAATGGTATCTGTCACTGATCCCTTTTTAAGTGCGAAATGGACTTTTCGGTTCCGTTTCGTTGAGCCTTCTCTGAAGGTCATGCATGTTAAGAAAATCTGGGAGTGTTTAAGGGGTTGTCTTCCACTCATCACAGAGAGGAGAGGAGAGAGAGAGAGAGAGAGGAGAGAGAGAGGAGAGAGAGAGATGAGAGAGAGGAGGAGAGAGAGAGAGAAGAAGGGAATAGATAAGTAAAGGTATGGATCCAATACTGTGCCTGGAAAATATTCTTTGTTGATTATATAGGCTGGAAAGGTGCGCAGGAATATACAATTACAAACACTGATAATATTATTGAGTAATTATCATTATCAAGGTCTCAGCACGGGCACACACACACCAACTACAACACCGATGCGACACACATACAGAATTATGAGCCCTTACACGCACTTTTCACCTTTTTCTTTCCCCTCTTTGAGACATTTTTGTAATACTGCCATGCATTAAACAATCTTTTCAAATTCCTACTGACTTTAATTTCGTGTGTTAGTTACCGCTTGTGAAAAACATTTGCTAATAAACACTGGGCCTCTTCTTTTTCGTGTGTTTGTGGGAGTGTGTGCTTGTTGTATACTCGCTAAGCTATGCTTGCCTGTTTGAGATAGTGGGGTCGTCCCCAGTTCCTGACCCAGCCTCTCAAATGCATGTTGCTGGTATCGCCAAGTGGTAGTCCTATCATATCTACTTATACAGCGCTGTGTGTGTGTGAAACCTATGTTAGTTGTAGCCTTAATGACCCTCATGAATTCGAAATGCCTTTATCCTAGCAATTTGTCTCATATCATCGTTCTTGATATTGTCAATAATATTAGGGAAAAATCTGCATAAACAGACCTATTAAATTTGTGCCTGGTTGTTTTGAAAGGCGGGGAGAGAGAGGAAAAAGAGGAAAGGGATGGGAGGAAAAGGTCAAATAGCCTGAAAAAATTGTCGAAAGAGAATATGAAAATTATCGAAGGGGAAGTATTACTAACAGACAAGGGGGGGGGGAGACGGAATAAAGAAATAAATATTAAAAGAACATAAAGCTGAGAACATAACCAACACGAAAAAAAAGATGTAAAACAAAGATTAAGACGACAGGAAAAAGAAAAAGCTAATAATAAGGCTAATAATAAGACAAAAAAGAAGAAAAAGTTGACGATGACGAAGGAAAAGATAATATCCAAGAAAGCAAAAGCAATACTTCACGAATGCACATTCTAAGAGACGAACGTTCACAGGAGAAAGTGGTGAATTCCCAACCCAAATTTTTCAAGAGGACTGTTCTTTTAGAATGTGTGCAGTTTGTTTAAACATTCTGAAGAACAGTCCCCTTCTCCTCCCGATAACTCCCCGAGAAGGAATGTAGAGTGACTCTGGTTGTGTTGGTTCGGTGATGTCTGGTTGTCACTTCAGTTACTGGTTGTAAGCCGTCTCACTATTACAATGAATTCATTACCAGGCATTGCTGGCTCTTTCCAGTTTAAGAATGACAGAGAACTAGGAATCTGTGTCACAGAAATGTTCATACTAAGTATTTTTTCAATAACTGAAGAGACAAAAGCCGGGAAAAAGTGAAAGTCACGATCCTAGGCGTCCAGTCGCTCACACTACCAATTTCATCATGAAAAAAGTCATGACCGTTTTTTTTTATTTATTTATAAAATAAGATTAGGTTATTAAAGAAAACTTTGAAAGAAAATCATACTTAACAGAATCCCTTTCAGAGATTTCTTATGTCTCTGATGAACTCTGTCCTTCGTTTTCTTCGCCTATAGAGGGCACGTCCCTCCCTTTCCAACCTGCACCTTCTTCTCCCTCCATCGTAATGGTTATGTATCTTGGGCACACTGCTAGTCCCATGACCTCTTCCTCTTTCAAATACCAGTTCGGGCTCCTCCTTTAACATATTGTCTTCCCAGGACATTTCATTAAGCCGAAGATAGAGAATAGGAGTTCGAAAAGGGTTTAAGGGGGTTGTTGGAAAGGGGGTAAGGGGGAGGAAACGGGAAGGAGAGGGAGGCGGCGGCACCAGGAGACGTCATTAGCATGACGGTGGAGGGTGCTTGAGCAGATCTTTCATGTTTCAAAACTTGTATCCTTTGAGGAAGGTGTGTGTGTGTGTGTGTGTGTGTGTGTGTGTGTGTGTGTGTGTGGGGTTTTGTATCACCCAGTTGTGGTTGCAGGGGTTGATTCACAGTTCTGACCGCGCTCTTCACAGTCGGTACTAGGTCACTTTCCTTGCTCTATGAGCTTTATCATACCTCTTCTTAAAGCAAAGTATGGATATGTGTGTGTGTGTGTGTGTGTGTGTGTGTGTGTGTCTATGTTACAAGTTGTCAAAGGGACTTACTGATTAGCGCTTGGTTTTGAGTGTTTGTACTAACTGTTTACATATCTATTTATGTCTGCCCTCTCTCTCACTCTTTCTCTCACTCACTCTCACTCTCACTCTCACTCTCTCTCACTCTCTCTCTCTCTTTCCTACATAAACAAACAACAGTAAATAAAGCTGGTCACTGAAACAGAAAAAAACATGAAACTGAAATTAAGATGAAATAAAGAAAATCAAGTTGGAGCTTCACCAACTTTGATTACTTGATTACATTTTCATGTGAGGCAAGTGGCTGGTGGCCCGTGTGTCAAAAACCTTCCGCGGAAGTTGTTCCCTCTGCAAGCGAAGGAGGGAAGACAGGGAAACCGATAATTGTGAACTATATCAAAGGAGAAACGTAATGGGAACAAAATACTTTCAGTGAACGGAAAAAGAAGAGAGGGAGAAGAGGGGGGGAAGAAAAAAATGGGAATTAGAGGTAAGAAAAAAGAAATGAACACTGGTATAAAGAAAATTTGAAATACATTTTCGAAGTGGTAAAAAGAATTATAAATAATAAGAAATAAAAATATAGCGAAAGTTCTCGAAAAAAAATAAGGTGAATAAGAAAATTGGAAATGAGTAAAGGAGGTGGAATAATTGAAAGAAAAGATAGGAGGAAAAAAAGATATTAAAGAATAAATAAGTAATCAAACTAGATTATTTTTCATTCCCACGATTCTGAATGAGCCCAAAGGGTTTTGCGCTCCCTTAAAATATCTGTGCAATACTACTCTACACTACTACTGCTGCTGCTTACTACTACTACTACTTTACGTGCTATAACTACTACTACTATTACTGCTGCTGCTGCTGCTGCTGTTTACTACTACTATACTCTCTGCTGCTGTTTGCTCTGTTACTACTACCTACTCTGCGGCTGTTACTATACTATACTACCACTGCTGCTGCTGTTACTACTACTACTGCCATTACTGCTGCTACTACTACTGCTATATGCACTACTATATTACTATACTTGCTGCTACTACTTTTACTACTGCTGCTGCTACTACTGCTGCTGCTACTACTGCTGCTGCTACCACTACTGCTGCTCTACTACTACTACTATTACTGCTGCTATTACTACTGCTATACTGCATACTATTTATTACTACTACTGCCACCTACTATTATTACTGCCACTACTACTACCACTATACTACTATTACTACTACTTACTACTATTTCTTCTGCCACTACCATAATAATAATAACTGCAATAACAATCATAATAATGAAACTGTAATAATCGAAAAACAGCAAATATACAAATAAGTTTCCAGAAAACTTTTGGCAACGTAACATGATTTTTGAAGGGAACGGTCTTGAAACGCTTTAGTAGAACTCTCTCACAAAAAGTTAAATTAAATGCTTCCTCTCCATGACAAACCATGGGAAGCCTTCAGGGAAGTGCGGCGAAATTTTTTTTTCCCCTCTGAATTTTTATTTCACGTTTATACCTGTCTTTTGTACCCAAGTTTTCATTGTTTCCATGAAATAAACCACCTTTTTTAAAATTTATTGCTGTTTTGTTTGAAATTTTGTCGTTTTTCTTTCACTTTGTTGGACATGAATTTCTTCCTTTTTTTGGGCCGTTGCTAGGATATAATTTATATAATTGGTAATATTAGGTGTAACAGTATAATATTAGGTATTTTTTTCCAGCTATAATAGTAAATAATCACACCTTTAACCGAAACTGCTGATTTAAATTTTCGATTTTTCGGATTATTTCCTCTTTACCACTAAAATGAAATAATTTTAATAGCACAGCAAAGTATTCGCAGTTTACAGTCATTATGGTGTCGATATTTTGCAACTGTCAAGGCAAAGAAACAGAGAAATGACAAAAATTCTTGAACTATATTAAACTTAATTGAATTTTTTTTATTGCCAGGAAAGTCAAATATAATTGGCAGTAATAAAACATCTGGTCAATAAAAATTCTGAAGTTTAGAATATTTTGTATTCACAAACGCTTTCTTTTTTTTTTTTTTTTTCTTTTTCTCCTTCCAAAATTATATTTACACTACCTTTTCTCGTATTTTCCCCCAGATGTCATTAAATTTTGTTTCATTTTTTTTTTGTCTTTTAAAAGCAAAAAAAAAAATATAAAGCAGAAAATGTTCCATAGTCCAAACCCCTTTATCCCTGGAACTGGAGTATCCCTCCTCTTCCTTTTGGAACACATCCTATTGCCTCTATTATCCCCGGCACTGTGGGAACTGAAAGTTATCCAATTCTCCCAATAATAATTTATTGCCAGATCTCTTAGATTTGAATAATTAAAATATAAAATGTATAACAATCAATATTAATCAAATTAGTAAATTATTGAAAATTTTTAATGGGAAATTTATGAACCATGAATGAACTGAAGAATGAATTGATGGTTCTCCATGAATGAACTGAAGAATGATGATGGTTCTCCATGAATGAACTGAAGAATGAATGATGGTTCTCCATGAATGAATGAAGAATGAATGATGGTTCTCCATGAATGAACTGAAGAATGAATGATGGTTCTCCATGAATGAACTGAAGAATGAATGATGGTTCTCCATGAATGAACTGAAGAATGAATGATGGTTCTCCATGAATGAACTGAAGAATGAATGATTGGTTCTCCATGAATGAACTGAAGAATGAATGATGGTTCTCCATGAATGAACTGAAGAATGAATGATGGTTCTCCATGAATGAACTGAAGAATGAATGATGGTTCTCCATGAATGAACTGAAGAATGAATGATGGTTCTCCATGAATGAACTGAAGAATGAATGATGGTTCTCATGAATGAACTGAAGAATGAATGATGGTTCTCCATGAATGAACTGAAGAATGAATGATGGTTCTCCATGAATGAACTGAAGAATGAATGGATGCAGGAATGAGTGGATTATGATGAACAGTTCCGGGAATTGTGAAAAGTGAATACGAACTTTCAAACACACCTCAGGATCTTTATTAGTCCAGTTAATGGTGTATGATAGTTAAGAGTTAGTGCTGTATGATAGTTAACAGTTAATGCTGTAGATAGTTAACAGTTTATACAGCAAATTGTGGGGTTCAAACCTTAGTTCTGACTGTTAATAATAAACTGAGAAATCCAAAACAAGAATAATAAAGAAAAAAAATGATAGTATTAGCATGCGAGCAGTAGATACGGGCTCACTTCCGAGGAGATTGATAGCGACCCGTAGAAGATTGTTGAGGATTTTGGACAAACAGATTAGAGGAAAATACTTGAAATGGGACATACTGTATGATGGGCACTGATGGAATTAAAACACGGGTTAGTATGATTATGCCTTTCGTCTCTTGTGATAAGAAGGGTGAACGAATGTAATCGAGGTGGGATGAAGGATTAATACACTGTATATAGATAAGTATATCAACATCGTCAGCCGGGGCCAGATACGGGCTCGACCCCGATAACTCAGTCGGTGAGCAAACCAAACACAACAACGATATCATCTTTCGTTATCGTTTATGGAAAGTAATCTCAGGGGGGGGGGTCTTGATGCTGGCGAAAGGCTTTTGATCAAAGAATTGGTAACTTTCCCTCCAGTCTTTGATCAAACCGATTACCTTCCATTCCTAGATACTGCATAACCATACTAGTTTAACGCTTCCCCGTGAATATAAAAACGTATACTTTCTCGGTAACACTGGCAGTGATCAGCCTTATTTAACTGATAACACTGACAGACATCAGACATATTTACACTGTTAACTCTGCAGTGCCATCAATCTCGTTTAGACTGGTAACTCTGACAAGTAATCAGTCTTCATTAAACTGGTAACACTGGTGATCAGTCTTAATTAGACTGATAACACGGGTGGTCATCAGTCTTAATTAGACTTAGTAATGCAGGCCAAGCGAGGGGGAGGTTGTTATTAATCAGACTTCTGTAATGTAGACACATTATGAAGCCTCGGTGAAAATTTATTTGAATTTTGGGAATGGGCCATAAATTTCTTTGAATTCTCTGTCAGGGGAATAATAATGCCTGGCATTCATCCTCATAGCGTAAACTTTAAATATATATTTTCTTCCTTTCTTTAGTGCATACGTTACATAATGTAATAGTGTGTAACGTAGGTTGCATAGCAATAAATTGTTACTGCTATTGTTGTGTTGGTGGTGGTAGAGTTATGTGTGTGTGTGTGGTGTGTGTGGTGTGTGTGTGTGTGTGTGTGTGTGTGTGTGTGTGGGGTGTGTGTGTGTGTGTGTGTGTGTGTGTGCGTGCGCGCGCGAGAGAGAAGAGGAGAGGAGAGAGGGAGAGGTAGAGAGGAGATGAGAGAGAGAGGAAGAGAGAGACAGAGAGACGAGAGGAAACAGACAGACAGACAAACAGACAAACAGAAGAGAGAGACAGAGACAGAGACAGAGACAGAGACAGAGAGACAGAGAGGGGACAAAAGACAGAGACAGAGAGACAGAGAGAGACAGAGAGAGACAGAGGACAGAGACAGAGAGAGACAGAGACAGAGAGAGACAGAGAGAGACAGAGTGAGACAGAGAGAGCAGAGAGAGACAAGAGAGGACAGAAGTGACAGAGAGAGACAGAGAGAGAAGAGAGAGACAGGGGAGAGACAGTGAGGGGACAGAGAGAGACAGAGAGACAGAGAGGGGACAGAGACAGAGAGAGACAGAGAGACAGAGAGAGACAGAGAGAGACAGAGACAGAGAGAGAAGAGAGAGACAGAGAGAGACAGAGAGAGAGACAGAGAGATATTAATTAGGTTCAGTTTCAGCTGATAGGCTTCAACAGCATCTTATGACCTTCAAATCTATCAAGGAGGATTAAAAGCGGTTTAGCTGCCTGCCTCTAGCTGTGCTAAACGCTAGAGGCAGGAGCTGTGTTTTACCTGCTGACTGCTGGCATTAAATACCTGGTTTACTAGGCGCTCGACAATGAGAAGGGCAGCTATGTCACCCGCACGTCTTTAGTCAGATTCATTCACCACAGAAGATGGAAAAATGCAGGGAGAATGTTGGATTGATTACTACATTTATTTATCTTTCAGAAAAGCTGGAATCGAGAGTAAGGGTCACCGAGAGTAAGGGTCACCGAGAGTAGGGGGCATCGAGAGTAGGGGGCATCGAGAGTAGGGGGCATCGAAGGCAGGGGTTATCAAGCTCAGGGAGGTATCGATGGCAGAAAGTATAGAGGGTACGAAGAAACAAGTGTTTGGGGCTTTCAGAGCAGGTGAGACAGGGGGTCATTTGGGAAATGAATATCCAGGGCAGGGAGCAGAGGAGTCACACGGTATTAGGGACAAGTGGCAACAGAGACAAGGGGCATTGCTGACGAGGATCGTTAGGGACCGTTATAATATTTCGCCTAACAGCAACCGAAATGTCTTTTTTTTATAATTATTATTATTATTATTTTTTATTAAAGTATTCTATTTACAAGCATTCTGGAAGGTGTCCTGTCTCCAAGAACTTTTTGTTTTCCTACTCCCTTACTCAGAATCCCCAGAGGTAAGTGTAGATCCAATTTCTTTCGTTGCATTAATCTCACACAGAAGCAAATCACTTCAGCAACTGTTGTGCTGATGTTGTCCAAACTCTGTGATCTTGCCTCATATGCTCTGAGGCGAAATCCTTATTTTAAAAGGATAACCTTGAATCAATTGTTAGTTTTGCTCTTCACTGTTTCCCTTATCTTTCCTCGTTATTTTCCTCATTTCATCCTTCTTTTGTGCTGCTGCTTGATCTTTTGTTATTGTCTTCCTTTTTAATGTTGTACTCACTAATTTGTACTTAACGAGCTGTGATTGCGGGGGTCGAGAATCTGCTCCTGGCTCAGTTTCTTAACTTCAAAATTAGCCTGCCACTTACTGCTGCTGGCTTCTTAGGATATATATCTTCTCTTGAAATTGTATGTAAACATTGCTTGTATTCATCATCCTGCTCATTCCTCCTGTTTACCATCCAAAGGGAGAGAGAGAGAGAGAGAGAGAGGGGAGAGAGAGAAAAGAGGGGGGGGGAGAATTTCCCAACATCCCTCCAAAAGCATCTGAGTTTTAGCTTTCAGATATTCTTCTTTCCTCGCAAGTGAAACAGTAAGTTTCTGTCTGTTTCATTTAATCCTCTGAGAATCGCGTAAAGTCGTCATTGTTATCTCCTCCCTTTTCCTCCTTTTTTCAAGTTTGTTAGGTTTAATTAAGCAAATTTCTGTTCCCGAGATATCCTAGTTGCACCCGGTCACACCGGCACCTAGGTTAAATCAGCACCTGGGGGTCACACCGGGGGCAGGGGTACTAAACTTGACCTGCGCCCTCTCCCCAATGATGTTAAATCATGACCAGAAACAATAAAAGTTAAAGATAGATCCATTCCTCCTCCTCCCTCTCCCTCAAACCCCGATCCTATAATCACTCTCCTTGTTTCTAACAGACGTGCTGGCTAGATTATGCTTGTTGTTTAAGCCCCACCAAAATTAGAGACAGCGGTTGATCCAGAGGTCGCCGTGTGATTACGAAACCTCAACGCGGCTGCGATTGTTATAAAGGGTCGCGTGGCTCTTGAAAAATATCACCACCTCAATTCCAGATCCTCGGCTTTATAGTAATCCAGAACGGTTTCCTTGTGTTTTGTGATAGCTATTAATTACAGATGAGTGATTATAGCACCGACCAAGGAAAAGAAATACAGATTATATGCTGTGAAGAAGTCATGGCTTGTTACAAAAAACTGAGCAAAATGATTCTGAATAAGACAGAGTTGCATGTAACCGCTCGTACTTTTATAGTCCTGGAACATTACGTTGGGAAGTATAAGCAAAAAAACTATTATCATGCGTTTTGTGTGTGTTCTCGTATTTGCTGCGATCGATTTATAGCTCTTGTACCTGCTCTTAACGCTAATACACGGTTTTTTTTTATGATTTCTTTGCCTCGAGAGCAATATCGTATCCACTTTTAAAGATGCGTTTAGTGTTTGTTTCCACTTCCTTAGAACGCTTCATTCATAGTCAAAGACTGGGAGAAATACTTTCATCTGGTTCTTTCCGCATCTCAAACAGCCTGTGCTTATCCACATAATTTTCTAAGTAAATGTCTTCATTCGTTCTTCTCTAGTCTAGTTTTAAATAGAGTTCCTCATAGTCCAACTCCCTCACTTCCGGTGACAATCTCTCTCTCTCTCTCTCTCTCTATATATATATATATATATTATATATTATATAATTATATATATAAAATATATATATATAAATATATTTTAATATATAAAAGGGGAGGCTCCCCATTACTTATGCGACAAATGGGTAGTCGGATTTTTTAGACTGTTTCTTTAGTCGCTCAAGCCCTACCACTACAGTAAAATGACACATTGTCACCCTAATGTTAGTGGTATTTTGAAAGGGAAAATTTTACAGGAAGGACAACAGGGGCATACATGTTTGAGTAGATAATGAAGGGGTCGTGGCATAAATAGGCAACAAAAAATAAGGATCTGCGATGTGAGGGCTACTAATGCTGAAGGAAGGAAGGGCAAGCTACTATGTGGTGCTTGGGGTCCTGGGAAAGGATATCTTTTTTTTAAATCCCGTTTTACAGTTAAGAGCTGTTTCTTACCTCAGTTCATTTCAATGCCCAGTCATATCTAAGGTATACCACCCTCACCACCCCCGGATGCCACCCACACCCGTAAGTTTAAAAACCAGGTGAACATGGGCACCAGGTATAAGGAAACATGCCCACCATTCCACCCGTGCCTGTAATCTTACAACATTCAGTGGTGAGCCACGGGACACCTATCCGGAAAGCTAAAAAGTTTTATATTCAAGCAAGCTATATACTTCATAACCGTGTTATTCTGTATGACAATGGGAGCAAAAGCAAGCTATTTTTCCCCCATGTAATAATAACTTAGGATTGTCCAATCTTGACTCGTTTTTTTTTTGAAGTTATCATACATAACGTTAAACTGGA
>NC_069449.1:22508741-22523741 GCF_026875155.1 Cherax quadricarinatus
GTTAAATTTCCTCTATAAGGGAAAAAGTCGGTTTTAAGGAGAGAAAAAATTTGAGAATTAATTTGCATGAATCCCCTGTTTAAATGCCGGCTGTCTGGCCCCCGCACATTTGTTGAGTTGGCTCTGCCTGTTGCTCCTCACTAATGACGCCAGCCGCCGCGGAATTTATTGAAAAGCGATACAGAGTGATTGAAAAATTCTGTGTGTGTGAATTTGTTCGTCATGGCAAGGCTGGAGGTGTTCACTTGTGGTGTTCACTTGTGATGGTGTTCACTTGTGGTGGTGTTCACTTGTGGTGGTGTCCACTTGTGATGGTGCTCACTTATGGTGTTCACTTGTGGTGAGTCTGTTGGTAATTATCTTTATGCATTAAAGGAGAGTGTTGAAAAGTCTTGGCTCCATTACACTTACTGACCTTTCTGTTAGTACGCTTATCGCACCAATACATTTTACTGGAGATGTTTTGCACCATCTACTGACCCTCATGATTTTATATGTAGTGATTTCAGTGTGCGGGTTTGGGACCAAAACTCCATAATTTTTCAGGTGTAGATTATGATATATATTTCTCGCCTACTACTCAAGGAGCATAGTTCAAGGGGCTTCAAGCATTTCCAAGTAGTTTAGATGATTGAACTAATTTGAGCAGTGAAGCTCTTCTCTGTATGTTTTCCATTTCTGGAACTTCTCGTGCCTTGAAGAGAGGCAGCTAAATAACGCGAAATTGTAAAGAAAAGTGTTATCACTGAACGGAGAACTCGACCCACGGCCAGCCAGTCCTAAAACTAACACGCCAGTGTGCTATACACTGCTGAGTGAGTCTTACTAAGCAAGCATAGTACAGTAGACAGCGCATTCGTTTATTTTTAGGACTGGCTGACGATGGGTTCCAACCTTCCACTCGATGTGTTGCAGGGGGCCGCTGGTATACACCAATATGGAACATTTACAAGTCACTTGTAAATGGTTCATGTGACTTGTAAATGATCCAAGTCACTTGTAAATGGTCCAAGTCATTTGTAAATGGTTCAGGTTACTTGTAAATGGTCCAAGTCACTTGTAAATAGTCCATGTCACTTGTAAATAGTCCAAGTCACTTGTAAATGGTACAGGTCAATTGTAAATGGTCCGAGTCACTTGTAAATGGTCCAAGTCACTTGTAAATGGCACAAGTCACTTGTAAATAGTCCAAGTCACTTGTAAATGGTACAGGTCAATTGTAAATGGTCCGAGACACTTGTAAATGGTCCAAGTCACTTGCAAATGGCTCATGTCACTTGTAAATGGCCAAAGTCACTTGTAAATTTTCAAGTCACTTGTAAATAGTACAGGTCACTTGTAAATGGTCCAAATCACTTGGAAATGGTCCCAGTCACTTGTAAATGGTACAGGTCACTTGTAAATGGTACAGGTCAATTGTAAATGGCCCGAGTCAGACCGAAACATCGTGGTAAGCTTCTCTGTCCTATGTACGGGTTATTTGTGTATTGTTCAAGTCACTGTACTGTGTCTTTTTCTTCTTTATTTATCCTCAGTCTGGCTGCTGTTATCCTTAAAAAGGAAACAAGTTAAATAAACTGTACAGGAAAAAGGCTCTTGATTCAAACCTAAAACGCGTAAATGCTTAAAATATATTTATACAATTTCCTACAGTTCTCACCAACAGCTTTTCTTTTCAAGCTTAATCTCTCTGTTTTTGGAATGGGGGATGAAGGAGACAGTCTCGTACTGAATGACCCACCAATTGTGACACCTACTTTCATTTGGGCACTGTTGTTTTTATAGGCAACTCTGAGTATAGACAATTAATGAATCACTCGGAATTCAGATCTTACATCACTGGAGTGCATTAGTTTCACTCCAGGAAGTTACACCTGAGCAACGAGGAGATTATAAAGAACTGAATTTAACAAACATTATAACAAAAGGAAAATATTGATCAGGAAAGAGTTTATAAGGATATACACGATACTTAAAGAATTTGACAGGTATAGACAGACTGATGTTTGAAGCACAGGAACGAGGGGATATAGACTCACAGAGGCGAGGGGACATAGACTCACAGAGGCGAGGGGACATAGACGGAAGTTAAAAGCATAGATGAAACACAGAGATGTTAGGAAATATTTCTTCAATCTCAGGATGATAAATAATTGGAATGAACTAGATGAGGAAGGGGTGGAGAGAAGCTTCATACACGGTTTTAAGAAGAGGTATGACAGGTCTCCAAAGACCAAGGAGCAATAATGCAACCTCTGCAAGTAAAACTCAGTGTATATTCACACAACACACACACACACACACACACACACACACACACACACACACACCACACACACACACCACACACACACAACACACACACACACACACACACACACACACACACACACACACACACACACACACACACACAAGTATCTCAATGGAGCTTGTCATTCAGTCCTCTCCACCTCTCTTTATTTCTCCACCAACTCTCTCTCTTCCTCCTTATCTTACCTCACTTTCTTGAGCTCTCCTTCATGCTTTCTTTCACGTCTTCTTACTGTGTCTTCTCTATCCCCTCTTTTTCCTTTCACTCCTTTCTAACCACTCTCTTCCTTTCAACCCATTAGTCGTTTTGCGTTACTCACTCATCTCTCTTCCTCTCTCTCTCCCTCTCTCTCTCTCTCCCTCTCGTCTCCATCCACTACTCTATTCGTACAGCCTCTGTGTCTCTGCTCTACTCTTAATTAGGACCCCAAATCCCCACAAAATCAAATGAATTCGTAAAAGGGGCCAAAAATTTTTTTGGTTTAAATTTTTTGTATCCAAAGTCTCCGTTAAATCCTGGGATTACAGCTCTGGGATTAAAAACTTGAGATTAAAGACATGGGGTTAAAAACCTGGGATTTAAGGTATAATTGTTTTCTAAACGTTCAACTTTAGATTATTTATTGTTTGTGTTCGTTAAAATAGTGAAGGTGTTGGTGGTATGGTTGGCGTTGTGGTATGGTTGGTGAGGTGGTATGGTTCGTGTGGTGGTATGGTTGGTGTTGGTGGTAGGTTGGTGTGGTGGTATGGTTGGTGAGGTGGTATGGTTGGTGAGGTAGGTACTGGTTGGTGTGTGGGTAATGGTTGGTGGGTGGTAAGCTGGTGTGGTGGTACAGTTGGTGAGTGATAGTTGGTGTTGGTGGATATGTTGGTGGTATATAGTTTGGTGTTGGTGGTATAGTTTGGATGGTATGGTTGGTGTGTGGTATAGTTGGTGAGATGTGTTAGGTTTGGTTGGTGGTATGGTTGGGTTGGTGGTATGTTGGTGTTGGTGGTGTGGTTTGTTGGTGGTTGGTTGGTGTTAGTGTGGATATGTTGGTGTTTTGTGGTATGGTTGGTGTTGTGGTGGTTGGTGTTGTGGTATGGTGTATGGGTATGGTTGTGTTGGTAGTGTGTATTGGTGATGGATAATACGGTGTATTGGAGATGGCTGTGATGGATGATTTTGATTGATGATGGTACTGGTGTGTTGCTGACGCATGATGGTGTGTGTGCTGATGATGGGTGTAAGTGTTAATGTTAAGTGACTAAACACGACTGAATGCAGGTGCATGTACAGGTAAGGTGTGTGCGATTATGGTGTGGTGGTGTGGGGGCTGAGATGTAGATGTGTGGTAGCTAATGATGGTTTAGTGTTAATAGATACTCGCAGGGCTAATTCTAAACAAAGATCAGGACAAGTGTGATTGAGACATTTAAACAGTCACGAGGAAATGCTAAGTAGTAATATCTGATTATCTTGAGTGGATACTTTTATGCGAATCTACAGTGGAACTTAAGCAACCTTAATATCTGAGACTAAGGATTGACTATCTTTATTAAGTCTAAGAACTACACCTATCACGCTAGGAACGCCTTGATACCTCTCCATTTCTTACGTGTCTCACTAAAACATATTGACCTCTCTTTATTAAGGTCTTATGATACCACTTCGTAGTAAAATTGATCCGTATTGAGCATCTACTTTCGTCACAACCGTTATACCATTACACAATGATAACCAAGTCAGTAGCCTGATGCCGTCTCCATTCATACTCGTGTGATACCAAGTGTAAGATCTGGGTATATACGTCACATCTTGTAAGGTCTGTGTGTAGTACGTCACATCTGAAGGTTGCGTGTGATACAGCAATTTGTAAGATGGTGTATATACAGTCCATTTCTGTAAGGTCTGGATGTATACAGTCACATCTGTAAGTCTGGTGTGTATACAGTCACTTCTGTAAGATCTGGTTGTATATACACACATCAGTAAGGTCTGGTATGTATACAGTCACTACTGTAAAGTCGTGTGTAATACAGTCACATCTGTAAGGTCTCGTTATGATACAGTCACATTTGTAAGGTCTGGTAGTATACAGTCACATCTGTAAGGTGGTATACAGTCAAGATCTGTAAGGTCTGTGTGTATAGTACACTACATGGTGAGGTCTAGTACGTGTTACAGACATCTGTAAGTTGCAGTATAGTCAGACAATGTAAGGTTGGTGTTTAAGACATGTCTGTGAAGCTAAGTGTATGCGAAAGCAGTGCGTAATTCTGAGGTGTTGCAGAGCAGGTTAATACAGAGAGCAGAGATCATGTCGATGGTAACACTGAAGTCATGATGTGATGTGCACGTCGTAATGGAGACAGGCAACAGGCTGAAGTCATAGCTTATCATTTTAATCAGACTAGACAGTGTGAAGGAAGCAGAATGAATTGTAAGCTGGTAATAGAAAGCTGAGTGAGGTAGAATAGATGTTTTGAGTTCAGAAGATTAGGAAAGAACGGAGATATTGGGGTATGAGAAGATGCTACAGATGGGGAAGAGGAGAGGGGGGAGGCTAAGTACGAAGATGAGAGCAAGTTATTGTGTCAGATGAATGAAAGGGAATGCCGAGATGTGAGAGGGGAGATGCTGAAGAGATTGATAAAAGAAGTAGTTGCCTATGCGAGGAATCAACCATTATCGTTATTTCACC
Source organism: Cherax quadricarinatus (assembly GCF_026875155.1). Lineage (NCBI taxonomy): Eukaryota > Metazoa > Arthropoda > Malacostraca > Decapoda > Parastacidae > Cherax > Cherax quadricarinatus. The sequence goes on from NC_069449.1 coordinate 22,513,739, forward strand.
ATGAAAAGATAATTGAAGACAACTCATCACACTTAATGCTACACATGTAGGTAATATAAATAACAACAGAAACAATAATAATAATAATAATTAATAATACATAATAATAATAATAATAATAATAATAATAATAATAATTAGAAGAAGAGGAGAAGAATTGCATACACAAGTATTAAAATTTTTCAGAGGCCATAATATTCTGCCAGCACTCGCAGAGCTAAGTCTAAGCTAATCCCAGGATGATAAGGTAAATCCCACTTGGACGGAAAATAAAGCCCAAAGTGAAAAATATCCGAATTTTGGCCTTTATCCGAGCCGCCTTCTCCTCCTCTTCTTCCTCCTCCTCCTCCTGCTCGGCAGAACAATAACTGCAAAAACTATAGAAATGAATGCACGAATAAAGGAGATATAAATGATATGCTGAGAATAAATAACCAAGACAGAACTCGCAGAATTTGTTTCAACCGGGATAAATTTAGAATTTAGAAAGGATGCAGGAAAGTGGTTTGTCAATAAAGTTGAAGGTGAGTGGAACAAATTGTTCAGTTACGACATCAAGGAGACCACTTTGGATAATTTAAAAAATTGGGTTAAAGAAGAACATGACTGGGAATGATTAACTTTGAGTAGAACCCACATAGAATGAAGAACAAAAAGGCACAATGCCGTGACTGGAACATAAATAACCCGCACAGAGATGACTCACGAAATCGTAATGACACGATTGCAAACAAACCGTACCACGGGCGGGGATAGAACCCGCGATCATAGAATCTCAAAACTCCAGACCGTCGCGTTAGCCACTGGACCAGCTAGCCACAATAAGATTCGTCCAACTAGGTATATTTCTACACCATAGAAAGGTTAGCATAGGCACCACTGTGGCCACAAATGCAAGTTTTTACAGACGAATCTCCAGCTAGCGTTGCCGTGACGAACTCTAGCTCAAGTCCTCTCAAAGCCGTTAACATGGCTAACGCGACGGTCTGGAGTTTTGAGACTCTATGATCGCGGATTCTATCCCCGCCCGTGTTATGGTTTGTTTCCGCACAGAGACTTTGTAAATGGTCCAAGTCTGACCGAAACGTAGTCGTACTCCTCTCTCCTATGTACGGGTTATTTGTGTAATCTACATATCATGAGCCAGTAAGCCTACTGCAATGCTCCTCCAGTCTCATGTCTATAGCGACCCATCTGTCACAGTAATCTTGGGGACACCTTCACTCGTAGCTACAACCATATGTCTCACAAGACGCCGATATTTATTTCCATTTCATTACTCTGGCTTAATTTTATTTAAATATAGGTTAATACACGCTAACCTAACCTACCCGAAAATAATAAATTTTCGCAGTGTAATAGATCTGGCAATTCGGAGGAATTTGATTCATGAAAATCGTAAAAATCGCGGTAATACACATCTCAGGAAATGGAGAGGATTCGACCCATGGTAAAGCAATCATAAAACTAGGACTGGTTTGCCCCCAAGTGATCGGATTAGAAGGTTGGTTGGAACAGTGTTTGCTTCTTATCCTCTGCTGACTACTGTGGGTAGAGTGCTCTGTTGAACGAGGTAGCAGCACCTCTTACAATATCAGCAGATTTATTAAATAAGGCTCCCTCTCTCTCTCTCTCTCCCTCCCTCTCTCTCTCTCTCCCTCCCTTCCTCTCTCCCTCCCTTCCTCTCTCTCTCTCCCTCCCTTCCTCTCTCCCCCCCTCTCTTTTCACCCCCCCTATCCGACAGAGTTCTTGGCCAGTAACGCCTCGGGGCTCTTATTTAAGGATCTCTACTCTTATTGGATAAAAAGTGATGATTCCATTCCCCCAAAAAGTAAAAATCTAAACAATACTGAATAAATTCCCTTTCCATTTTCAGACCTTGGGGAGATTAAAAAATAAAGGTTTTTATAGCTTTAAAAATTTATTATTATTTATTATTATTAATAAAAATTTTATTTTTATTATTTGTTTCTGTTTTTATTTTATTTTTTTAAAAACTGCCTCCAGTTGAATTATAATAAATCTGAAATTCACAATTTAATATAGCAGAAATGAAAAGTGAAAATGGGGGGAGCTGAAATAAAAAAATATTAAATATACCAGTTGGAAATTTTTCAGTGAAAAAATGCATTAAAAGTCCCCCTTTTTAAACACCCATTGACATTAAAGATTCCCCCAACATTTAACCTGTTACAGTCTAGCCCAACGAAGTCTCTAATATATAATAATATATATATATATATTATATATATAATTAAAATTATATATTATATATATAATATAATAAAATACTAGAAGGTGAACACAATGTAAAAAAAACTACAGCAAAAAAAAATAAAAATACCAAGTATTTTTGGTTTTTCCTACATTAAAAAGGAATATGAAAATAATGGGACAGCAAAAGACTTCTAAGATGAGATATGACCTCAATTGCCTCACAATCCCCCTACCCTAAGGGGGGGAGTGTGGGAAAATACCAGGCACATGTCGGTTTAAAAAGGGATTTATCTAATCATTAAGGATATCACTGTATGGTATTTATTGTCCATGTAAGGCATACCATGTATGGTTTTTATTTTTGGTTAATAGGAGCTTTCGTAATCGTATTCAAATTTTTTTATGAAAACCTTGAGTAAAGATAACAAATGCTGATGGGTGTTGCAACCAAGGCTAGAACAAGTTGTGCTGTGGGTGTTGCAACCAAAGGGCAAGTAATAATTGGGCCTGATAGGTGTTGAAACCAAGGCAAGAATCAAGCGCGCTGAAAAGGTGTTCAACCAAGGCAAGTAATCAAGTTCTGCTGTAGGTTTTGAAACCCAAAGGGCAAGTAATCAACTGCTGCTGATAGGTGTTGCAACCCAAAGGGCAAGTAATCAAGTTGCGCTGAAGGTTTTTGCAACCAAGGGAAGTTTCAAGTGCTGCTGTAGTGTTAAACCAAGGAGTATTTAAATCTGCTGATAGGTTTCAACCCAAAGGCAAAAATCAAGCTGCTGTTTTAAAGGTTTAAACCCAAGGCAAGAAAACAAGTGCTGCTGATAGGGTTGCAACCAAGGCAATTTTAAAGCGCTGCGATAGGGTTCAACAAAGGCGTTTCAAGCTGCTGCGAAGGTTGCAAAAAAAGGCAAGAAACAAGCTGCTGCAAAGTTTTGAACAAAAAAGTTTCAATGCTGCTGATGGGTGTTGAAACCCAAAGGCAATAAAAAGCTGCTGCTGATGGTGTTCAACCAAGGAAGTAATCAAGTTTTGGTGATAGGGGGTTTAACCAAGCAATATTAAAGCTGCTGCTGATGGGGGTTCAACCAAGGCAAGTAATCAAGCTGCTGTGTAGGTGTTGAAACCCAAAGGCAATAATCAAGGTGCTGATAGTGTTCAACCCAAAGGGCAATAATCAAGCTGCGCTGTAGGTGTTGAAAACCAAAAGACAAGTTTCAAGCTCTGCTTTGGGTGTTGAAACCCAAAGGCAAGTAATAAACTGCTCTGATAGGTTTTTGCCCCCCAAGGCAAGTAATAAAGCTGCGCGATGGGTTTGAAACCAAAAGGCAAGAATCAACGCGCTGATGGTGTTCAACCAAGGCAAGAATCAAGCGCTGCTGATGGGTGTTGAACCAAGGGCAAGAAATCAACGGCTGAAGGTTTGAAACCAAGGCAAGTTTTCAAGCGGGCTGGATGGGGTTTTGCAACCAAAGCAAGTATTAAACTGCTGCGATGGGTTTGCAACCAAAGGGCAAGTAATCAAGCTGCTGCTGATAGGTGTTGAAACCCAAGGCAAGTAATCAAGGCGCTGATGGGGGTTTGAAAACCAAGGCAATAATCAAGCTGTGTGATAGGTGTTGAAACCCAAGGCAAGAAATCAACTGCTGCGATAGTGTTGCAACCAAGGCAATAATCAAGGCTGCTGAGGTTTTGAAACCCAAAGGGCCAAGAAATAAAGCTGCTGCGATAGGTTTTTGCAACCAAAGGGCAAGAAACAAGCTGCTGCATAGTGTTGAAACCAAGGCAAGTAATAAGTGCGCTGATGGGTTTTTTGCAAAAAGGCAAGTATTCAACTCTGGTGGGTGTTGCAACCAAGGCAATACAGCGCTCTGATGGGTGTTGAAACCAAAGGCAAGTAATCAAGTGCTGTGATGGGTGTTGCAAAAAAGGAAAGTAATCAATTGCTGCTGATGGGGTGTTTTCCAACAAGGCAAGTTCAAGCTTGCGATAGGTTGCAACCCAAGGCAAGTAATCAGCTGTGCTGATAGGTGTTGCCCCAAGGCAAGAAATCAAGCTGCTGTGATAGGTGTTGAACCCAAGGCAAAAATCAAGCTCTGCTGTAGGGTTGAAACCCAAAGGCAAGTAATCGCTGCTGCTGTAGGTTTGCAACCAAGGAAAGTAATCAGCGGCTGAAAGGTTGAAACCAAGGCAAGTAATCGCTGCCCCGATAGTGTTGCAAAAAGGGCATATCAAGCTGCTGTGATAGGTGTGCACCAAGGAAAGGGATTCAAGGGCTGCGATAGGTTTCAACCAACAAGTAATCAAGCGCTGCTGATAGGTTTTTTTGAAACCCAAGGCAAGAATAAAGCTGCGCGATAGGGTTGCAACCAAGCAAGTAATAAAGCTGCTGCGTTAGGTGTTGAAAAACCAAAGGGAAAGAAATCAAGCTGCTCGATAGGGTTGAAAACCAAAGGCAATATTCAACTGCTGCTGATAGTTTTTGAAACCAAAGGGCAATAATCAAGCGCTGCTGATGGGGTTTCACCAAGGCAAGTAATCAAGTGTGCGATAGGTGTTGAAACCGGGGAAGAAAATCAAGTTTGCTCATAGGGTTGCAACCCAAGGCAAGTAATCAAGCTGCTGCTGATAGGTTTGCAACCAAGGCAATAATCAAGCTGTGCTGACACGTGTAATCATCTGTTTTTAAAATGCCCCGTTTCACTGCTACAAACAAAAATTTAAAAAGGGCTGCAAGTTCGTTAACAGCATTACGCGGTAAATTTAAAAACCGTATAAAAATTTGGGGTGTTGTTAGGGGAAGTCATCTTAAAGGAGAGTTATTTGGGGACCCTAGGTGGGCTATTGTTTCATGGGGCCAGCCTTTACCTGGGTGCGGATGTTAGCTGTCTATGATATTGAGCCAGCATTAGCTGCGAGGGGTTTTAAAAGATGACGCATTAGCTCTGTTGATGTTTTGATGACAGCATTGCGTGTTGATTTTATTGATAAACAGCATTATTAGCTGTGTTGTTTTTCTGATACCACCACAGGGGAAAAAAGAATTGACCTAGTAAAGAACTGTTTTTTTTTTTAGGTTTTAAAATTTTAAAACCCGTAAAAATAAAAAAACCTCAGAGAAAAACACTATTTTTATAATTCTGAACCCTTTTTCAGGTAATAAATGACATTATAAGGACGTTGAATTAACTGTTTTCCGAATTGTGCTAACTGCTACTCTCTCTTTGGTTACACTACTATTGTTGCGTTACTATTGTATTCCTGCTTTTGTTTACGCAGCTCCTACTGTTACTATACTATTACCGCTACTGCTATTACTACTGAACTTCTATACGGGAAACCTTATTATGCTGCGTTACTAAAAAAGCGCGCTATTTTACTCTTTGTTCAGTACTTACTGCCGTTTTTTTAAAATACACTCTTTTTTTTAAAATTTTTTTATTATATTATTATTATTATTTTTATTACTTTATATTATTATTCGAAAGAATAACAGCTTTTCATTAATCCCCTAAATCTTTAACGGGTTTTAACGAAAAAACACTCGCTACATACATTACATAATTATTTGTTAATATAAAGAGAAACAACAAACTAATTACTAAAAGGAAAAACAAAGCACAAACTTCACAGCAAAAAAAAAAAAAATACAGGGAAACTTAAAAATTTTGTATGCAAATTATTACGAATGAATTGGGGAACAAATTTCAACACATATCCCGTAAAAGTTATATATATTAAAAATTTTATAATATTTATATATATATATAATATATATATATATATATATAAAATAATTATATATAATAAATATTTGTGTGTTGTGGGGGTGTGGTTGTGGGGGTGTGTTGGGGTTTTTTAACACGGGGACCCGGGGGTCGGTCTGCTGAGAGCCCCCATGGGGCCCAACCCGGTGAGATGTCTAAAGCCCCCCTGGGGCCCAACCCTGGGGTGTACATGTGCTAAGAGCCCCAGGGGGGCCAACCCCGGGGTTAAAAGAGTTGCTAAGAGCCCCAGTGGACGCCAACCCTGGGTGTACGAGTGTGCTAAGGCCCCCCGTGGGAACGCCAACCCCGGGGCGAGTTGCTAAGAGCCCCCCCGTGGGGCGCCAACCCTGGGTGTAAATCTGCTAAGAGCCCCCGGGGGACGCCAACCCGGGTTACGAGTGTTTTAAACCCCCCCGTGGGACGCCAACCCTGGGGGTCAGTGTGCTAAAAGCCCCCTGGGGCGCCAACCTGGGGGTACAGTGGCAAAAGCCCCCATGGGACGCCAACCCCGGGTTTACAGTGTGTAGGCCCCCCCGTGGGACGCCAACCCTGGGTGCAGGGTGCAAGAGCCCCCCCGTGGGGGCCCAACCCTGGGTGTACGAGTGTGCTAAGAGCCCCAGGGGAGCCAACCCCCGGGGGACAGCTGCTAAGAGCCCCCAGTGGACGCCAATCCCGGGTGTAGATCTGCTAAGAGCCCCCCAGTGGGACCCAACCCCGGGTGACGAGTGTGCAAACCCCCAGGGGACGCCAAACCCGGGTGTACGAGTGTGCTAAGACCCCCAGTGGGGCCCAACCCCGGGGTAAAGGTGTCTAAAAGCCCCCAGTGGGCCCCCCAACCCGGGGGTACGAGTGTGCTAAGAGCCCCCAGGGGCCCAAACCCCGGGTTACGAGTGTGCAAAAGCCCCCCCGTGGGACGCCAAACCCCCGGGTGACAGTGTGCTAAAACCCCAGGGGACGCCAACCCCGGGGTACAGCTGCTAAAGCCCCCCCTGGGACCCAACCCGGGGTGTAGGGTGCAAAGCCCCCCCTGGGGCGCCAACCCTGGGGGTTCAGTTTTCTAAGAGCCCCCCGTGGGACGCCAACCCGGGGGTACAACCCTATTTTAGCTAATTGCCTTTAAAACAATCGCCCCCAAATTAAAATTACATAATTCCTTACCTCAATCCTGAGGCGTCCATCGCTGAAATGGCCGCGAGGGCGGCCGCTGAGGCGGGGATTAGGACGGGCACTGAGGACGGTCCTGAGACGGTCACTAGGAAAGGTCCTGAGGACGGGCACTGAGGGCGGTCCACTGAGGACGGTCACTGAGGACGGGCCTGAGGGGGGTCAGAGGCGGGCACTATTAGCGAAACGCTCTCATTCGGAAACAAAGACACATCGCGGCGCTTTTTTTAACCCTTAATGGGGACTACGGGGTCAAATTTGGGTGGCTTGTTTACATTGTATGTTTACATTGGGGGTTGTTACTTGTTGGGGTTTTTTACATTGTAGTGTTGTTTACATGTAGTGTTTACATTGTAGTTTTCATTGTAGTGTTTTTCATTTTAGTGTTTTTTCATGTATGTTTTTCTTTAGTGTTTTTACATTGTAGTGTTTTTCATTTTATGTTGTTACATTTTAGGTTTACATTGATGTTTTTTTACATTTATGTTTTCATTGTATGTTTTTTTACATTTTGGTTTACATTGTAATGTTTTTACATTGTATGTTTACATTTTATGTTGTTTCATTGTATGTTTTCATTGTAGTGTTGTTTTTCATTGTAGTGTTGTTTTCATTGTATGTTTACATTTTGTGTTTACTTGTTGTTGTTTACTTGTATGTTTACATTGTAGTGTTTACATTTTAGTGTTGTTTACATGTATGTTTTTCATTGTATGTTGTTTACATTGCAGTGTTGTTTTCTTGTAGGTTTTACATTGTTGTGTTTACTTGTAAATGTTTTTTACATTGGTTTGTTTACATTGTAGTGTTTTTAAATTTTAGGGGTTTTTTACTTGTGTGTTTACATTTAGTGTTTACATTGTAGTTTGTTACATTGTAGTGTTTCACTGTCGTTTGTTTACATTGATGTTTTTACTGTCGTATTTTTACATTGCAGGTTGTTTACATTAGTGTTTTACTGTCTATTGTTTACATTGAGTGTTTCACTGTCGTATTGTTTACATTGTATGTTGTTTATAAGTAATATTGTTTACTTTTGGGTTTTCATGTGATTTTCTTACAATATATTTACGTTTTATTTTCAGGGGGTACTGTTTATTTTTTGTTGTTTTAAAAAAATGTTTTTTAAAGTGTTTTAAATTTTTGTGCAAATATTTTTTAAAAATGATGTTTTAAAAAGTTTTTTTTGGGTGTTTTTCTGGCGATTTTTTTTGCGCTGTTTTAGCGAATGTTTTGGGGAAATTTTCTTTCCGATGGGTTTTTTTACGATTTTTTTAGGGATTGGGATTCAAATTCAAATTTTTTCTCTATAAGGTTTTCAATGCTGGTTTTACAAAATTTTGGGTTTTTGTGTGGTTTACATATGGTAAAAAATAATTACAGCGTGTACCCCAGAACACCTGCAGGCAGGCATTTCGGCAGACTAAAATTAAATCTTAAATTTTAATAAATATGGTTGAGGATTTTTTTTAGGATTCAGGGTTGATCGAATTGTTTTGGGGCGAGATTTTTTTGACGACCTTTTTGACGTTTGGGGTTTTTTGATTTTCACGATTGTTTTGAAGATTTTCAAATTGTTTTGACGATTTTGACGATTCTTGTTTTCACGATTAACGATTCGGGCGGTTGTCTTGAGGGGGCTAACAGTATTATAATTATTATTATTATTATTTTATTATTTTTTTTATATTATTTTCGTATTTATCCCTGGTAATGGAAGGTCGTGAGGAAATTAGTCGTCATTTAATGATATTTATTTTGAGTTAAAGTTTATTTTCAAGAATAAACTTCCGTTTTCTGTAACAATCCGGATGTTTTTCTCTATTTTATTTTGTGTTGTGATCGGTCAGGAGTGTCTGGTTGTGTTGCAGGAGTGTCTGGTTGTGTTGCAGGAGTGTCTGGTTGTGCTGCAGGAGTGTCTGGTTGTGTTGCAGGAGTGTCTGGTTGTGTTGCAGGAGTGTCTGGTTGTGTTGCAGGGTGTCTGGTTTGTTGCAGGAGTGTCTGGTTGTGTTGCATAATGTTGCTTATGGTAAATGTTTGTGTTGAAATGTGTTCAGAAGTGTGATAAAGTTGCAAAGTTTTTTGTTTTGTTAATTGTTCAGGAGTGTTGCACACACACACACTATATATATATATATATATATTTTTATTTATATAATATTTTTTATATATTATTTAATATATATATAATATATAATATTTATATTTTATTTTTGGGTTTTGATTTTTTAAAAATCACTTGTTTACGGTGTTTTTTAAATGCTTTTAATGGATCCCCCCAAACACGATCTTCAGAATGTTCTCGTTTAAGTTTTTCCTAATCTTTATATTTTTTGGTTTCACAGTTTTCTTCTGAAACTGTTTCAAGTCCCAAAAGTTAAAAATTGCAAAATTTTTTAAAAAATTTTTTTTAAAGAAAAAAGTTCTGCCCAAGTCTCTTTTCCCCAAAAAAGACTCCTTGCATGAGAGTCGCCCTTTTTGATGTTTTTTATGAGAATTATTTTAAAAAAAAACCCATTTTGGGAAAAAAACAAAAATTTAAGGAAAAGGGGAAGCTTTTAAATTTTTATTGAGAAACAAAAAATACTCTTTTTTTAAGGCCATTCCATCGGGAATGGAAACACGTATGTTGGATCATTGCTTTTAATAAACTCGGAAGAATTTTTTAATAAACCCCCTAAAGAAAAAAACACAAGAAATTAGAAAATTTTTTTTGAAAATAGTGTTTGGCCCAAAAGCTTCCCAAATTTAAACAATTTTTTAATTAACTTTCAGATAAAAATTTTAGCCCAAAACAACAACTGTTTGCTCTGGGTTTTTGGGCCAAAGTTTTGAAACTTAAAAAAAAAATTTAAAAAATT
>NC_069449.1:22528741-22538640 GCF_026875155.1 Cherax quadricarinatus
AATTTTCAAGGCAGAATCAACCCGAACCATGATCCTGCAGGAGAAAGCACGGCTGAGAGGCAAGCAGGAGTTCCGGAGTGTGTACCTCCACCGAGACAGAACACAGGACGAAAGGAAGACAATGAAAGAGAGAGTTCAAAAACGAAAGGAGAAATGGGAGGAAATGAAAAAGGAGAGCAGAATAAACCAGGATCAAATGGAAGGACAAGCGCACCCCCCAGAAACACCTGCAGAAGGACTCCAGCCACGACACCCCCAAGGCAACTGAACAATCCAAACCAACCATCACACACCGATCCCTCTGTTTCCACCCCCCGCACCACAGTTACAGTATTAGAACAGAAGTTGAAGGTTCGGTACACAAATGCAGATGGATTAACGAATAAACATGAGGAATGGCAAGAAAGAATCAATGAGAAGTCCCCAGACATCATAGCAGTTACAGAAACAAAACTCATGGAGACAATAACAGATGCATTCTTCCCACCAGGATACCAGATCATGAGGAAAGATAAAAGGGGCAGGGGGGGAGGTGGGGTTGCTCTGCTCGTAAAAAACAGATGGAAATTCGAGAAAATGGAAGGAATAGATGAGACGGGAGAAAGAGACTACATAGCAGGTACACTTCAGTCTGGGGAACACAAAGTGGTCATTGCAGTGATGTATAATCCACCACAGAACTGCAGGAGGCCAAGAGAGGAATATGAAGAGAGCAACAGAGCAATGGTGGACACACTTGCTGAGGTGGCAAGAAGAGCTCACTCCAGCAGAGCAAAGTTGCTGGTTATGGGGGATTTCAACCACAGGAGATTGACTGGGAAAACCTGGAGCCACATGGGGGTCCCGAAACATGGAGAGCCAGGATGTTGGACGTGGTGCTGGAAAACCTCATGCACCAACATGTGAGAGGGGAGGATGAACCAGCAAGATTGGACCTTGTGTTCACCCTGGGCAGCTCAGACATTGAGGACATCAAGTATGAGAGTCCCCTAGGAGCTAGCGACCACGTGGTTCTGTGCTTTGAATACATAGTAGAGCTGCAAGTGGAGAGAATAACAGGAGTAGAATGGGAAAAGCCTGACTATAAAAGAGGGGACTACATAGGGTTGAAGAACTTCCTGCGGGAGGTCCAATGGGACAGAGAACTGGCAGGAAAGCCAGTAAATGAAATGATGGAATATGTAGCAACAAAATGCAAGGAGGCAGTGGAAAGGTTCATTCCCAAGGGCAACAGTAACAACGGGAAGACCAGAACGAGCCCCTGGTTTACCCGACGGTTTGTAAGGAGGCAAAAACAAAGTGCAATAGAGAATGGAAAAAGTACAGAAGGCAGAGAACACACGAAAATAGGGAGATCAATCGCAGAGCCAGGAATGAGTACGCACAGGTAAGGAGGGAGGCCCAGCGACAGTATGAAAATGCCATAGCATCGAGAATCAAGACTGACCCGAAACTGTTGTATAGCCACATCAGGAGGAAGACAACAGTCAAAGACCAGGTGATCAGATTAAGGACAGAAGGTGGAGAACTCACAAGAAATGATCAGGAGGTATGTGAGGAGCTGAACAGGAGATTTAAGGAAGTTTTTACAGTAGAGACAGGAAGGGCTGTGGGAAGACAGCACAGAAGGGAACATCAAGAGGGAATATACCAACAAGTGTTGGATGACATACGAACAACTGAGGAGGAGGTGAAGAAGCTCTTAAGTGACCTTGACACCTCAAAGGCGATGGGACCGGACATCTCCCCATGGGTCCTTAGAGAAGGAGCAGAGATGCTGTGTGTGCCTCTAACCACAATCTTCAACACATCCCTTGAAACTGGGCAACTACCTGAGAAATGGAAGACAGCTAATGTAGTCCCCATATTTAAGAAAGGAAACAGAAACGAGGCACTAAACTACAGACCTGTGTCTCTGACATGTATTGTGTGCAGTCATGGAGAAGATTATCAGGAGGAGAGTGGTCGAACACCTGGAAAGGAACAAGATTATAAATGAAAACCAGCATGGGTTCATGGAAAGCAAATCTTGTATCACAAACCTGGAGTTTTATGACAAGGTAACAGAAGTAAGACACGAGAGAGAGGGGTGGGTAGATTGCGTTTTCCTAGACTGCAGGAAGGCCTTTGACACAGTTCCCCACAAGAGATTAGTGCAGAAGCTGGAGGATCATGCACACGTAAAAGGAAGGGCACTGCAATGGATAAGGGAATACCTGACAGGGAGGCAGCAACGAGTCATGGTACGTGAAGAGGTATCACAGTGGGCGCCTGTTACGAGCGGGGTCCCACAGGGGTCAGTTCTAGGACCAGTGCTATTTTTGATATATGTGAACGACATGATGGAAGGAATAGACTCTGAAGTGTCCCTGTTCGCAGATGACGTGAAGTTGATGAGAAGAATTAAATCAGACGAGGATGAGGCAGGACTGCAAAGAGACCTGGAGAGGCTGGACATGTGGTCCAGTAACTGGCTTCTCGAATTCAATCCAGCCAAATGCAAAGTCATGAAGATTGGGGAGGGCAAAGAAGACTGCAGACAGAGTATAGGCTAGGTGGACAAAGACTACAGACTCACTCAGGAGAAAGACCTTGGGGTGACCATAACACCGAGCACATCACCGGAGGCACACATCAACCAAATAACTGCTGCGCATATGGGCGCCTGGCAAACCTGAGAATAGCGTTTCCGATACCTTAAGAAGGAATCGTTCAAGACACTGTACACTGTGTATGTTAGGCCCATGCTGGAGTATGCAGCACCAGTCTGGAACCCACACCTGGTCAAGCACGTCAAGAAGTTAGAGAAAGTACAAAGGTTTGCAACAAGGCTAGTCCAGAGCTCAAGGGAATGTCGTACGAGGAAAGGTTAAGGGAAATCGGACTGACGACACTGGAGGACAGAAGGGTCAGGGGAGACATGATAACGACATACAAGATACTGCGGGGAATAGACAAGGTGGACAGAGATAGGATGTTCCAGAGAGGGGACACAGGGACAAGGGGTCACAACTGGAAGCTGAAGACTCAGACGAGTCACAGGGACGTTAGGAAGTATTTCTTCAGTCATAGAGTTGTCAGCAAGTGGAATAGCCTAGCAAGTGAAGTAGTGGAGGCAGGAAACATACATAGTTTTAAGAAGAGGTATGACAAAGCTCAGGAAGCAGAGAGAGAGAGGATCCAGTAGCGATCAGTGAAGAAGCGGGGCCAGGAGCTGAGTCTCGACCCCTGCAACCACAATTAGGTGAGTACAATTAGGTGAGTACACACACATTCACACACACTGGAAGATAAAAGCGATCTCGTAAGAGCCTCATATCCTACACTGGCAGCTTATAATATCCTCCAATATCTTGATGGACATGATAAACAAGGTATCCATGGTCATATGTTTGGCCAAAAGTGAAAAATGCTGTGGCGGTGCGGTATGGGTGGGGTTTTGTTCGCCATGGGGATTGCGTTGTAAAACTCCTGGCCAGTTGTTTACACACTGGTTTTTGAGTTTTAGGAGGAATCACTGACCACGGGTTCAGATCCCACCCGTTCCCTGGTTTGCTTGCAATCGTGTAATTACGATTTCGTGAGTCATATTGATAATTATATATGCACACGCAAACATACACACACACACACACACACACACACACACACACACACACACACAAACACACACACACACACACACACACACACACACACACTCAGCCAGGAGCTGAGTCTCGACCCCTGCAACCACAATTAGGTGAGTACACACACATGCACGCACGCATACACGGTCTAAGTGTCTGTCGACAAGAGCCTTTGACAGATGACAACAAACATGGTTCGGAAGAATTTTTTTTGCTCTAAGGCAGAGAGAGAGAGAGAGAGAGAGAGAGAGAGAGAGAGAGAGAGAGAGAGAGAGAGAAAGGTGGCTTGACTGAATCTCAGCAACACACGGCTACACGGGCGCACACACCACATTATAGAGATAAACTCGCACATAACATTTGGCGAATGATGCCAAAATAATGAGGAGACTGCAAACTGAAGAGGATCAAATGAGGCTGTAGGCAGACTTGGTCAAACTTCAGGAATTACTCAATAAATTGCTACTCGAGTTTAGAGCGAACACAACCACATTAATGAAGATGGGAAGCGGGGAGGAGGAGGAGGAGGATTAGGAGGGGGGGGGGGACCGAAGACAAAGCACCACCTGGAACTAAAGAAAATGACGGAAGCAATTAAATACATCTTGGGATAATTATTAAAAATGTGTCCCCCCGCATCACACTCAGACGCGATAATATCAACGACGTTTTCTAAGTTCGCAAACATAAGAGTGCAGTTCAAAAATCTTGGAAAAGGCTCCTTCGGAACGCACAAGATTTAGGGAGGTATTCACAGTGGAGACAAAAAAGGCTTCCAGCAAACAGAAGTGGTAGGGTGCACCAGCAAGTGCTGGACACACTGCACACAACCGAGCAGGTGAAGAAACTGCTAAGTGAACTAGGCTCTTCTTTTTATGCTCGACCCTTCTTGACTGTGCATGCTCAGTGAGAAGCCTTAATCTAGTATGAAGGAAACTGAAACTTGAGATGGTTGAAAAGAGTGTATCCAAATTAGATTCAGAAATAAGGGAAAAACAGATATTTAGAAAGAATGAGAGAGCTGGGTCTTCCATCACTAGAAGATTGAAGAACAAGACGGGTTATTATTACGACATACAAAATGCTGTACCACACAAAACATCGTAATTCAGGCAAAAATATGTTCTTTGCCAGGAATATAAAGAACAAGAAGAAGATATGGTTGGAAATTACAGTCAAATGAGCTACAGGAATATTGGAAAAAATTCTTCTACGAAGGACCAGTGAAGAAGAATGCAGTGAGCAATGATATATTAGAAGTGGATTCCATTCTAAGGTTTCTAAACCAATGTTTATAAACAGATGGGCTATTTCACGTCAGCCAGTCGATAGTTAAAGGCAAGGCCAAGATCTAGAGCTCATCCCTTCCTCTTGCAAACTCAATTACGTAATTACACACACAATTGCACAAGCACGCGCACCCATAATGGCAAGGCATTTGCTAAGCTATTTCATTAAATTGACTCCTAGTGTCTCGTCTTCACTGTTGAGTTTATCAAATAATTTGTTCAAGTTATCAGTGGTTGTAACACATGCTATCTTTTCCAGGCTGCCACTCCAGCTTTATCCACTTACTTTATAAAGAAAGTTGTTCGAGCATTTTTTTTCGTCACACTGTCTTACTTTACGTGATTATCACGTCTCCTGTTTTCCTGGTGTCAGCGAAGACGCTACCGCTGTTGTCTGTCTTTTCTGGCGACTCACGTTCCTCCTTAGCTCTAAGAGCCATGATGATGATGATGATGATGATGATGATGATGATGATGATGATGATGATGATGATGATGATGATGATGATGATGATGATGATGATGATGATGATGATGATGATGATGATGATGATGATGATGATGATGATGATGCCGCTGCTGCTGCATGTCTCTTGACTTTCTCAAATATTTACATGTTGCATTTAAAGATGTGTGGATACTCGCTTCCACTGCCTTCAAATTTTAGTATTATATTCGTATAAGTTTGACTGGTTATGTTTATGTGTATGTGACCGCTTACCTTCTTGTGTCTATGGTGGTTGAATTCCATTTTCTTGATATCATATTGTATAACTTCAGCCTCTCGAGTCCTAACTTGTAAAACTGTGTGTCAGGTCTCTCAAGGAGAGACCTGACCTATGATATATACTATGTGTGGCACCGAAGATATTCTCTATGTGATGTTTATGTGCGAAAAGGAAGCCTCTGAGGCTCCCATAGCCGATGAAGCTTTAATGGAATGCTTGACGATTATCCTCATAGTCCTACTGACGAATCCCAGCTCAGGCTGACAGGTTTCCATCAGTCTTTACCAGCATGTATGTACGTATGTGTGTGTGTGTGTGTGTGTGTGTGTGTGTGTGTGTGTGTGTGTGTGTGTGTGTGTGTGTGTGTGTACTCACCTAATTGTGGTTACAGGGGTTGAGACTCAGCTTCTGGCCCAGCCTCTTCACTGATCGCTACTAGGTCCTCTCTCTCTCTCTCTGCTTCCTGAGCTATGTCATACCCCGTCTTAAAGCTATGTATGGTTCCTGCCTCCACTACATCACTTGTTAGGCTATTCCACTTCATGACTACTCTATTGCTGAAGAAATACTTCTTAACATCCCTGTGACTCGTCTGAGTCTTCAGCTTCCAATTGTGACCTCTTGTTTCTGTGTTCCCTCTCTGGAACATCCTGTCTCTATCCACCTTATCTATTCCACGCAGTATTTTTTATGTCGTTATCATGTCTCCCCTGACCCTCCTGTCCTCCAGTGTCGTCAGTCCGATTTCCCTCAACCTTTCTTCGTAGGACATTCCCCTGAGCTCCGGAACTAGCCTTGTTGCAAACCTTTGTACTTTAATTTCTTGACGTGCTTGACCAGGTGTGGGTTCCAAACTGGTGCTGCATACTCCAGTATGAGCCTGACGCACACAGTGTGTGTGTGTGTGTGTGTGCACGCGTGTTACACAGTATCAATACTCACCATTATTAAATTCCTGCAGGATTTTAGCGGGGACTGCAGCAAAGGCTGACGTTGTCGTCATTTCTCTCTCGGTGTGTTTACCATTTAAGTTAGGTCAGGTGGTGCGCATTACCATTACAAATGACCCTGTTTCCATAATTCCAACACATATGGCCAGATAACTAATACCATTTCCGTAATTCCAGGCCACTTGTTTTAAATACTCGCACCACCACCAACACCACCGTTACCTACCACCATTAGTAGCGCCATTCCCATCACCATACGCACTAACCCTCCCCCAGGATCGTCACCAACACTCCCCAGTATCACCAACACTTCCCAATATCACCAACGCTTCCCAATATCCCCAACACTTCCCAGTATCACCAACACTTCCTAGTATCACCAACACCACTTCTACTGTCACCATCCCCTCCACGGCAAGTATTACTTTCACCATCACAACCTCCTCCCACCACAACTACCAACGCTTGAACCAACACTTCAACAGCCACCACCACTCTAACCACCATCTCTACCACCACCGTTCATTATTATAATTAATGTCAAGAATTTTAAATTTAGAGAGAGAGAGAGAGAGAGAGAGAGAGAGAGAGAGAGAGAGAGAGAGAGAGAGAGAGAGAGAGAGAGAGAGAGAACTCGTTATCAAAGTTAAGTGTTTGGAAGTTTACAAGAGAGGGACCAACGTTGCCACTACCACTTTCAGCACCACAATCGCTACCAAAGTTAACTACTATATAAACACACACACACACACAACACACACACACACACACACACACACCACACACACACACACACACACACACACACACACAACAGGCCTAGTGTCTAATCGACATGTGCCTAGGACAAAATGGTAACTAACACGCACACACACACACACACACACACACACACACACACACACACACAAACACAAGTTAGTTGATGTGAAACAGGTAGGTCAGAGAGGTGTGACAGTATTAACTCCTTCACACTGGGTGGGGAGAGAGATCACCAGGAAGGAGCGACAGGGGAGAGCAAGTTAATATATACAAGGAGAATAGTGCAAACATAGCAAAATAAACGAGGAAACAAATAGAAATCCAGAGAAAAAAATATGGCGGAAGATGCAGAGGAAGAGGAGTAATCCAGGATAAATATAAAGAAGAAACATTAAATGGAAAAGAAAATCCTGGAAATTCGGGGAAAGGCCTCAGAAAAAGAAAGATTTCTGAAATTCATAAAACCAAATAACGAAGACAATGAAAGGAGAAGTGGAGGAGTAAACAAAGGGGAGAAAAGCTGAAGTAGGCTGACCAGGGGGCATGAGACACGGTAGAGAGAAAACAAAGCAAGTCTATATAACTGACACAGATTTAGTTGCTCAAAGCAAGAGACTGAGAGATCAGCATCTCCGGTCGATCAGGAGAGGAGACATGATCAGCTTCTCCGGGGGATCAGGAGAGGAGACATAATCAGCATCTCCAGTGGTCAGGAGACATGATCAGCAACTCCAGGGATCAGGAGAGGAGACATGATCAGCATCTCCAATGATCAGGAGACATGATCAGCATCTCCAGGGGATCAGGAGAGGAGACATAATCACCATCTCCAGTGGTCAGGAGACATGATCAGCAACTCCAGGGATCAGGAGAGGAGACATGATCAGCATCTCCAATGATCAGGAGACATGATCAGCATCTCCAGGGATCAGGAGAGGAGAGGATAGTAAAAATAGGTTATAGTGAGGGAAGACTGGGCGGGGAGGGGGGTTTAAACAGCTCGTGGTATGGGCTATCAACGACGGACAAGAATCTGGATGGAAAAGAAAGGCAAAATGATGATGATGAGAGGGAGAGAGAGAGAGAGAGAGAGAGAGAGGGGGGGGGAGGGAGAGAGAGAGAGAGACGGGAACGTAAGCGAAATTAACGAAATCTGTGGAAAAGCGAAATAACTGTTGTTTAAAAAAAAGCCTATTTGAAAAGATTTCGAACATCCATTTTTTAACCACGACGCTGCACCATCTTCCTCCTTCTTCAACTCTGACTCTATATTCATTACTTTCCATCAATCCCCTTTTCACTCTCCTTGCTTCCACCACTCTCCTTCCCCACTTTTACTCAACGTGCTGCTTCACCATACCACACGGAGTAGAGATCATTCGGCTCATAACCGAAATGTCCCAAGATCGAACTCTTGACAGGCGAAACGAATGGACACACTTTCCTTACATCCCAGCTGCCCCTGTCTAACCAACAGTAAAAAACAGGTACCTTTGTGCTAGTCTACTGTTGTGGGTCACATCCCGGGAAAAAGTGATTCGAAAATATGTCTGGAGCATATCAGGGCACAGGTGCGACTCGGATCCATGGCAAGCAAGTCCTAAAATTCACTGGTCTGAGAGTTTTAGGATACGCTTGCCACGGGTTCCAGTCGTACCCGTTCCGTGATTTGTTTACATTCGTGTTATTTACGATTTCGTGAGATACAAGAACGGGAGGGTCAACTTTAAATATATACATGAACTTGAAAGAATGAGAGGAAAACAGCTGTCATGATCTTTCAAGAGATGAAGATCATTAGGAGAATAATAATAAAAGGAATAGTTTCAGAGGAGGGGTGGATACTAAGATATTGATAAATGAAAGACAAATATAAGAACATAAGAACATAAGAAAGAAGGAACACTGCAACAGGCCTACTGACCCAAGCGGAGCAGGTCCATGTTTCCCCCCCGGATTAGACCAATGACCCACACCCCGGATTATCCCAGGGACCCACCCAGCCTGGTCATCTCCACTCAAGGATGGAGCACGGCACCAGACCCAGCAGCACAAGCTAGTCAGGTCAACTCACACCCACCCACACCTACTCATGTATTTATCTAACCTATTTTTAAAACTACACAACGTTTTAGCCTCAATAACTGTACTCGGGAGTTTGTTCCACTCATCCATAACTCTATTACCAAACCAGTGCTTTCCTATATCCTTCCTGAATCTGAATTTTTCCAACTTGAAACCATTGCTGCGAGTCCTGTCTTGGCTGGAAATTTTCAGCACACTATTTACATCCCCTTTATTTATTCCTGTTTTCCATTTATACACCTCGATCATATCCCCCCTAATTCTACGCCTTTCGAGAGAGTGCAGATTCAGGGCCCTCAGTCTATCCTCATAGGGAAGATTTCTGATACATGGGATCATCTTTGTCATCCTCCTTCGTACGTTTTCCAGAGCATTTATATCCATTCTGTAATACGGTGACCAGAACTGAGCAGCATAGTCTAAATGAGGCCTAACCAAGGATATATAGAGCTGAAG
>NC_069449.1:22539140-22566640 GCF_026875155.1 Cherax quadricarinatus
AAATTTTGCGCGGCAAAAATAAAAAAAAAAGTAAAGAAAACAAAGAGGAGCCCCAGGTTAAAATACTGATCTTAAGAGATTTATCAGCAGAGGAAAGTTGAGAGTCAGAACTAAGACTGGGAACGTGATGAGCAATGACGACGTTCTTGAGGTTCCATGTAAAGTACACAAGAAAAACCATAGGAGGAGAGGAGCCAACAACACTTGTCCTGGCTAAAGCCCTAGACTATTCTGAGTACAGTCTAGGAGGATAAAACTTAGAAATATCAGTGAAAGATGAGGGCCTCGTACTGAACATCACATCAACTTAATGCTTGAGTGCACTTCAACAGCAGGACTTCAGAGACATATACAACACCAGGGAGCTTTACAAAAGCATTCAGAGACCTAAAAATGAAACTTTCAGGATATTTCAGGCAGCGTACGTCAAGCCTATCGTGAGGTACGTGACTCAGACATGGACCTCCCACTATATCAGGCACGTGCACAAAAATAATCGCAAGTCGACCACTCCAATAGCTGAAAGAATACACTCCGACGAGAGACTCAAAAAAACATCATTCCAACTTGCATAAATACTAGAAAAAATACACAGAGCCGATAGGAATAAACTATAGAGTGAGAGGACAAAGGGAACACATGTGGAAGCTAAAATAAAATGAGTTTTATGAATGTAAGAAAGCATTTTTATGTCTCAAAGAGCTGAAAAGAAAAAGTTGAATGAGAAAGTGATGGAAGAAAACTTACACGGTTTAGGAGTAATAATAAGACTCTAGACTAGAGGGTAGACACCAGTAATACCAGTCTACATAGTTTAAAGGGCGGGCTTAGGAGCTGAGAATAGAACCCAGCAAACACAAATCGGTGAGTACCTGCTATCATTTTTGCACCTCCACCGCACGTGTCCCAATTTCCTGTTTTTTCCACCTCCCCCTCCCTCTTTCCCCTCACCCCTGGCCCACCTTACCCATTTCCAGAGTTGCAGTGTAGCCAGATAAGCACCGCTGGATATTGCCAAACTTCCAGCCAACTTGTCCCCGACCAGTATGTTCAAACAATTGTCGTAGATATTTATTTATCTGGCTACACGCGCGCCTGGCCCCGCATCCCACGTTGAATACTAAACAGGCAAACAGCTGGCAAGCGTACTACCTCAACTCCATTGTCAACAACACACACAAAAACGATTTTGTTGAATACTCTCATAATTTTATTATTTCTCTGACTGAGATCGACTGAGCAGGGAGGTTTCCTTGTACTATTTCGGTCATATGTGCCCATTTTGTTTATAGTTTCGTATGTATGTAGCAATATAGACAGTCATTTGAATTGTGATATCTGTGCACTTCTGCAGGACCGTTATTGAACATGTGATGTTGAATGTTTTCTTTACTGGACCACCCTACATACATATACATACATACATATAATATATATATATATATATTATATATATATATATATATATATATATATATATATATATATATATATATATATATATATATATATATTATATTGCATGCATGCAAAACAACCACTCTGAAAGAATAGAGAAATTCCAAGCGCTTTCGTGACTACTCACATTATCAAGGAACTGAACTATCAGGCAAACAGCCTGATAATGTGAGTAGTCACGAAAACGCTTGGAATTTCTCTATTCTTTCAGAGTGGTTGTTTTGCATATTCTGAAATCACCTGTTTACTGTGATTTTATTGCATATATATAATATATATATATATAATATATATTATATATATATATATATATATATAATATATATATATTATATATATATATATATATATATATTTATGCGTGTGTGTGTGTGTGTGTGTGTGTGTGTAATTTTAAATATATTATTTACTATGGAATACAAAGTGTGTGTCTGACTCTGAGGCCCACCTGTGACTCCAGCCTCCGGGGCCTGCCTGTGGTCCAGCCTCCAGGGGCTGCCTGTGGTCCAGCCTCTGGGGGCTTCCTAGTGTCAAGCCTCCGGCCACATGCTTTTCATACCGGGCACATCTCTACGCTACCCTGGGCAGCAGCTTCGTGGCGGCTTCTGGGGGCAGTGGTAGCTTCACCTCCCTCTTCCTTACCCAACCTAACCGACGTGTTAGTTGATCACTCACTACTCAACCCTGATTGTTGGTTACGGGAAGGTTAAACTGGTGGGGAGAGGCAGGTTTCACCGAAGGGAGAGTTACTCCAGTTTCGTGAATCAAAAACCCTTCACCGGCTTCTACGCACCTTCCCTCGGTGAAGCCCCAAGAGGGCAGTCTCAAATATTAGGTCAACTGTAGCTTTTGGTCATAAGACCAAGGCTTCCCTCACTCTGGTCTGGCATACGAGGACCCGCTAACTGGAACACAATCAACACGCAATCAGCAGCTTCTCTGATTTTCATTGAGTAGATGAAGGATCGAGCCTCCACTCCTTACCCCGAATGGTGTATACGTTCCATAATATTATTATTATTATTATTATTATTATTATTATTATTATTATTATTATTGTTATTATTATTATTATTATTGTTAGTTATTATTATTTGTGAATTCCATACACACAGGAATTTTCTCTCATATAAAAATGTGTCATCTATTTAACCCATTAACTGCTACGAGGTTCGTCTCATAATAATATCTTTATTTCTACAAGTACAAGTACAAGGTATACAGACCATAGCTGACGTCAGTGACACTACTATATAGAAAGCCGCTTGTTATGCAGAGCATTTCGGGCAAATTAAGTTAGTTTTGTCCCAGGATGCAACCCACACCAGTCGACTAACACCCAGGTACCCACTTTACTGATGGGTGAACATAGACAACCGGTGTAAGGAAACACGCCCAGTGTTTCTACCCTCGCCGAGAATCGAACCCGGACTCTTCACCGTGTGAAGCGAGAGTTTTTGCTAGCAGGCCACGGGTCAGCACCAACTATTGTCAGATACACTTGTCGATAGACACTTGTCGTGTTTAGTGTATGTGATATTCGTAGTCCTGGGTGTTGATACCCACATAAGTGTACTTTAGTCTTGGTACACACACTGTGTGTATCCTGGATCTTGGCACCACTGTACACGATCTTACAATTACTGCTCACAAAACTCCATTCCAACTTTTACCTTCCAGGTTGGTCACTTCCGATCCTCGCAGGAATCCAGCGCTGCTGAATCGATTGCCAGTGAAATGCAGAGTGCGTCGGGCAAACTGAGTTCGTCGGGCAAGCTGAGTGCGTCGGGCAAGCACAGTGTGTGTCCATTGAATTTGAATGATTCGCCGGTACATGTCCCGGCACCGGGTGTTTTCCAGATGGTGACCCGGCGTCCAGTCCGCAAGGAGTGAGTCGGTCGAGCAAATCCTCAGGGAAGTTAAGGAAGGCATCGTGTCAGTCGGCTAACAATAACATTATGTCTGTCTACAGCCCTATTTTATAATACCACTGTTTACTGAAGCCTCAGACTTAAAATAATAATAATAATAATATTTATTTATTTTATTATCACACTGGCCGATTCCCACCAAGGCAGGGTGGCCCGAAAAAGAAAAACTTTCACCATCATTCACTCCATCACTGTCTTGCCAGAAGGGTGCTTTACACTACAGTTTTTAAACTGCAACATTAACACCCCTCCTTCAGAGTGCAGGCACTGTACTTCCCATCTCCAGGACTCAAGTCCGGCCTGCCGGTTTCCCTGAATCCCTTCATAAATGTTACTTTGCTCACACTCCAACAGCACGTCAAGTATTAAAAACCATTTGTCTCCATTCACTCCTATCAAACACGCTCACGCATGCCTGCTGGAAGTCCAAGCCCCTCGCACACAAAACCTCCTTTACCCCCTCCCTCCAACCCTTCCTAGGCCGACCCCTACCCCGCCTTCCTTCCACTACAGACTGATACACTCTTGAAGTTATTCTGTTTCGCTCCATTCTCTCTACATGTCCGAACCACCTCAACAACCCTTCCTCAGCCCTCTGGACAACAGTTTTGGTAATCCCGCACCTCTCCTAACTTCCAAACTACGAATTCTCTGCATTATATTCACACCACACATTGCCCTCAGACATGACATCTCCACTGCCTCCAGCCTTCTCCTCGCTGCAACATTCATCACCCATGCTTCACACCCATGTAAGAGCATTGGTAAAACTATACTCTCATACATTCCCCTCTTTGCCTCCAAGGGCAAAGTTCTTTGTCTCCACAGACTCCTAAGTGCACCACTCACCCTTTTCCCCTCATCAATTCTATGATTCACCTCATCTTTCATAGACCCATCCGCTGACACGTCCACTCCCAAATATCTGAATACATTCACCTCCTCCATACTCTCTCCCTCCAATCTGATATCCAGTCTTTCATCACCTAATCTTTTTGTTATCCTCATAACCTTACTCTTTCCTGTATTCACTTTTAATTTTCTTCTTTTGCACACCCTACCAAATTCATCCACCAATCTCTGCAACTTCTCTTCAGAATCTCCCAAGAGCACAGTGTCATCAGCAAAGAGCAACTGTGACAACTCCCACTTTATGTGTGATTCTTTATCTTTTAACTCCACGCCTCTTGCCAAGACCCTCGCATTTACTTCTCTTACAACCCCATCTATAAATATATTAAACAACCACGGTGACATCACACATCCTCGTCTAAGGCCTACTTTTACTGGAAATAATTTCCCTCTTTCCTACATACTCTAACTTGAGCCTCACTATCCTCGTAAAAACTCTTCACTGCTTTCAGTAACCTACCTCCTACACCATACACCTGCAACATCTGCCACATTGCCCCCCTATCCACCCTGTCATACGCCTTTTCCAAATCCATAAATGCCACAAAGACCTCTTTAGCCTTATCTAAATACTGTTCACTTATATGTTTCACTGTAAACACCTGGTCCACACACCCCCTACCTTTCCTAAAGCCTCCTTGTTCATCTGCTATCCTATTCTCCGTCTTACTCTTAATTCTTTGAATAATAACTCTACCATACACTTTACCAGGTATACTCAACAGACTTATCCCCCTATAATTTTTGCACTCTCTTTTGTCCCCTTTGCCTTTATACAAAGGAACTATGCATGCTCTCTGCCAATCACTAGGTACTTTACCCTCTTCCATACATTTATTAAATAATTGCACCAACCACTCCAAAACTATATTCCTACCTGCTTTTAACATTTCTATCTTTATCCCATCAATCCCGGCTGCCTTACCCCCCTTCATTTTACCTACTGCCTCACGAACTTCCCCCACACTCACAATTGGCTCTTCATCACTCCTACAAGATGTTATTCCTCCTTGCCCTATACACGAAATCACAGCTTCCCTATCTTCATCAACATTTAACAATTCCTCAAAATATTCCCTCCTTCCCAATACCTCTAACTCTCCATTTAATAACTCTCCTCTCCTATTTTTAACTGGCAAATCCATTTGTTCTCTAGGCTTCCTTAACTTGTTAATCTCACTCCAAAACTTTTTCTTATTTTCAACAAAATTTGTTGATAACATCTCACCCACTCTCTCATTTGCTCTCTTTTTACATTGCTTCACCACTCTCTTAACCTCTCTCTTTTTCTCCATATACTCTTCCCTCCTTGCATCACATCTACTTTTTAAAAACTTCTCATATGCTAACTTTTTCTCCCTTACTACTCTCTTTACATCATCATTCCACCAATCGCTCCTCTTCCCTCCCGCACCCACTTTCCTGTAACCACAAACTTCTGCTGAACACTCTAACACTACATTTTAAACCTACCCCATACCTCTTCGACCCCATTTCCTATGCTCTCATTATCCCATCTATCCTCCAATAGCTGTTTATATCTTACCCTAACTGCCTCCTCTTTTAGTTTATAAACCTTCACCTCTCTCTTCCCTGATGCTTCTATTCTCCTTGTATCCCATCTACCTTTTACTCTCAGTGTAGCTACAACTAGAAAGTGATCTGATATATCTGTGGCCCCTCTATAAACATGTACATCCTGAAGTCTACTCAACAGTCTTTTATCTACCAATACATAATCCAACAAACTACTGTCATTTCGCCCTACATCATATCTTGTATACCTATTTATCCTCTTTTTCTTAAAATATGTATTACCTATAACTAAACCCCTTTCTATACTAAGTTCAATCAAAGGGCTCCCATTTTCATTTACACCTGGCACCCCAAACTTACCTAATACACCCTCTCTAAAAGTTTCTCCTACTTTAGCATTCAGATCCCCTACCACAATTACTCTCTCACTTGGTTCAAAGGCTCCTATACATTCACTTAACATCTCCCAAAATCTCTCTCTCTCCTCTACATTCCTCTCTTCTCCATTTGCATACACGCTTATTATGACCTACTTTTCGCATCCAACCTTTACTTTAATCCACATAATTCTTGAATTTACACATTCATATTCTCTTTTCTCCTTCCATAACTGATCCTTCAACATTACTTCTACCCCTTCCTTTGCTCTAACTCTCTCAGATACTCCAGATTTAATCCCATTTATTTCCCCCCACCGAAAATTCCCTACCCCCTTCAGCTTTGTTTCGCTTAGGGCCAGGACATCCAACTTCTTTTCATTCATAAAATCAGCAATCATCTGTTTCTTGTCATCCGCACTACATCCACGCACATTCAAGCATCCCAGTTTTATAAAGTTTTTCTTCTTCTCTTTTTTAGTAAATGTCTACAGGAGAAGGGGTTACTAGCCCATTGCTCCCGGCATTTTAGTCGCCTTATACGACACGCATGGCTTACGGAGGAAAAGATTCTTTTCCACTTCCCCATGGACAATAGAAGAAATAAAGAAGAAACAAAGAACTATTTAGAAAAAGGAGAAAAAACCTAGATGTATGTATATATATTGCATGTGCGTGTCTGTGAAGTGTGACCAAAGTGTAAGTTGGAGTAGCAAGATATCCCTGTTATCTAGCGTGTTTATGAGACAGAAAAAGAAACCAGCAATCCTACCATCATGCAAAACAGTTACAGGTTTCTGTTTCACAGTCATCTGGCAGGACGGTAGTACTTCCCTGGGTGGTTGCTGTCTACCAACCTACTACCTATAATAATAATAATAATAATAATAATAATAATAATAATAATAATAACAATGATAATAATAATAATTATTATTATTTAATTATTATATATAATTATTATTATTATTATTATTATTATTTATTATTATTATTATTATTTTTTATTATTATTATTTTATTATTATTATTATTATTATTATTATTATATTCATGGAGTGTAAGACACAATGCGGGTTATGGCATTTTATAGTAAATAAACTTTATCAGTTCACACAGAGAATTAGAAGACATGGGGTCCTGAGGTCATGAAGTCACAAGCGATTATCCAGCCGAGTAAGTGAGGTTAGGTGATCTGTGTCAAGCACTGGGAGAATAACCCTCGCTAGAACTTAGAGATTGTGAATGATTCTGAGTGTCGATTAATGTTATTGTGGCTATTATTGCAGATTGTAAACATAATCTGCTGCGGCGGTCACTTTCTTTGATGATAAGTCCTGCTTCTGGGAAGTTCATAAGGTTGAGTGCGCGCATTAACGGGTTCTTTGACTCTGGAAGTCTCACCGACATAATCCTGTCACAACCCTCGCATGGTATGGTGTTCATTGTCTTCCATTTCTTGATTAAGTCTTTTATGGTTCCAGATGAAATGCTGGTGACAAATATTGGCTTTAGCTAAGGTATTGGGAAAGTTGTTGTTGGTACAATATATCTGCTGGTGCCGTGGTGGAACTAGAGTTGTGTAGTATCTTCTCGGCTTTCTTCTCGCAGTCGGTGATGAAATATTTTGGGCAGTGAAGTTCACTGAAAACCCGATTTATATTACTTCAATTTTCTTCAAGGGATGAGGAAGAGATTCTGTTTGCTCTTAATTAGAATCCAGCGGTGATCCCAGGCTTGGTACTGTCGTCGCCATTATTGTTTGCTGTTATGCCTTAGACTTTGCAGTCATGTTCATCGCCATTTTTTTTCGAGTCAGCACGTCTAGGAGGCGAATCTGTCTTTTACTGTCGTCGTCAGTAGTAAACGTATGGGAAGATCCCACCGTATGATGGTTTGGGGAGATTCAAAGGCCTGCCCCGGGCTGATCTTTTTATGTTCCTGGGTCCTTTATCTTCTGCACTTTTTCCATTCTCTAGTGCACTTAGTTTTTGCTTCCCTACACTTTTGGGTGAACCAAGGACACGTTCTGGTGTTCCCATTATTTCTGTTTCCCTTGGGAACGCTGAGGCGTCGGGGAAAGGATGGGGTTCAAGTTAACCGAGACTCGCCATGTTTATTTTTACTATGTGGGGTTTCCGTGTAATGACAAAGGATATCGTCGAAGTATCTTTCCAAGAAAAGTGGAAGGGGATAAAAACATACGTGGAAAAAGACTTTTTGTACATTAAAGACATATATTAGAGGAAACGTTTCGCCACAGTGGGAAACTTTCCCCTCTAGTAAATGCCTAACTATAAATGTCTTTTTTTTCAACATATCTTACCATGTTACCCTTGGGGGATAACATTTCATCCCCCTCTCTCTCTCTCCCCCCCTTTTCCCCCCCTTTTTTCCTCTTCCTCTTCATTACAGTCCCATGTATAGGCGGGCTATGAAAACCAAACTTCAAAGTCTAACCAAACCAAAAATAAATGTGTACAATCTTTTCGCATCACCGCCTAGAACCAACTCACGACTCTGATAACACGACGCTAAAACCCATAACTCACGACATCGTGATAACACACCTAAACCAAAATCACACATCGTGAAACCACCTAAACCATAACTCACGAAAAACGTGATAACAGACGCTGAACCATAATCACACATCGTGATAACAGACCTAAAACCCTAACTACGACACCCGTAAACACGACCTAAACCATAACTCCGACTCGTGATAACACACCTAAACCATAACCACGACATCGTGATAACACGACGCAGAACCATAACTCAAAATCGTGAAACACAGCGCTAGAACCATAACTCACGAACTGAAACCCAATGCTAGAACCAAGTGTAGGACGTCCTGGATTCTATTTATGAACGCATAGAATCTGTTCCACTTTCACTCGAATATAATTAAATAAATTTTATTGTCGTTCAGTTTTACAGCGGAGCTCAAAATTCACGGAGGAAGGTCATTCATCTCCTGGGAAATGAGAGGGAATCAGAAATGATCAAAGAAAATAAAGGCCCTTTACTACATCGATGGGTTTTTTTTTTTATGATTTGATTACACAAATAACTCGTAAATAGAAGAAACTTATGAGTTTGTCCTTCTTGAGTATATAAGTTCTTTGCTTCAAAGTTTTAGGACTAAGGACAAATACTGCCCTTCCTTCCCCCGACTCTGCCCTTTCCCTTCCCCCCAAAATACGCCCTCCCTTCCCTTTCCCTTTAAAGAGACTCGGCCCTGTCCTTCCAGAAACTACGCCCCTTCCCTTTCCCAGAGATTACGGGCCCCCCCTTCCTCAAGACTCATGTCTACCCCGTACTACTCCCTGTTAACCCAGAAACTACTGCCCTTTCCCTTTCCCCAGACTTGGCTCTTCCTTTTCCTTCCTTTCCCATAGATCACAACTTAAACCCTTCCCCAGATACTACGACAAAGCTTCCAATTCCACAAAAACTGTCAAAAGCGATTCCACATCTTTCAAATTTAGCCCCCGAAATTCCTAGCACAAGTGCTATATTTCCCAGCAGCGTCACCCGCACAACACGTCCAATTTTGCTTTGGTATTCATAGTCAAAATTTTATCTGTGGGAAATGGGCCCTTTTTTGGGTTTGCTTTGGAGATAAAAAAAATCCCCCTTTGCATACATAGGAGTGTTCTTGTGACTCTTAATTAAAATGTTGACACTAACCCCTTCGAAGAGTGGGGAACCCTCCGGAGGTGGGGGGAATTTACCCAGATGGAGAACTCTACCGGGGAGGGGAGAATCCAGGAGAGTGGGCCCTTTGGGGGGGGAAAACCTACCGCTTCTCTATTGTCTTCCCTTATGTCCTAGAATTTTTTGTTGATAAAACCACTGGGGGCGAAACGTCTACAAAAAGTACCCAGATGTTGCACGTGGTTAAAAATCCATCAGTTTCTACCCCCGTCCCGGTGGATACCGTACAGTTGGGGGGACCATCTGTGGATACCGTCACGGGTTTGGGCCAGTCTGGGGGTACCGTAAGCTGGGTGGCCATCTGGTGGAACCGTACAGCGGGGGGGACCAGTCTGGTGGGTACCATACAGCTGGGTGGTCATCTGGTGGATACCGTACGCTGGGTGGCCATTTTGGGGGTACCCTACGCTGGGGACCAGTCTGGTGGATACCGTACAGCTGGGTGGACCAGTCTGGTGGATACCGTACAGCTGGGTGGACCAGTCTGGTGGATACCGTACAGCTGGGTGGATCAGTCTGGTGGATACCGTACAGCTGGGTGGACCAGTCTGGTGGATACCGTACAGCTGGGTGGACCAGTCTGGTGGATACCGTACAGCTGGGTGGACCAGTCTGGTGGATACCGTACAGCTGGGTGGACCAGGCTGATGGATACCGTAAGGCTGGGTGGACCAGGCTGATGGATACCGTAAGGCTAGGTGGACCAGGCTGGTGGATACCCTACGGCTGGGTGGACCAGGCTGATGGATACCGTAAGGCTAGGTGGACCAGGCTGGTGGATACCCTACTGCTGGGTGGACCAGGCTGATGGATACCGTAAGGCTAGGTGGACCAGTCTGGTGGATACCGTACAGCTGGGTGGACCAGTCTGGTGGATTCCGTACGGCCTCGTGAGCCCAAGAGTAGTCCATCCAGCCTCACGTATGACCTTCCGTTCCCCTCCGCTGATTTCGCTAGACCGGCGGATCGAATGAGAGAGTGTGAGGGAGAGGCTGTTCAAGCAGCGGTAGCAAACTGCTCTAACTGTTAACCTGGCTGTTTAAAGCCTCGGAATTTGCTGTTAATAATCAAAGTTTGTCAAAGCTGTTGTGTGTGTGTGTGTGTGTGTGTGTGTGTGTGTGTGTGTGTGTACTCACCTATTTGTACTCACCTATTTGTGGTTGCAGGGGTCGAGTCACAGCTCCTGGCCCCGCCTTTTCGCTGATTGCTACTAGGTCTTCTCTCTCCCTGCCCCATGAGCTTTATCATACCTCGCTTTAAAACTATGTATGGTTCCCGCCTCCACTACGTCACTTTCTAGGCTATTCCACGGCCTGACTACTCTATGACTGAAGAAATACTTCCTAACATCCCTTTGATTCATCTGAGTCTTCAACTTCCAATTGTGACTTTGTGTCTTGTGTCCCTTCTCTGGAACTCCCGTCTTTGTCCACCTTGTCTATTCCGCCCAGTATTTTATATGTCGTTATCATGTCCCCCCTGACCCTCCTGTCCTCCAGGGGTCGTCAGGCCAAATTTCCCTCAACCTTCCTTCGTAGGACAATTCCCCGTAGCTCTGGGACTAGTTTGTTGCAAACCTTTGCACTTTCTCTAATTTCTTGAGTACTTGAACTGGGTTTGTGGATTCCAAACTGGTGCTGCATACTCCGTATGGGCCTGACTTAAATGGTATACAGAGTCTTGAACGAATCCTTACTGAGGTATCGGAACGCTATCCGTAGGTTTGCCAGGCGCCCGTATGCTGCAGCAGTTATCTGATTGATGTGCGCCTCAGGAGATATGCTCGGTGTTATACTCACCCCCAGATCTTTTTCCTTGAGTGAGGTTTGCAGTCTTTGGCCATCTAAACTATATTGTGCCTGTGGTCTTCTTTGCCCTTCCCCAATCTTCATGTGTGTGTGTGTGTGTATGTGTGTGTGTGTGTGTGTGTGTACAGCGGCGTTAACACCCTCCGCGTCAGCTGCTGCAGTCATTATTGGCGTATACTTATTATGACAAGTCCAATTTATTCCGGCGTAATTTGCGTTATGTCCACCGTCACCCGCCTCCGGGGCTACTCTAACCCTCCCCTGAAGCTACTCTAACCCACCCCTGGGGCTACTCTAACCCTCTCCCGGGGAAACTCTCACCCACCCCCGGGCTACCGTGGACCAAAAAATAATTTAAAAATAATAATAATAATAATAATAATAATAATAATAATAATAATAATAATAACGATACAATAATATTAATTTAAAAAACATTTTAAAGGTGATCAGAATTTTATATGTATATATATATAAACATATATAAATATATATATAATATAATATATATATATATATATTATATATATATATATATAATATATATATATATATAATATATTATATTATATTATATATATTCTATACATAATTCGTCGTGACATTAAGATATTTTTCATCAATATATTTAATATAAAACATTGGGATTGTCATCAGAAATAAAAAAAATGAATTTCTGTAGAACTTTATTTTTTTTGTGTGAAATAAAGTCATGATCTGCGGCAGCTTTTGTTGAGTGTGAATATTGACCAGTGTTGTGAGCTGCGGCAGCTTTTGTTGAGTGTGAATATTGACCAGTGGTGTGAGCTGCGGCAGCTTTCGTTGAGTGTGAATACTGATCAGTGTTGTGAGCTGCGGCAGCTTTTGTTGAGTGTGAATATTGACCAGTGGTGTGAGCTGCGGCAGCTTTTGTTGAGTGTGAATATTGACCAGTGTTGTGAGCTGCGGCAGCTTTTGTTGAGTGTGAATATTGGGCCAGTGGTGTGAGCTGCGGCAGCTTTTTGTTGGTGTGAATATTGACCAGTGGTGTGAGCTGCGGGCAGCTTTTGTTGAGTGTGAATATTGACCAGTGGTGTGAGCTGCGGGAGCTTTTGTTGAGTGTGAAATATTGACCATGGTGTGAGCTGCGGCAGCTTTTGTTTAGTGTGAATATTGACCAGTGGTGTGAGCTGCGGCAGCTTTTGTTGAATGTGGGAAAATTGACCAGTGGTTTTGATCTGCGGCAGCTTTTGTTGAGTGTGAATATTTACCAGTGTTGTGAGCTGCGGTAGGGTTTTGTTGAGTGTGAATATTGACCAGTGGTGCGAGCTGCGGCCAGCTTTTGTTGAGTGTGATATTGACCAGTGGTGTGAGCTGCGGCGCTTTTGTTGAGTGTGAATATTGACCAGTGGGTGTGAGCTGCGGCAGCTTTCGTTGAGTGTGAATATTGACAGTGGTGGTGGCTGCGGCAGCTTTTGTTGAGTGTGAATATTGACCAGTGGTGTGAGCTGCGGCAACTTTTGTTGAGTGTGAATATTGACCAGTGGTTGTGAGCTGCGGCGCTTTTGTTGGTGTGAATATTGACCAGTGGTGTGAGCTGCGACAGCTTTTGTTGAGTGTTGAAATATTGACCAGGGGGTTGTGAGCTGCGGCAGCTTTTGTTGAGTGTAAATATTGACCAGTGGTGCAAGCTGCGCAGCTTTTTTTTGAGTGTGAATATTGACCAGTGGTGTGAGCTGCGGCAGCTTTTTTTTGAGTGTGAAAATTGACCAGTGGTGTGAGCTGCGACAGCTTTTGTTGAGTGTGAATATTGACCAGTGGGGTGAGCTGCGGCACTTTTTGTGAGTGGTAAATATTGACCAGTGGTGCAAGCTGCGACCCGCTTTTGTTGGAGTGTGAATATTGACCAGTGGTGTGAGCTGCGGCAGCTTTTGTTGAGTGTAAATATTGACCAGTGGTGCAAGCTGCGACAGCTTTTGTTGAGTGTGAATATTGACCAGTGGGTTTTGCTGGGCCCGCTTTTGTTGAGTGTGAATATTGACCAGTGGTGTGAGCTGCGACAGCTTTTGTTGAGTGTGAATATTGACCAGTGGTGTGAGCTGCGGCAGCTTTTGTTGAGTGTGAATATTGACCAGTGGTGTGAGCTGCGGCAGCTTTTGTTGAGTGTGAATATTGACCAGTGGTGTGAGCTGCGGCAGCTTTTGTTGAGTGTGAATATTGACCAGTGGTGTGAGCTGCGGCAACTTTTGTTGAGTGTGAATATTGACCAGTGGTGTGAGGTGCGGCAGTTTTTGGGTTGAGTGTAAATTATTGACCAGTGGTGTGAGCTGCGACAGTTTTTGTTGATTTGTGAATACTGACCAGTGGTGTGAGCTGCGGCAGCTTTTGTTGAGTGTGAATATTGACCAGTGGTGTGAGCTGCGGCAGCTTTTGTTGAGTGTGAATATTGACCAGTGGTGTGAGCTGCGGCAGCTTTTGTTGAGTGTAAATATTGACCAGTGGTGCAAGCTGCGACAGCTTTTGTTGAGTGTGAATATTGACCAGTGGTGTGAGCTGCGGCAGCTTTTGTTGAGTGTGAATATTGACCAGTGGTGTGAGCTGCGACAGCTTTTGTTGAGTGTGAATATTGACCAGTGGTGTGAGCTGCGGCAGCTTTTGTTGAGTGTGAATATTGACCAGTGGGGGTGAGCTGCGGGCAGCTTTCGTTGAGTGTGAATATTGACCAGGGGGTTTTGTGAGCTGCTGCAGCTTTGTTGAGTGTGAATATTGACCAGTGGTGTGAGCTGCGGCAGCTTTTGTTGAGTGTGAATATTGACCAGTGGTGTGAGCTGCGGTAGCTTTTGTTGAGTGTGAATATTGACCAGTGGTGTGAGCTGCGGTAGCTTTTGTTGAGTGTGAACATTGACCAGTGGTGTGAGCTGCGGCAGCTTTTGTTGAGTGTGAACATTGACCAGTGGTGTGAGCTGCGGCAGCTTTTGTTGAGTGTGAACATTGACCAGTGGTGTGAGCTGCGGCAACTTTGAAGATTCAGACACATGTGCAACAGTTGGGTGTCTTGATTGTTGAAACGTTACGCCTACACAGTAGACTTCTTCAGTCAAATAC
Source organism: Cherax quadricarinatus (assembly GCF_026875155.1). Classification (NCBI taxonomy): domain Eukaryota; kingdom Metazoa; phylum Arthropoda; class Malacostraca; order Decapoda; family Parastacidae; genus Cherax; species Cherax quadricarinatus. Next base: position 22,553,970 of record NC_069449.1, read on the forward strand.
AAAGGCAGCAGTAGTGATGAAATAAAGATGATGTAATCAGTCCACCAACCTTGAAGAAAAAGTATATGAGGTGGTCAGTCCCTCAGCCTGGAGAAGTGTTCAGCTCCACAGTCTGGAACGATATCGTTCCAGACCATGGAACGGAACGAAGGGATAGATGAACAAAAATCTGAAAAATGAAATAGGTAAATCAAAACACACACACACACACACACGCACAAACACACACACACACACACACCACACACACACACACACAAAAACACACACCCCACACACAAACACACACAAAAGCGCGCACACAGAGGCAAACACAGCAGTTAGTAGAGTACCCAAAACGCAACCAAAAAACATTGAAACAAACACAATGGCCCTCACAGCCTTCTTTCTCTCTTTTTTTTCTCCCAGAGTGTCCGGAGAGCATGAGTGAGGGGGTGAAGGGGTAGGGGAAGGGGTGAAGGGGAAGGGGATAGGGGTGAGGGGGAAGGGGAAGGGGGATAGGGTTTAGGGGGGAAGGGGGAAGGGGATAGGGTTTGAGGGGAAGGGAAGGGGTTGAAGAGGTAGGATGAAAGGGTGAAAGGGTAAGGGGAAGGGGTTGAAGGGTAGGGAGAAGGGAGTGAGAGGGATTAGGGTTAGGAGGGCAGGTGAGGGGTGTGAGTAGGTGAAGGGGTTTGGGTGGGTAGGAGGGGGAGTGTGGGGTTGAGTGGGTAGGTAGGAGGGGAGTGTGGGGTTGAGGGGTAGGTAGGAGGGGAGTGTGGGGTTGGGTGGGTTGGTAGGAGGGGAGTGTGGGGTTGGGTGGGTTGGTAGGAGGGGAGTGTGGGGTTGGGTGGGTTGGTAGGAGGGGAGTGTGGGGTTGGGTGGGTTGGTAGGAGGGGAGTGTGGGGTTGAGTGGGTAGGTAGGAGGGGAGTGTGGGGTTGGGTGGGTTGGTAGGAGGGGAGTGTGGGGTTGAGTGGGTTAGTAGGAGGGGATTGTGGGGTTGAGTGGGTAGGTAGGAGGGGAGTGTGGGGTTGGGTAAGTAGGTAGGAGGGAAGTGTGGGGTTGAGTGGGTTAGTAGGAGAGGTGGAGGAATTAGATAGGAAGTTTGAAGGGGTGGTGGGTGCGGAATACACTTCTAGCCTCTAATTTCTTGAAGAGTGAGACACTTATGCAACATATGGGAATCTTTTCTGAAGAAACGTTTCGCCACACAGTGTCTTCATCAGTCCAATACAAATCAGAAGGGTGTAAGGAGAGGAGGAGTTTGAGGTAATCAGTCCCTTAGCCTGGAGTCGATGTGTTCAGTCCATCAGTCTTGTAGAATGTACAGCATAGGGCCGTAGACGTGGCTTATATACTGTAGTCAGGTGAGGCGAAGCAGCAGGAGGCGGGGTCATAGTGGTACCATCCACTAGTCGAAGTAGGTCTTCGTCCAAAGGATGGACAAGATTGAGGAATTCTTTGTATCAAGATCCCTAGTGGATTGTACCACTATGACCCCGCCTCCTGCTGCTTCGCCTCACCTGACTACAGTATATAAGCCACGTCTACGGCCCTATGCTGTACATTCTACAAGACTGATGGACTGAACACATCGACTCCAGGCTAAGGGACTGATTACCTCAAACTCCTCCTCTCCTTACACCCTTCTGATTTGTATTGGACTGATGAAGCCACTGTGTGGCGAAACGTTTCTTCAATAAAGATTCCCATATGTTGCATAAGTGTCTCACTCTTCAACTTCTCGGTTTTAAACCATTTATCACTCTAAATTCTTACAGATCTGTAGCCACACTGATAAACAATTCCGAGAAGATGAAGAATTTGACACATCTGCAACACCTGGGTGTCTTTGTCTGAGGACGTTCCGCCCACTAGTGGCTGTATCAATTCAATACAGAGATGATATATGAACACAGGTAAGACAATTCCAGTCACTCAATCTGGAAGCCGGCGTTCAGTACCTTAGTCTTGATGAATATTATTTATCCAAGATCTGAGGGACTCTTTACCCCATCTTCTACTGTCTCGTGTGTATAGTTCTGCCAGACTGAGGGAATGATTACCTCATCTTCCACTGTCTTCGTATATCATCTCTGTATTGTACTGAAAAAGCCACTGGTTGCCGAAACGTCTTTAAATGAACGTACCCAGATGTTACACTCGTGTTTAATTTATCATCTCTAGACACGTACTGTAAATTAGCTGCACCATCACCTCAGCGGTTTGCTGCTGCCTGTTGAGGCCTGCTGACATCTGTTACAGCCTGTTACAGCCTGTTACAGCCTGCTACAGCCTGCTTCGGCCGGCTCCTTCTGTTCATCTCATGACCAGTGCTCAAGTCACGAATATTTCACCGTATCAATCTGACAATAAACGGGTCATGAAAACCACGAGATGGAGCGGTTGTTTGGAAAGTAGCAGCAGCAGGGGAAACAGCAGAGGAAGCAGCAGGGGAAGAAGCAGCAGGGGAGGAAGCAGCAGGGGAAGAAGCAGCAGGGGAAGAAGCAGCAGGGGAAGCAGCAGCAGGGGAAGCAGCAGCAGGAGTTAGGAACAGGAGATGCAAAAAAGCTTCAACGTGAGGCAAAAAGCAACCCTAAGGATTTATTTAATTTCGTTTTAAAAATTTATGCCTTTTTTATAAAAAACTTGAATCTCTCCTCCATTGGTGTATAGGCAGTATAGGTAGTAAGTATAGGTAGCAAGTATAGGTAGCAAGTATAGGTAGTAAGTATAGGTAGTAAGTATAGGTAGCAAGTATAGGTAGCAAGTATAGGTAGAAGTATAGGTAAGTAAAGTATAGGTAGCAAGTATAGTAGTAGTATAGTCAAGTATAGGTAGCTAAGTATAGGTAGTAAGTATAGGTAGCAAGTATAGGTAGTAAGTATAGGTAGTAAGTATAGGTAGTAAGTATAGGTAGCAAGTATAGGTAGTAAGTATAGGTAGTAAGTATAGGGTAAGTAAGTATAGGTAGCAAGTATAGGTAGTAGTTAGGTAGCAAGTATAGGTAGCAAGTATAGGTAGTAAGTAAAGGTAGTAAGTATAGGTAGTAAGTATATGGTATAAGTATAGGTAGCAAGTATAGGTAGCAAGTATAGGTAGTAAGTATAGGTAGTAAGTACAGGTAGTAAGTATAGGTAGTAAGTATAGGTAGCAAGTATAGGTAGCAAGTATAGGTAGTAAGTATAGGTAGCAAGTATAGGTAGTAAGTATAGGTAAGTAATATAGGTAGCAAAGTATAGTAGCAAGTATAGGTAGCAAGTATAGGTAGTAAGTATAGGTAGCAAGTATAGGTAGCAAGTATAGGTAGTAAGTATAGGTACCAAGTAGGTAGTAAGTATAGGTAGCAAGTATTAGGTAGCAAGTATAGGTAGCAAGTATAGGTAGCAAGTATAGTAGCAAGTATAGGTAGTAAGTATAGGTAGCAAGTATAGGTAGCAAGTATAGGTAGTAAGTATAGGTAGCAAGTATAGGTAGTAAGTATAGGTAGCAAGTATAGGTAGTAAGTATAGGTAGCAAGTATAGGTAGTAAGTATAGGTAGTAAGTATAGGTAGCAAGTATAGGTAGCAAGTATAGGTAGCAAGTATAGGTAGCAAGTATAGGTAGCAAGTACAGGTACCAAGTATAGGTAGCAAGTATAGGTAGCAAGTGTAGGTAGTAAGTATAGGTAGCAAGTGTAGGTAGTAAGTATAGGTAGCAATTATAGGTAGTAAGTATAGGTAGCAAGTATAGGTAGCAAGTATAGGTAGCAAGTATAGGTAGTAAGTATAGGTAGCAAGTATAGGTAGCAAGTATAGGTAGCAAGTATAGGTAGTAAGTATAGGTAGCAAGTATAGGTAGCAAGTATAGGTAGCAAGTGTAGGTAGCAAGTATAGGTAGCAAGTATAGGTAGCAAGTATAGGTAGCAAGTACAGGTAGCAAGTATAGGTAGCAAGTATAGGTAGTAAGTATAGGTAGCAAGTATAGGTAGCAAGTATAGGTAGTAAGTATAGGTAGCAAGTATAGGTAGCAAGTATAGGTAGCAAGTATAGGTAGTAAGTACAGGTAGCAGTAAGTATAGGTTAGCAAGTATAGGTAGCAAGTATAGGTAGTAAGTATAGGTAGCAAGTATAGGTAGCAAGTATAGGTAGTAAGTATAGGTAGCAAGTATAGGTAGTAAGTATAGGTAGCAAGTATAGGTAGCAAGTATAGGTAGCAAGTATAGGTAGCAAGTATAGGTAGTAAGTACAGGTAGCAAGTACAGGTAGCAAGTATAGGTAGCAAGTATAGGTAGTAAGTATAGGTAGCAAGTATAGGTAGCAAGTATAGGTAGTAAGTATAGGTAGCAAGTATAGGTAGCAAGTATAGGTAGCAAGTATAGGTAGTAAATACAAGTAGCAAGTATAAGTAGTAAGTACAGGTAGCAAGCACAGGTAGCAAGTTCTTCCTTGATCCGCCGAACACTCTTTTACTGGGAATAAAAACGAGCCTCTGGATGCAGGCGTAATGACCGAAATCCTTAAATTAGACAATCACCATGACGCAAAAGTTTGTAATTGGCTGCAGCCAACCACCAGCTGCTGTGGTTTATGCTGTCACTGATGCAGTCAATGTCCCATTCTCAACCATTAATACGATGGTTGCAAGATCTGCACTGTGGGACCTGCAAGATGAGTAGGAAGGAAGGAAGGAAGGAGGAAACATAGGCAGGCAGAAAGTATAGAAATGCTGGCAGGAAGGTAGGAAGTTCTTCAAAAAAAAAAAGAGGCAGGCAGGAAGGAAAAAAAGGCAGGCAGGAAGGAAAAAAAGGCAGGCAGGAGAAAAAGGGCAGGCGGGGAGGAAAAATGTAACCATAAAGGCAGGGAACAAGTAAGCAAGGTAATGAAGAAAAAGGTAAGAAGGAAAGAAAGGAACAAAGCAGGAAGAGAGGGGAGAAGGGAAGGAAGGAAGTAAGAAAGGAAGCAAAGAAGAGGGGGAAAGAAGAAAGAGGAAGATGTTGGTAAAATTACTGATAATGTCAATGATTTAAATCCCAGTGGAGTCTTTATTTTTCTCATTACTGGAGAGAGAGAGAGAGAGAGAGAGAGAGAGAGAGAGAGAGAGAGAGAGAGAGAGAGGGAGAGAGAGAGAGGAGGGAGAGAGAGAGAGGAGAGAGAGAGGGGAGAGAGAGGGGAAAGAGAGAGAGAGAGAGAGAGAGAGAGAGGAGAGAGAGAGAGAGGGAGAGAAGAAGAGAGGAGGAGAGAGAGAGAAAGAAAGGAAAAGAGAAAGAGAGAGAGAGAGAGAGAGAGAGGAGAGAGAGAGAGGAGAGAGGAGAGAGAGAGAGAGAGAGAGAGAGAGAGTCTCACCTGTATTACAATAAGCCAGATAGATATATGTGAGAGAACTCTGTAATCCCTGGACAGAATTACGAACCAAGGAAAAAGAGGTGGCGGGTCTAAGTCTTTGTAAAACTTACCAGATTTATCACGAAAGTTTAACATGAATCTCAAAAAGTGACCACAATAACGGTGACCTACACACACACACACAACACACACACACACACACACACACACACACACACACACACACACACACACATGGTGACAGCAGTAAGACAAGAGAGAGAGGGGTGGGTGGATTGCATATTCTTGGACTGCAAGAAGGCGTTTGACACAGTTCCACACAAGAGATTGGTGCAAAAACTGGAGGATCAAGCAGGGATAACAGGGAAGGCACTGCAATGGATCAGGGAATATTTGTCAGGAAGACAGCAGCGAGTCATGTTACGTGGCGAGGTGTCAGAGTGGGCACCTGTGACCAGCGGGGTCCCACAGGGGTCAGTCCTAGGACCAGTGCTGTTTCTGGTATTTGTGAACGACATGACGGAAGGAATAGACTCTGAGGTGTCCCTGTTTGCAGATGACGTGAAGTTGATGAGAAGAATTCACTCGATCGAAGACCAGGCAGAACCACAAAGGGATCTGGACAGGCTGCAGACCTGGTCCAGCAATTGGCTCCTGGAGTTCAATCCCACCAAGTGCAAAGTCATGAAGATTGGGGAAGGGCAAAGAAGACCGCAGACGGAGTACAGTCTAGGGGGCCAGAGACTACAAACCTCACTCAAGGAAAAAGATCTTGGCACATCTCCTGAAGCGCACATCAACCAAATAACTGCTGCAGCATATGGGCGCCTAGCAAACCTCAGAACAGCATTCCGACATCTTAATAAGGAATCGTTCAGGACCCTGTACACCGTATACGTTAGGCCCATATTGGAGTATGCGGCACCAGTTTGGAACCCACACCTAGCCAAGCACGTAAAGAAACTAGAGAAAGTGCAAAGGTTTGCAACAAGACTAGTCCCAGAGCTAAGAGGTATGTCCTACGAGGAGAGGTTAAGGGAAATCAACCTGACGACACTGGAGGACAGGAGAGATAGGGGGGACATGATAACGACATACAAAATACTGAGAGGAATTGACAAGGTGGACAAAGACAGGATGTTCCAGAGATTGGACACAGTAACAAGGGGACACAGTTGGAAGTTGAAGACACAGATGAATCACAGGGATGTTAGGAAGTATTTCTTCATCCACAGAGTAGTCAGTAAGTGGAATAGTTTGGGAAGCGATGTAGTGGAGGCAGGATCCATACATAGCTTTAAGCAGAGGTATGATAAAGCTCATGGCTCAGGGAGTGACCTAGTAGCGATCAGTGAAGAGGCGGGGCCAGGAGCTCGGACTCAACCCCCGCAACCTCAACTAGGTGAGTACAACTAGGTGAGTACACACCACACACACACACACACACACACACACACACACACACACACACACACACACACACACACACAAAATATATTTATATATATATACACAATTTTACATTTTTTTTTAAATTTTGTATTTGTATATTGATCTGGCAGATTTTTTTTTGGTCTAGTTATAGGAGAAAATCTGCATGAATGGCACAATGATTATTGCCAAATAAGCTAAGTCGCAAATTCTGGCTCAAAAACCATAACATATAAGTAAGTGTAATAAACACACGTCACTGGCACAAACGAACTCACATGGAGATAATAAAAAAATAAGAAGAGTTCTGTATTTTTCGCCTGGCAGTGAGCTTCTCTTTAGTTCAGCTTAACTGCATACAAAGGTGAGCTGCTGACAGTCCCTTTGTAGAGCTTTACCGAATCATGACTTGATAGAGCTCTACACAGAACAAAAAAAATTCTCGGTGAACTTTAGCTCTGCACCTCTGTCTTTTCCTCACTGGCTTAAGTAGGAATTCTAAATGTTTCAACGTAAAATTTTTATTTTCTTCATAGGGAATAAACGGTCCTACCTCACGACGAGTTTCTCATCCATGAAGAGGTTGTTGGAGCAAAGATTTAAAACAGTACCAGGTCAGGAGGGCAGTGTATCCTGAGGGACAAGTGAGTTACGGGACCCACTAACTGAAAGCTTACTTGATTCTGGGTGACTGTGTTTCTGTTAAGAAGAAGAGTTAATTCGAGGCACTTCTTGTATTTCTGTCTTTTTGTTGGATAACCACTTACACTCTGAGCCAATCCATGGGGTAGGAGGCTGTCTTACGACGCACAAATAAGCAATGTTGGTGTGGCTGGCAGATTTGTGTTCCTATACGTGTGTGAGGTCATTCCCAGCCTTCATACACACGCAATTTATCACAACTGTTACTAAGGCCGGGATAGATGTCTGCACTTTCCTCGTGGCTACCATTAACTCTCTTAACTCTTAGAGTAATGTCTTTGATGGTTGTGAGAGTGATGGTGTTTAAATATGTTATCTAGAGTGACCTGGAAATGTTCTCAGGTACCCCAGACGTGAGGAAGAATTAGGATAAGGATACTGTTGATATCAGGTCTCCAAGAGCACAGCTCTTTCAGTTTTTACTTCTCCAGGTCTCAGCAATTTTGAGGGGAAAATTCTAAACCCTGATGGGTCATGGATCACCTGGAAAAATGTAAGATAATCAGATTTGATCCATGGAAAAGGAGGCAGGCTCTGATTCCTCGGATAAGGAGCTCTTGATGGGTGCGATATCTGTTCCAGGTCCGCTATTATTTTTTCCTTAGAGTTATTCAGTATCTGGCCTCAGACCGTTCTTTTATCATCAAAAATTTTAACATGTTAAAAACCCACTCAAACAGCATCTTGCTAAACTGTTCTCTTAGTCAAAGTCTTTCTCAGTCAGTTGGTGGATGACTGTGTCCAGTCTCTTCCTCAAGTCAGTTCCTGCATGACTGTTATCTGGGCTCTGGTAGAGACCAAGCTCATTTGCATAATCTTATCTCTATGTGGACTTGTACATCGCTTTGACCTTGGAATTCAATAAGAATTCTGCTGAATTTAGACGTGGAATTCAAGCCAATTTATATGAGCTTAAATGCCGTCTGCACAACTTCCTGGCGAATATTCCGCTGACTTCAGCAAGAATTTAATTGTATGTGTGTGTGTGTGTGTGTGTGTGTGTGTGTGTGTGTGTGTGTGTGTGTGTGTGTGTGTGTGTGTGTGTACTCACCTATTTATGGTTGCAGGGGTCGAGTCACAGCTCTTGGGCCAGCCTCTTCGCTGGTCGCTACTTGGTCCACTCTCTCTCTGCTCCAAGAGCTTTATCGTGTGTGCGTGTGTGTGTCTGAGTGTCTGTGTTTATGTCTCTTCTCTTTCTGTCTGTCTGTCTGTCTATCTGTCTGTCTGTCTGTCTCTCTCTCTCTCTCTCTCTCCATATGAGAAAATCCTAAACTCTCTCACACAAGTCATTAATTACTTATTCGAAAATTCCTTCTTGTTAGGGGAGACAAAAGAGCTGCTCTTTTGTGCTCCTGAGATAGATAGACGAACTTAGCAGCACCGTCTGTGTAAAACTTGTTCTTCTTTGTCCCCACCACCATCACCAACACTGCCCCCACCAACACAGTCCCCACCACCACCACCACCACTGTTCCCACCACCTCCATCCCCTCCACCACCACCACTGTTCCCACCACCACTATCAGCACTGTCCCCTCCACCACCACCACTGTCCCCATCACCAACATCACCACAGTCCCAGCATCACCACCACCACTGCCTCCCACCCCCACCACCACCATAACCACTATCACCAATACCAGTGATGTCACTATCTTCAGCCGTGGCAACACTGCCCTGGTGTTACTAACACCATCTTCCAAGGTAACACCTATAGATAAACAATTGACCTCAACTGACATCAATACGTACCTATAATCTGGTAACAACCAATTGATGTCAACCAATCTGAAGATAACGAAGGAGGCTGGACCACTGAGATAATCTGAACGAAGATGATATATTGATTAGTTAGGGCTTGTTAAGAAGAGGAGGACGGGTCATTAATATTTTCTGGCAACCCTGGCTTGTTAATATCGTCTGGCAACACTGGTTAGGGGCACTTTGGGCAGGGCAGCCAGTTGGTGGGTTGGTTAATGGGGGTTACAAGCCTATCGGCTACACCAGGGCCACGATGATTGCACTTAAACTTTTTCACCACCAGGGAAGAGAATAAGTAGGGAAATAAAACAAATTCTCAGTGTATATACGCTTAGAGAAATATGCCTGTCAGTGTATATACACAGAGAAATACACCTGTCAGTGTATATACACAGAGAAATACACCTGTCAGTGTATATACACAGAGAAATACACCTGTCAGTGTATATACACTGAGAGAAATACACCTGTCAGTGTATATACACAGAGAAATACACCTGTCAGTGTATATACACTGAGAGAAATATACCTGTCAGTGTATATACACAGAGAAATACACCTGTCAGTGTATATACCAAACCCAGAGAGAAATACACCTGTCAGTGTATATACACTAGAGGAGAGAAATACACCTGTCAGTGTATATACACAGAGAAATACACCTGTCAGTGTATATACACTGAGAGAAATACACCTGTCAGTGTATATACACTGAGAGAAATACACCTGTCAGTGTATATACACTGAGAGAAATACACCTGTCAGTGTATATACACTGAGAGAAATACACTTCGCGATGTATACATGTCCTGTGACATAACTTCGTGACCTAGAAAATTGGGTTACTGTTGTATAGAAAGCTCGGTCTACAATGTATCGTGCGTGAGTGTCCCCATTCCACTAGGGTGGCTTTCCCAAGGCATAAGCGATGCTATAAGAGGCTTGGCTTCGTATTACTTACTCAGGATAACCCAGAAAAAGCCAAACAGTAGCTTACTATCCAGCGGAGTAACCTGGTCCTCCCCCAGGATGCCACCCGCAGCAGTCGACTAATACATAAGAACATAAGGAAGAAGGAGCGCTGCAGCAGTCCTACTGGCCCGTGCTAGGCAGGTCTAAGTCACTGGAGCACTGCAGCAGGCCTACTGGCCCGTGCTAGGCAGGTCTAAGTCACTGGAACACTGCAGCAGGCCTACTGGCCCGTGCTAGGCAGGCCTAAGTCACTGGAGCACTGCAGAGGCCTACTGGCTCACCAGCAGGGACAGAAGGTGTTAAGAGACTTGCCCCACATATCTCGCCGGGCCCAGAATTCAATCCTGCACTTTTGCTTTTGAGCTCATCTGGTCACAACGAATAAAGTAGCAGGAATAGTTTACAGAGATGGATGAACGGGAGTTAACAGGGATGGGTTCTAAACGGATGGATTAACAGCAGTAGTTTACAGTGAAGGATTTTAAAAATATGGATTAACAAGAATAGTTTACAGTGGAAGGCTCTAAACGGATCAGTTAACATTAGTTTACAAGTATTCTAAACACGAAACAACAGGAATAGTTTACAAAGAAGAGTTCTAAACACGAATGAACAGAGATAGTTTACAAGGAAGGGTTTTAAACAGACGGATTAACATGAGAAGTTAACAAAGGAGACTTTTCATTGTACAAAAACAACAGGAGGGTGTACATGTACGGCTGCTGAACAAGGAACAACAGGAGGGTGTACATGTACGGCTGCTGAACAAGGAACAACAGGAGGGTGTACATGTACGGTGCAACAAGGAACAACGGGGGTGACAAATACGGCTGCTGAACAAGGAACAACAGGAGGGTGTACATGTACGGCTGCTGAACAAGGAACAGGAGAGCGTACAAATACGGCTGATGAACAAGGAACAACAGGAGGGTGTACAAGGACGGCTGCTGAACAAGAAACAACAGGTGCTATCCCTCCCTCCCGTTAATTATATCTCTGTTGTTATTGCTGGCTAACAATGGTGTTTGTAATCATCACAAGACAGGAGAGATAGTGACCTAAACTGTTGTCTTTCCCCTCTCTCTCTTTCCCCTTCCCTCCCTCCCCTCTTCAACCTCTCTTCCTCCCCACCTTCCTCCTTTCCTCCCTTCCTTCATTTTCCTCCTCTCTCCACGTACCCACCCTCACCTTCCATCTGCTGCCCTGGCAGCACCCAGGGCAAAAATTTGTAGGTCCCTACCCCCTCACTTCATTATTATTACTGTTCTTGTTATTATTGCTACTAACACTACTACTACCACCTCTACTATGACTACTATCATTATTACTAATTATTATCACTACCACCACTACTACTACTATTACCACTACTATTACTAACACTACTACTACTACTACTACTACTACTACCACTACTACTACTAATACTACTACCACCACTACTACTACTACTACTACTACTACTCTGCTACTACTACTACTACTACTACTATATTAATAATAACATAATAATAACAATAATAATAATAATAATAATAATAATAATAAATAATAATAATAATAATAATAATAATAATAATAATAATAATAATAATAATAATAAAATAACAATAATAATAAATAATAATAATAATAATAATAATAATAATAATAATAATAATATACTAATAATAATAATAACAATAATAATAATAATAATAATAATAATAATAATAAAAAATAATAATAATAATAATAATAATAATAATAATAATAATAATAATAATAACAATAATAATAATAATAATAATAATAATAATAATAATAATAATAATAATAATAATAATAATAAAATAATAATAATAATAATAATAATAATAAACTAATAATAATAATAATATATAATAATAATAATAATAAAATAATAATAATAATAATAATAATAATAATAATAATATGGATCAAGTAAGTTTCGTAGTTTAAAGAAAAACTTGAAAATTATTGTAAATTAGTTATAATTATTTGTAATTATTTGTTTCAATCAATTATTAGAGAATTTATATTGTTATATTTTTTAATTATCCATTTAAAGTTATTATTTGTCCTTGGGGGTCAATAATGTGTGGGGTGGGGGTCAGTAATGTGGGGTTTGGGGGTCTATAATGAGATGGGGGGCGTGGGCAATTGCTCTTGTTGCCATCCCTTTAATCTAGCCCTGAAGTAGATGGTGGGTAGAGGGTAGCGATAGACTGGTAGTGTGTGTGTGTGTGTATGTGTGTATGTGTGTGTGTGTGTGTGTGTGTGTGTGTGTGTGTGTGTGTGTGTGTGATGGATGGTAGACTGGATGGGGGACGTGGGTCAGTGAGTGGGGTGACAGGGGTGTGTTTACACCTGTGTGGATAAGAGAATCATGGGTTGGGGGCTGGTATGAGTATGGGGTGTTGCCCGTGGTATGACTACTTCCCTCTCGTCCTCTCGTCCTCTCGTCCTCTCGTCCTCCTGTCCTCGTGGGTCCTTATCCTTT
>NC_069449.1:22574140-22579140 GCF_026875155.1 Cherax quadricarinatus
GCTCCTTCTGAACTGCCCTGACACAAACAGGTAGTTAAGAATACTGACCAATTACCCTGTCACAGAAGGGTAGTTGAGAATACTGAGCAACTGCTGTATTCCAAACAGAGGAGTTAAGAATACTGACCACGAACAGGTGAAGTACATTCTCAAGTGACCATGGAGTCACTACCTGTTAGAGTGCCAGGTGGCACTACGACTAAAGAATTACGATTTTACTGTCGCTACCACCAAGCCAGGATCCAGCCAGGACTCTCGCTTCGGCCGCACCTAAGGATGTGCCCTCACAATACTCACAATAACCCACAAAAGAGGGCTAAGGGCTCTGCATCATATAATCAATGCAACTGTGATCGTTCATGAAGAAAACTAATCAAATAATGTCATTTTTTTCCATAAAGGAAGGTAATCAACCAACATGTTATTTTTTTGTGGGGATAGTCAAGAAATCCTTGCAAAGTTCCAAAGGAGGTTGGATCATATGATCCAACCTCCTTATTATTGGATCATATGATCCAACCTCCTTATTATTGGATCATATACCTGGAGGTTACCTGGAGGTTATTCCGGGGATCAACGCCCCCGCGGCCCGGTCCATGACCAGGCCTCCCGATGGATGAGGGCCTGATCAACTAGGCTGTTACTGCTGGCCGCACGCAGTCCAACGTACGAGCCACAGCCCGGCTGATCCGGCACTGACTTTAGGTATCTGTCCAGCTCTCTCTTGAAGGCAGCCAGGGGCTTATTGGCAATTGCCCTAATGCTTGATGGGAGGCTGTTGAACAGTTTTGGGCCCCGGACACTTATGGTGTTTTCCCTTAGTGTACCAATGGCGCCCCTACTTTTTATTGGGGGCATTTTGCATCGCCTGATGATCCAACCTCCGTCTCATGTGATTTTTCCTGACGAATAAGTAACATCAAGTATAACAGAACAGAGAGAGAGTGTCTCAGTGGGCCCCATACATAGTCTGGTACGATGAATAAGACAAATAATTGGATGGGAATAGTTGGTTTTGAGAAGGACCTACCTTGTATGGGCCAGTAGGCCTCCTGCAGTCTTCCTCCATTCTAAAGCTCTAATTCATCAACTTATCACTTTCGTATATCATTAATGTAATGATACATATTAATGTACATAAAACTTCTGGGTGAATTGCTTATAAATATGAAAATTTGAGGACGACGCAAGACTAGTGAAAATAATGACAGATGGTGACAACAGCATCACTATAGAGAGAGAACTGTGCAAAGTACAGTGACGCAACTGTTGGAAGGTTGTGAGGATGAGACAGGAATTTGGAGGCCACGAAAGACTATCACTTGAGAGGAAAGGCCGCTCATAGAATTGGAAAGTGAAAAGGACCCAGGGGTGGGCATCACACTTGAAGTTCGCATGATTAAGGGGGACACTAGATGCTTAAATTGTAAGAAGCAAATGTCTTGAAGGGAATTGTAATGACTGAATGGTGAGGATGATAGTAGTGAACGAATAGTCAGAGTGAAAGTAGTGAAGGAATGGTGAGAGTGATGATAGTGAAGGACTGGTGAGAGTGATGGTTGTGAAGGAATGGTGAGAGTGATGGTAGTGAAGGACTGGTGAGAGTGATGGTTGTGAAGGAATGGTGAGAGTGATGGTTGTGAAGGACTGGTGAGAGTGATGGTTGTGAAGGAATGGTGAGAGTGATGGTAGTGAAGGACTGGTGAGAGTGATGGTTGTGAAGGAATGGTGAGAGTGATGGTAGTGAAGGAACGATGAGAGTGATGATAATGAAGGAATGGTGAGAATGATGGTAATGAAGGAATGGTAAGTGATGGTAGTGAAGGAATGGGAGGCATCAAGAAGGGCTGTCAGAAGGCCAACTCTAGTGATGAGACGATACCAAATGTTTTACCGAAACTCAATTCTAGATCAATACCGATAAGATCAAAAGTAGACGATTTTGATACCGATACTTAGGCACAACCAGAGCCAGCTCAGTACATGGCTTCACAAGGAGAAACGATACAGGAGACAAACTAGGCAGGGAGCAAGTTTCTCCAGATAATCGAATTGCAAAAGACTCGCCCAAATGAGTGGAACCTGCCCCAGGCAGCACAGGACTGGAGTACACAACTAGGGTACCACTACCATACTGCTACCATTATTATGACCAGCCTGACACACTACCATGGGGCCATTACCTTGCCGACTCACCTCATGCAAATTTGCAGGTGCTGGCGGAAGCGGTCTCTGCAGGTGGTTGAGGTCTCAGTCCTCAGGTAATCGTGTTCTAGTCCTACCATCTACCCATCTCTCTCTCTATCTCTCCTCCATCTACTCCATCTCTCTCTCTCTCTCTCTCTCTCTCTCTCTTTCGACAATGAAAATTGATATTGCAATTGGTGACACACATCAGATCTACTTCAGAGAGGGTTTCAATAACAGCAAGTAGTACTGAACGTAGAAATGTCTGAGTGGCTGAACGTAACTAGCGGAGTTCCTCAGGACTGGTCCTCCTCGAGTAATTCTCACAATTTACGAACATGACCTCGGAATGAGACTACATCCAATCACAACAAAATTCGCGGATGACATAAAATTAAGACCAAGAACCTCATCCATGCCTGTACATAGAATTGTTCAAAAGCTGCAGAGGTCAGTGTAGTGGTCAAGTAGCGAAAAACAATTTTAACACGAAAAAATGCGAAGTAATACATTTTTTTTATCTAATAATATGAAAGAAGAGTATAAAATGTTTGTAACCCTGGATTACTAAGATTAAATGCCAGAATGACAATGAAATCTATATTAAAAACTGTTTTAAATATTTTAACTAGGCTCTAGTTGTGATCAGCAAAGTCAAGAGTTTCAAACCAAGACCAAAATGTCGACAAAACATCAGAGAAAATATATTGACACTCGATAACACATTCATCACTCACCTTGAACATGCTCTCCAGTTTTTGTTCCCAAATTCTATAAAAGGAGAAGATAAATTGGAAGGTTTAGGAAAAAGGACAAGAAACTTCTGGTCGAGTATTAATGCCTCCATCTCTGTACCACAATCTACCAGTATATAAGCGTCAGTCATTTTGCCTGAGCTTCAGAGTCTTCAAGACTACGTTGTTCTTCACTAACACCAAGGCTGAGGGACTGATTACCTCGTCTTTATAGTTCTACACTCTTCACATTATGTTCTTGTACTGTACTGATACAACCACTGGTTGGCGTAACGTTTACTAATAAAGATACCCAGATATACCTTGTGTTAATTCTTCATACCTCTACCTCAGAGTGACCAAGGAAGGAGAAACACTTTCGAAGGCCTACTGGCCCAAACCCACAAACATTAATATTTGCCCAACCCATTTTCAGTGCTACTCAAGGAATAAGCTTTGAGAACCCTAAGAAAGCCTTGAACATACTAAGCAATTTTGATAAACCCAAACACGAAGAACCATTTGAAATGTAAAGTGATTCAGCGATAAAGAATTGTGGCTTGAAACTTCGGGGCAAGAGGCGCAACACAAATGTGAAGAAAGTTTTTTTTTTTCTGAGTTATAAAACATTGGAACAGACTGCCCACTGACGTTTCTAGTTCAAGAGAACAATAAAGCATTTTAAAAACCGGTTGGACAAGAAATTATTAAATAACGAATGTTAACTAGGTACACTGTAGACACTGGGTGTACACACAACATCTGGGTGTACACACAACTGGGTGTGCACACAACTGGGAGTATACACAGCAACTGGGTGTATACACAATACATGGTATAAACCTTGGTAATAAATACCGACAAGTTGGTTTAGAAAGACACGTAAGCAAACACTATAACATATTTATTAGAAAACGTTTCGGTCCTGGGACCTTGATCACTTCTAACATACAGAGGTAGAAAGACATTATATATATAGGCGGAGAGTGAGATGTGACGCACGTGACCTGAGGAATGTCATAAGAACATAAGAATGGAGGAACACTGTAGAAGGCCTACTGGCCCATGCGAGGCAGGTTGTTTTGATAAGGACCTGCCTCGCATGGGCCAGTAGGCCTTCTACAGTGTTCCTCCATTCTTATGTTCATATGACATTCCTCAGGTCACGTGCGTCACATCTCACTCTCCGCCTATATATATAATGTCTTTCTACCTCTGTATGTTAGAAGTGATCAAGGTCCCAGGACCGAAACGTTTTCTAATAAATATGTTATAGTGTTTGCTTACGTGTCTTTCTAAACCATACACAATACATGAGTGTACACACGATACATAGTTGTACACACAACAACTGGGTGTACACACAACTGGGTGTATGCACAACAACTGGGTGTACACACAATACATGGGTGTACACACAATACATGGGTGTACACACAATACATGGGTGTACACACAACAACTGGGTGTACACACAATACATGGGTGTACACACAATACATCGGTGTACACACAATACATGGATGTACACACAATACATTGGTGTACACACAACAACTGGGTGTACACACAACTGGGTGTATGCACAACAACTGGGTGTACACACAATACATGGGTGTACACACAACAATTGGGTGTACACACAATACATGGGTGTACACACAACTGAGGGTACGTACAACTCTGATAGATTTCAAAATCATCCTAGGACTATCAGCTGACCACGCAACAAATAATATTACAAGTAACAGTAGTAGTAGTAGTAGTAGTAGTAGTAGTAGTAGTAGTAGTAGTAGTAGTAGTAGTAGTAGTAGTAGTAGTAGCAGTAGTAGTAACAGTAGTAGTAGTAGTAGTAGTAGTAGTAGTAGTAGTAGTAGTAGTAGTAGTAGTAGTAGTAGTAGTAGTAGTAGTAGTAGTAGTAGTAGTAGTACTTGTAGTGGTAGACATCCAGGTCTACTTCCATCTTCACTAGGAACTATCAACTCAGGTTTTTTGCAGCGTCACGATGATCGTTCCGTTTTTCACATAAGGTGGCAGCGTGGGTGGCCGGAGGGCAGGGATGGCAGGGATGGCAGGGAT
>NC_069449.1:22584140-22611640 GCF_026875155.1 Cherax quadricarinatus
TATATATATATATATATTATATATATATATATATATATATTATATATATATATATATACATACATATATATATATATATATATATATATATATATATATATATATATTATATATATTTATATTTATATATATTCCACCTTTTGTGTGTGTGTATATATATAAATAAGAGAAGGTGGAGGAAAAGGATAAAGAGGAAAAAATAAGAAGATGAGGAGGAGAAGGAAAGAGGAATGAACTTCAGCTTGTGTGGGCCACACCCACTAGTATAACGTGTTTCTATGTGTGTGTATATGTAGAAATGTGTATGTGTATATCTGTGCGTTAGAGTATACTGTATTTATATTTGCATATGCCTCTGTGTGTAGCATGTGTGTATGCCTGTTCTCAATATTTATGTATGCCTGCATATGTTTATGTTTGCTTTGTAGTATTAGTGTATGTTTTATGTAGGTGTATATATGTGTTAATCTGTGAATAAATTGTGCTCTAGTTCTTGACCTCATCTTTGTTTTTCCATTGACTAGCATGGCTTGGTCATTGTCTTATTGGCTCTGTCATCTCTACTCTTGCATCCACGTATCGAGTTGGTCTCCCACACATCTCTTCCTACAACATTCCATTTGTTCACCAAAGGAATTATTTTCTTCCTTAATTTCTTCTTCATCTGAATATCTACTTTCATTTCGCATTCCTTCATTCCGTTTCCTCTCGTTTTTGTGCTCTCTGTCTTAAGAAATTGTGATCCTGTTGTCACTTTCTTCGCCAGTCTCCCAGCGATGCAGAAAGCTAGCCTTCTTAACCTGTCTTCGTACATCAGCTGTTCCGGGCCCAGTCATGGACCAAACCTCTAAACTTTCTCAATTTTCCTTATATACTTTGATGAGACGGAAGCTTCATGACGGCACAGCTTCCTCCTGTGTGCAACATCTGTGTGTACAACATCTGGGCATCTTTAGTGTAGAGACATTTCACCAGTCACTATCTATATCAGTCCTTTGCAGAAAATAATCTTGGATAAAGTGATAGAGTCACTGATGGGCGAGACGTCTTCATAGCAATAATACTCAAGCGTTGCACATGTGTCTTACTGCTCTACTTGTCTGTTTTATAATCCGTTCTTGCAAAATACTGAGTACAGTAGTGTGAACGCCTCGGTGATCACGTTTCTGATGAGTGTTGTGGTTGAGGCCAGTCGGCAAATGAGTGTCGACAACTTGAGAGGAAATAGATATGAATGCATTCACTTAGGCAGCCTTTACTGAAGACGTTTCGGCCCTTTGATTTTAATCACTTCAAGGTTCGAAGACCGAAACGTCTTCAGTAACGGTATCTTAAATGAATACATTTGTGTCCGTTTCCCTCATTATTATATTTGACATAACATTGTCTAAACTAAAGCTCTTTCGACATAACGTGTCTTTACTTTGTTTATGCTAGCCTCGGGCGAAAGCTTTAGTATCCTGTCGACCGCTAGGTCCCTTTTTTGGGGGGGGAGGGGGAGGGGGGTCTTATTCGAAGTTGTCTTTCTCCTGGTGAAGCTCCATCTCTAGGCTGATTTCATCCTCACAACTCTGTATCTTCTCGGAACTGCATTCCAGTAGTCACTTATTGGGTCATTGCTGTAGCTTGTTCAGATGTTAAAGTATTATGTTGCAGCCATTATCTGAGATGCAGCAGAGATACAGGCAGACATTGATGTGTAGGGGTCTATTTCGTAAATTAGAAAAAAATATGGGTCAAACGGTGAATTTATGGCCCCTCACTAGTTGCTTCTGTTAATTCTGACACTCTCAACCATGGATTTCTTTGGTTATATATGCTAGGGAGACATAGCTTATTAGCTTATAAAAAGTTTGAGTGAACTAAGCTTAATTTTCTGACTTTGCTGTGGGACGCAAGAGAGAACTATCTTCAAAACGGCTAAGGGAAAACTGCGTCAAAATTTATGCGGGCTTAAGGCAGTATGATGTAACGTTTAAATTTTCAGGTAACATGGTCACAACACCTCAAAAGTGATGGAACAGGACGAGGAGGTAAATATAAAAGATAAAAAAAATAACTAGCGTGAGTATGAGAGGAGTGAAGTGGAGGAAAATGAGGAGGAGAAGGAGGAGAAAGAGGAGGAGGAGGAGGAGGAGGAGAAAGAGGAGGAAGAGGAGGAGGAGGAGAAGAAGAAGGGAGTGGAGCCAATCTCCATACATGACTGAACATTAAAATGGTATAAAATACCGACAGGTTGTTAGGTAAGACACATGTGCAACAGTTAGGTATCTTTATTTCGAAACGTTTCGCCTACACAGTAGGCTTCTTCAGTCGAGTACAGAAAAGTTGATAGAAGCAGAAGAGACTTGAAGACGATGTAATCAGTCCATCACCCTTGAAGTTTTGAGGTGGTCAACTTGGACAACTTCTACTAGAGAGAATGGCTGGATTTGAGAGGGACCTGACCTCCCAACGACTTCATTCTTACCTCTACTGTTAGCCTAAATCTCACCTCCTGGCGGTATATAAGGCTCCATCCTGTCACTTCAGCTCCATATTGTTTCAGACTATGGAACAATACTCTTCTCCAGACTGAGGGACTGACCATCTCAAAACTTCAAGGGTGATGGACTGATTACATCGTCTTCAAGTCTCTTCTGCTTCTATCAACTTTTCTGTACTCGACTGAAGAAGCCTACTGTGTAGGCGAAACGTTTCGAAATATAGATACCTAACTGTTGCACATGTGTCCATACATGACTGCAGATGTCAGTATAACACTACCTGTGAGGTTGGACACGCATCCAGTCACTGGATTAGTTGTCAAGCAACTTGGCCCAAGAGATGTACCTTAAGCCCCACGAACGTAGACAGGCGATTACAGATAGGTCAGAACATTCGTGCGCATCCGCACACACACACACTAATACAAACAAACAGTAACACTTAAACGTACAACAGACAGCAGGCCAATAGTCTATCGACAAGTGCCTATGACAACTAGTGACTACTATACACACGCAAACACACACAGACACACAGACACACACACACGCGCGCACACACACACACACACACACATACACACACAGTCCATGGACCATAGCAGACGTTGATACCATCTGAGGAGACATAACCTGTCAGGTAACAGTTTGCAGGCTCCATGTATGTATATTAAAAGCCTTATACCTTACCAGGGGAGCAGAATGGCCTCATTACACGATGTCCAGTATTCATTAAGTTTATGTAACATGCCGCGCTTTATATCTGGTGGCATAGCTTATGGTTTCTCTAGACTCTGCTGGAAAATGTTCATGGTGGTGTTTGTTATGGCTATATAGATAATTATATTGTATTTCATTGGGATTTTTGCTTTCGAATTTATGAGGAAGATTCGGCTGATGGTTTTCAAACAGAATTATTTATTTATGATTACTGTAGCATGTGTTAATATAATTATTATAGTTAATATAATTTCTCTTTTCTTTTCGAAGCAACAGAGAGGCATAAATTATATTCTGATTATGGTGTCAGTACAACTGTGGTGAGCATACGATGAATGGTGTCAGTACCACTGGATTGAACATGCAAAGAATGGTGTCAGTACCACTGGAGTGAACATGCAAAGAGTGGTGTCAGTACAACTGGAGTGAACATGCAAAGAATGGTTGTCAGTACCTGGACGGGAAATGCAAAGAATGGTGTCAGTACCACTGGAGTGAACATGCAAAGAATGGTGTCAGTACCACTGGAGTGAACATGCAAAGAATGGTGTCAGTACCACTGGAGTGAACATGCAAAGAATACCGATACTGTATAATTAAGTGCATGTATTATAATAAGACTTTACTGTTATTATCACTCTAGACATAATCGTAAAACCAGATCCCTTTCTTAATTCCTGTAACTTGAGTCTGATTTTGCAGGTTTAAGGCACCGACATCTAACTGATGACGACCTTCGTACCCCAGGCAGGACATTGAGGCCAGAGTGGCTAGTATAGAAAGACACAGTCGTGCTACATAGCTGATGTATGAGGCTGTACAGAAAGACACAGTCATGCTACATAGCTGATGTATGAGGCTGTAGAGAAACAGCCATATAGTGAAATGTATATAAGGAAAGTTGCTCTGTCAGTCAGTCTGCGATGCCCTCTGACTGATCACATATCTAGACTGGTGCTAGGTATGAACGCTTTTTATGGCGTCACCCAGGAAAAACCCAGGTGTTTGCAATAGGAGTGGACAAAAAAATGAGATGAAAAATTCAGGTATCCTCCAGCACCTTGTTACTGAACCAGTACAGCCGACTGCGTTGTCTCGGTGACAACAAGGTGCTGGCAGATTCTGGAATGTTTCACCTCATTTTTCCCACCGCACTCTGGAGGCTGAGTTTAGAGGAGCACTTCCTAAGTTTTTCTTCCGGATGACAAGAAAAAATTCCCCCGATATCCTGACACGCTTTCAACAATGTGTGTGAGGTTACAAAAGCATATTGCACACACTGAGAGTGAAACTCACAGATCATGAAGCCAGTCAGGATTGAGGAGAGTACAAACAACGCACCCCTTATGGTATGAGATGACTTCAGGAATTCAGTTGACAGGAACACAGTGCCTGTCACCTATTTGTTAGTGTTACGATGCATGCCTGCAAGGCCCTATATACTCTGATCAACCATTCCGAGGTTGACAGTACACATGACAGTCATACACTCTTACGCATTTAAGTTGGTAAACATAACTCATCTTAACATAACACTATTATGTTAAGATGAGTTAATTAGCATATAAGTTGTCAGTTCAGAAGTTGAGAGAAGTGGAGAAAAGACTCACTTTTATAAATTATTCAGTGTATGTAACTGTAGACGTTTGTACTGTATAAATTGTAGCCATGATGTGCAATACGCATAGTTATAGAGTTAACTTTTATTTCTGTTAAGCAGGCGTGCAATGACGACCTGACATGTACTCACCCACCTAATTGTACTCACCTAATTGTGAGTACAAATTGGTGGGTGAGTACATATCAGGTCATGTGTGTGTGTGTGTGTGTGTGTGTGTGTGTGTGTGTGTGTGTGTGTGTGTGTGTTAACCTGATCCCAGGTGTCTGGTGTGAGCCTCATCACCTGTCACACCCACACGCCACACCCACACGTCACACCCACACGTCATACCCACACGTCACACCCACACGTCACACCCACACGTCATACCCACACGTCACACCTCTATCCCTCAATTTCTACCCAGAATTTAATTTTTCCCTCATTGAGTTGTTCTTCAGTTGACATTTAACTGACTCTCACACCTGAGGAGTCAGATGTGCTGACCCCGGGTGCCAGATGTTTCGCTCTTGTTTCAGAAAGTCTTTGTCCCTAAAAGGAGGATGACCTTGATGCTACTAAAGGGCTCTTGATCCTTGGAATTAGAGCTACTCTCCCTTACCAGAGATCAAACCCGATTACTTATGGGTTTATCACTTCCACATGACAACCAAACCAATAATAACAATAATTATAAGAATAATAACAATAATATCAACAATCATACCAAGATAATAATAATTATTACAATAATAATAATAATAATATTAATAATAATGTAACTTTCCATTTTCCCGATTAAGATTATATTGTGTATTAACGTATTCAAGGTGGTGATACAGCAGTCAAGTGAGAGAGTGATCTTGTGTGTGGCTGACACAGGTGTTGGGGCCACCACAGTCGCTGTTCTGATGGATTATGTATGTTGGTGGTGGTTTTGGTGGTGGTGGTGGTGGTGGTGGTGGTGGTTAGTGCTGGTGGCGGTGGGGTGTTGGGGTAATGCTTGCGGTGGTGGTGTTGTTAATGGTGGTGGTGTTGGTGGTGGTGGTTTAGTGCTGGTGGCGGTGGGTGGTGGTAGGGGTAGTGCTTGCTGTGGGGTGGTTGTTGTAATGGTGGCTGGTGGTGGTGGGTGGTGGTAGTGGCTGGTGGCGGTGGTGGTGTTAGGGGAAATGCTTGCTGTGGTGGTGGTTGAATTTGGTGGCTGGTTGGTGGTGGTAGGTGCTGGTGGCGGTGGTGGTGGTAGGGGTATTTGCTTGCTGTGGGGGGTGGTTGTTAATGGTGGTGGTGGTTTTGTGGTGGAGGTGGGGGAAATTTGGGTTTGGTAAGGATCTCATAATGAGGATCACATGATGATCACGTCAGAGGATCACATCATGAGGATCTCATCATGAGGATCAGATGATCACATGAGGATTGCATCATGATTACGTCATGAAGATCACATAACGAGGAGCACAAAATCAAGATCACATAATGAGAATCATATAATGAGGATCACATAATAAGACTCACATAATGAGGATCACATAATAAGACTCACATAATGAGGATCACATAATAAGGCTCACATAATGAAGCTCACATGAGAATCACATAATGAGGATCGCATAATGAGGATCACATGAGAACCACATTATGAGAATCACATAATGAGGATCACATGAGAATCACATTGTGAGAATCACATAATGAGGATCACATAATAAGAATCTCATCACGAGGATCACATCACGAGGATCACATCACGAGGATCACATCATGACGATCTAACGCAGACTCTTTTCCTCGAATTCAGTAACTCACTATATTTTTGGAGATAAAAACCCACTGTGTGGGCGAAACGTAGTCAAGAAAGGATCACATGATGCTGTGTTTATTTTTCCATCAATATATTCTTACTACATTTTCCCTCTGGTCTCCCTGTGTCCTCCCTGTATCCTCCCTGTATCCTCCCTGTATCCTCCCTGTGTCCTCCCTGTATCCTCCCTTTAATCTCCCTGTATCCTCCCTATATCTTCCCTGTATCCTCCCTGTATCCTCCCTGTGTCCTCCCTGTATCCTCCCTGTAATCTCCCTATATTCTAGCTATGATCTCCGTATAATTATATGAGTAAGACACTATGATATTCCAAATTAACATTCAAAACATATGTTTGGTCAAGTTAATATTTAAAACATGTGTTAACTCAATAAATAATAATACGTGTTAATGACGCTACGCTACTGAGTAAAGATCTATTTTTAAAGGTGCTAGAGTATTAAATTGGCCAATTTACATAATTGGGCTGTCTTGTACTTGACAGCTGGGACCACCAGCAGAGAACAACACACACACACACCCCAACACACACACACACACACACACACACACACAACACACACACACACACACACACACACACACACACACCCAAAACACACACACACATTTTTTGACTCCCAAGAAGGCGTTTGACACAGTTCCACAAAAGAGTTTGGGTGCAAAAACTGGAGGACCAAGCAGGGGATAAACAGGGAAGGCACTACAATGGATCAGGGAATACTTGTCAGGAAGACAGCAGCGAGTCAGGGTACGTGGCGAGGTGTCAGAGTGGGCACCTGTGACCAGCGGGGTCCCAGGGTCAGTCCTAGGACCAGTGCTGTTTCTGGTATTATGAACGACATGACGGAAGGAATAGACTCTGAGGTGTCCCTGTTTGCAGATGACGTGAATTTTATGAGAAGATTACACTCGATCGAAGACCAGGCAGAACTACAAAGGGATCTGGACAGGCTGCAGACCTGGTCCAGGGAATTGGCTCCTGGAGTTCAAACCCACCAAGTGCAAAGTCATGAAGATTGGGGGAAAGGGCAAAGAAGGCCGCAGACGGAGTACAGTCTAGGGGTCAGAGACTACAAACCTCACTCAAGGAAAAAGAATCTTGGGGTGAGTATAACACCAGGCACATCTCCTGAAGCGCACATCAAACCCAAAAAACTGCTGCAGCATATGGGCGCCTAGCAAATCTCAGAACAGCATTCCGACATCTTAATAAGGGGAAACGTTCAGGACCCTGTACACCGTATAGTTAGGCCCATTATGGAGTATGCGGCACCAGTTGGAACCCACACCTAGCCAAGCACGTAAAGAAACTAGAGAAAGTGCAAGGTTTGCAACAAGACTAGTCCCAGAGCTAAGAGGTATGTCCTACGAGGAGAGGTTAAGGGAAATCAACCCGACGACACTGGAGGACAGGAGAGATAGGGGGGACATGATAACGAATACAAAATACTGAGGGGAATTGACAAGGTGGGCAAAGACAGGATGTTCCAGAGATTGGAACAGTAACAAGGGGACACAGTTGGAAGCTAAAGACACAGTGAATCACAGGAATGTTAGGAATGTATTTCTTCAGCCACAGAGTAGTCAGTAAGTGGAAAGTTTGGGGAAGCGATTGTTTGTTTGGAAGGGCAGGGGTCCATACATAGCTTTAAGCAGAGGTTTTGATAAAGCTCACGGTCGGGTGGAGAGTTTACCTAGAGCGCAGTGAAGAGGCGGGGCCGGAGCTCGGACTCGACCCCGAACTTCAATAGGTTGAGTACAAAAATAGGTGAGTCACACACAACAACACACAACCCGTGGTGGCAGGGAGCTCAGAAAAAAAAATAAAAACTTGAGGTCGATCAAAATTCTTCTTTCTTTAAGAGCTGGAGTTAATTGTCAGAGATTTTTACTGGTTTGCGCGCTGTTGTTGTTGTTGTTGTTGTTGTTGTTGTTGTTGTTGTTGTTGTTGTTGTTGTTGTTGTTGTTGTTGTTGTTGTTGTTGTTATTTATATTTTTATTATTATAAGTAGTATCTATATTATTATTTCTATTATTATTATTATTATTTCTATTATTATTATTATTATTATTATTATTATTATTATTATTATTATTATTATATTCGTGTAAAGTGCTATACCCATCTGGGTTATTCAATACAAGGAATGGTTGGGGGCTCAATACTCCGTTCTGGCATGGAGAGACAGTGACGCTACCCTTGTGGTCAGTCTTCTCCGGAGACTAATGAAACATATTAGTCACTAAGAGACTAAAAAAGAATTTTATAGAATCAAAGAAGATTAACTACTGCAAGCCCCGTTATTTCGAAATTGTTTCATTATCAGTGGTTGATCGTGGTTGATCGTGGTTGATCGTGGTTGATCGTGGTTGATCGTGGTTGATCGTGGTTGACCGTGGTTGATCGTGGTTGAAACGTGGTTGACCGTGGTTGATCGTGGTTGATCGTGGTTGATCGTGGTTGATCGTGGTTGATCGTGGTTGATCGTGGTTGATCGTGGTTGATCGTGGTTGACCGTGGTTGATCGTGGTTGATCGTGGTTGATCGTGGTTGATCGTGGTTGACCGTGGTTGATCGTGGTTGATCGTGGTTGATCGTGGTTGACCGTGGTTTATCGTGGTTGACCGTGGTTGATCGTGGTTGATCGTGGTTGATCGTGGTTGACCGTGGTTGATCGTGGTTGATCGTGGTTGACCGTGGTTGATCGTGGTTGATCGTGGTTGACCGTGGTTGATCGTGGTTGTCGTGGTTGATCGTGGTTGACGTGGTTTATCGTGGTTGACCGTGGTTGATCGTGGTTGATCGTGGTTGATCGTGGTTGACCGTGGTTGATCGTGGTTGATCGTGGTTGACCGTGGTTGATCGTGGTTGATCGTGGTTGATCGTGGTTCACCGTGGTTCACCGTGGTTGATCGTGGTTGATCGTGGTTGATCGTGGTTGATCGTGGTTGATCGTGGTTGATCGTGGTTGATCGTGGTTGACCGTGGTTGATCGTGGTTGATCGTGGTTGACCGTGGTTGATCGTGGTTGACCGTGGTTGATCGTGGTTGATCGTGGTTGATCGTGGTTGACCGTGGCTGATCGTGGTTGATCGTGGTTGATCGTTGTTGATCGTGGTTGATCGTGGTTGATCATGGTTGATCGTGGTTGATCGTGGTTGATCGTGGTTGATCATGGTTGATCGTGGTTGATCGTGGTTAATCGTAGTTAATCGTGATTGATCGTGGTTAATCGTAGTTAATCGAGGTTGATCATAGTTAATCGTGGTTGACCGTCGTTGATCATGGTAGGTGTGTAATTTTGAGATCTGAAGATCGCCTCTGCTACATAGATCATTCATCACTCTTGGCAAACAACAATATATAACACACCTAAGAACATCTAACGAAAAATCAGCAAACAATAAAATATGATTAATACATAAAAAAGCGCAATCAGAATCATTAATGTTAGAATAATGTAAAATAACCAACTTATGCTAAGAAACTCTTTAAGGTTTTGGTATCAAGAAATTCACATAAAACTCCCCGAGATCCCTACAGGTACTCTGGTAATTATGATTACCATGACAAAAGCGAAAACTCCTAAATCGTGGGCAGACAGAATGTTTCATAGTCAGCTACATACCGGAAGCTGAACGTCGGGAAACAGGAGATCCTACACGCAGGTGGGTATAAATGAGATGTGTGTGCTCGATCCTCTTTCGATAGAGTTGCTTAAACGTGACAATTCCTCTTGAATGAGGGCCAAGTACCCACGTCCTCCCAAACCCTGTTTAAATTGCTACGCATCTGTGAGGCCCACCAGGCTTACTACCTCCTAAGGAAACATCAACGTATGTGACCCATGAAGACATTGCTATGGAGCCAGCTCATCATAGCCCTTTCATCGGCATTTGTCTGTTTATTTACTGGGACACTAACATAGTATAGACACCAACATAACTCCACATCCTTGTGTCATGAGTGTGAACGACATACCACTCCTGGATTTTGGGGACAGCAGGGTGGACAAACTCCACTTCAAACAACGCACTGAGAGTTAGAGAAGACAATTTAACTGAGATCCACCTAAGGTGGCTATCAGGACGATAGCACAGACGACTGAGTGAAGCTCTGCAGTGAACACTAACGACTCATTTTGCATAATAATAAGAGCCCCCAATAGCGATTACTGCAAATGCAGCATCACTCTCACTCTTTGATCTGTCAGAAAAGAGCTTTATCCTCAAAGCATGAACAAAATTATAGTCCAAGAAAAAAACCAGTCACCACCTGGGATCGCTACATCACTGACTATAAATGAGTACCTCAGAACCTGTCTAAGGAGGGCAGGTAGAGAGCTCGACCTCTCTGACCGCAGCCAGTCTACGAGAGTAACCTGAATCTGTACACGAAACGACACAGGAAGCTTCACGCGCGATGAACCAAGGGTTCCCCTCCTCTCTCCATTGCAAGAACCACATCATCATCATCAACTGAGTTACCTCGAGTATACCTGGAGGGGGATAAGGGGGATTAACGCCCCTGCGTTTATATATATATATATATATATATATATATATTATATATATATATATAATATATATATATATAAAATATATATATATATATATATATGTATATGTATATATATTGCAATAAGATTTACAGTAAACAGGTGATTTTAGAATATGCAAAACAACCACTGTGAAAATAGAGAAATTCCAACCGCTTTCGTTTCGTGAAATTTCTCACATTATCAAGGAACAATGTTGTTCCTTGATAATGTGAAGTAATCACGAAAGCACTTGGAATTTCTCTATTCTTTCACAGTGGTTGTTTTGCATATATATATTAATATATATATTATTTTTATTATATATATTTTATATATTTATATATATATATATATATATATATATATATATATATATATTATATTAAAACATTCGCCCGTATGCTTAACAGTTCGCAAACGATCGAATGTATTTCCAAATATTATCTCTCACTTCACAGTAGGATTCGAACCAATACACTCTATATCAAAGTGCACAGTACTTTTGCCCCTCAACATTATGCTGTGTGTAAATACATTCGCCCGTTTGCGAATTATTAAGCATTTCAAAATCTCTTTCGAAGTTCACTGCATGTGGCAGGATTTGATGAAATAAGTCATCACTAGCCTTGTGTCCCGGGGTGTGGGAGTGACCATCTAGTTTCAGTTAGGCGTTCATATTTATCTGGACTCTGGCTGAGTGGCGAACGTACTGTGTACTTTGATACAGAGTGTGAAGATTCGAATCTTCCTGTGATGTCAACGAGATAAAGTCAGTTGATCAAATGAAAATGCTGGCCCACAGATGGCTCCAACTTCATCCTGTTCCCTACTTGTATGTCTTATAACAATAAAAATGCTTTCAAATGAGCTGATGTAGGTAACAGCTCTTAGCTTGCCAATAAAGTTAGGAATCCTTAACCTGTAAATAGCTGTCAATAAAGCTAGGGATCCTTAACCTTGTCAAACCCTGTTTAAAAAAAAAAAAAAAAAAAAAAACGAGAGAGAAGAGAGAGAGGGAAAAGAGAGAGAGGGGAGAGAGAGAGAGGAGAGGAGAGACTTTAATATTAATTACTGTACTGTAAGACCGTGATGATGCTTGGATGCTCCAAATTTATTACAGGTTCGTGAGAACAGTGAAATATAGTGAAAAACTATGAATATTTTAAAATAAAAGTGTAATTATTTAAATAATAAATGGGATGAGAGTCTCAAATTACACAGAGGTGGTACTTCGGAATATATTTATATATAAATATATATATATTATTTATAAAATTATTATATATATATATATATATATATTTATATATATTATAATAATAATTATATATTTATATAAATTTTCCAAATCGCGTTTTGTTTCTCACGTTATCAAGGAACAGTGAAAATAAAAGTGCAACAGAAGGCTTATAAACCATAGATCGGATGAGGATTGAACTCGTGGCAAGTGAGTGGCAAAATTCCAGGTCAGCGCGTAAGCCACTGGACCAGCTGGCTACAATAAGCCACTGGACCAGCGGCTACAATAAGCCACTGGGACCAGCTGGCTACAATAAGCCACTGGACCAGTGGCTACAATAAGCCACTGGACAGCTGGCCTACAATAAGCCACTGGACCAGCTGGCTACAATAAGCCACTGGACCAGCTGGCTACAATAAGCCACTGGACCAGCTGGCTACAATAAGCCACTGGACCAGCTGGCTCAAAGCCATGGACCAGCGGCTACAATAAGCCACTGGACCAGTGGCTACAATAAGCCACTGGACCCGCTGGCTACAATAAGCCACTGGACCAGCTGGCTACAATAAGCCACTGGACCAGCTGGCTACAATAAGCCACTGGACCAGCTGGCTACAATAAGCCCCCTGGACCCGCTGGCTACAATAAGCCACTGGACCAGTGGCTACAATAAGCCACTGGACCAGCTGGCTACAATAAGCCACTGGACCAGCTGGCTACAATAAGCCACTGGACCAGCTGGCTACAATAAGCCACTGGACCAGCTGGCTACAATAAGCCACTGGACCACTGGCTACAATAGCCAAAAGGACCCAGCTGGCTACAAAAAGCCACTGGACCAGCTGGCTTTCAATAAGCCACTGGACAGCTGGCTACAATAAGCCACTGGACCAGCTGGCTAATTAAGCCACTGGACCAGCTGGTACAATAAGCCACTGGACCAGCTGGCTACAATTTAAACCACTGGACCAGCTGGCTACAATAAGCCACTGGACCAGCTGGCTACAATAAGCCACTGGACCAGCTGGCTACAATAAGCCACTGGACCAGCTGGCTACAATAAGCCACTGGACCAGCTGGCTACAATAAGCCACTGGACCAGCTGGCTACAATAAGCCACTGGACCAGCTGGCTACAACCCAACTAGGTATATTTATACACCATAGAGAGGTTAGCACAGGGCTCACTATGACCACAAATGCAAATATTTACATTTAACAAGGATAACTAAGTTATCCCTGCTAAATATAATTCACTATAGGTTATCCTTGCTAAATATAATCCAGAGAACAAGAAAGAGTTTCGTCAGCTGCATGATATCTTACATCAGTGTTATCTTACATCAGTGATATCTTACATCAGTGATATCTTACATCAGTGATATCTTACATCAGTGATATCTTACATCAGTGTTATCTTACATCAGTGATATCTTACATCAGTGATATCTTACATCAGTGATATCTTTTCATCAGTTTATATCTTACATCAGTGTTATCTTACATCAGTGATATCTTACATCAGTGATATCTTACATCAGTGATATCTTACATCAGTGATATCTTACATCAGTGATATCTTACATCAGTGATATCTTACATCAGTGATATCTTACATCAGTGATATCTTACATCAGTGATATCTTACATCAGTGATATCTTACATCAGTGTTAAAGATACATTTTAAGATGTAACTCTATCAAAGATTTTCTTATGAACGTTTCTCTTAAATGTTTTGAGACGTTCGTATATTTTTACAAAGGTTCTAATTATTTAAAAATGTTCTTAATATTTATTTTGACAGTGAACGATTTTTATATGGAGTAAAATTACTGGGGGTAAAACTGACTGGAGTTAAATTACCGGGAGTTAAATTACTTGGAGGCAAATTACCAGCAGCTAAATTACCTTTGACCGTTTAGATAACAGTTGACACAACTACCACAGCGAGTCCTCTTGACTTATATTTAATGGAGAAAGTTTTAGTTAGCCTAAGGTAATTCATCCCTTTAATATGTAATTTATTACTTTAATACTGAGGGTTATATTGAAATATTAGTTTGGTAATAGAGCCATAGGTGAGCGGGAGAAACTACTACGTAGCTTTAAGAATAGGTTAGATAAATAATTGAGTGAGAATGGTTGGGTGAGTAGGATGTACATAGTATTAGCACGGTACTCCTACAGCGATGCAACTCTCTTATCATCTTTTGTAAAAAGTTTACGACAATTTAGAATTAAAGTTAATTTGGGAAAGCATTAAATGAATTAAAGAATTCGCCACTAGTAATGCTCAGTGAATAACGCCATTAACGTACTTTACAAATGAAAATAAAGTTAATGATCTCGTAGAGTTAAGGGATTTTCCAATGTTCGCTACTCCTAAATTCTGGTGAAACCTGAAAGCTTAACCTGGCAGGGTTCATATAATGAACGAAGGTGAGCAGGATGGTTACAAGAGCTAGAGCTGGGTTTACCCCAGCTCTAAGTCTGAATAACACTTCAAACTTAACAGAGGATCTAAAGAATTCAAGACGTATAATGCCCGAGGCAAAACACGATAGATACCCCACATATTTCTAGCTTAAAACATGCCTAGCTAATGAATGACGCTAACCTTGTCTATAGAATGGAGAACTGCAAGACGGCCGGAACAATTCAAGGAATGAAGACACCAACTTTTAAATATTCTAAAAAAAAAAAAGTCTTATATATCACTGGACATAATGGGTGGTTAATGATGAATTTCTATTAATAAATCTATACATCCTTCAAACTTTGAGTGTAAATATATTTATATAAGAATTTTAAGATAATTCTTCGGTATTAATGCAGTTCACATAATGGCATATGTCTCCCTGGTGTATAACATAGTACTGACTATTTTAGCTGGTTGCATATTTATTCTGTTTCAACCTAAATGACCAAAAAAAAGGCACAATACCGTGACTGGAACGATACACAAATAACCCGCACATAAAAGAGAGAAGCTTACGACGACGATTCGGTCCGACTTGGACCATTTACAAAGTCACACTCAGTGTACTGTTTCAACCTTATCTCAAAAAATTTCTCTGTCCAGTATAAAACACTATTACAGCTATTGCAAGGAAGGACGTGTACACCGCCCAATGAGAGTTCTTCATTAATTTCTTTTTCAATGTCCATATTTTTAATAATAACTAATAGTGATGCTATTACATCGTAGCCACAACTAGACAAACAATGTCCCAATAAAATCTTTATGAAATTCTTAAGCAGCTATTGAGCAGATCATTTGACCAGTCCTCTTAAAGCAACTTTCGATTTCTTACAGTTTTAAGTAAATTTCTTAATATATATTATTTAAGTTAAATTTGTAGTTTGTAAACAAAACATAAGTTATAAGTTAACATAATGGTAATTCAAGAAATAATATACAAAGGAGACAGAAATTTTTGAAATGTAATCAGAAATCGAAGACCCAACGAACAGATTGTTTAGCAGTCAAATATCCAGTTTTTTTTTTTTTGGTTCAACTTCAAAGTCACACATTTGACGTTCTTAGCCAGAGTGATATATTGACATTGATTAGGATGATGGGCTGGATCATCATACGATCAAGACCCGTGTCAGGTGATTTTCTCTGACGAGCAAACTAACAACAAAAATTGGTCAATTACTATTTATTAGCCAATTACTGAGGCCACAGTTGTAATCATCATTGGTCAATTACAGAGGACTCAGTCTTATTTTTTATTGACCAATTATAGAGTTCTCAGCATTACTCATTATTGGTCAGTCATTTTTCTCAGTGGTTTACCACACTGTGGTGACGCAATGTACGACCAACTGTAGTTAACAAACGCAAATGTCACAACATTGAGATAATAATAATAATGATAGTAATGTCGCCCACAACAGAAATGTTCGTGCAATACAGACAAAAAACAATGTTAACTACAGTAGATCAGAAAATATTTTGTTAAAGAGAACAAAGTAGATTATTTGTCTCGTTAAACGTAAATACGATGATGTGGTCCGTCCGTAGTTGTGCATGTATAGTACACGATACTGACGAGATGAAGAATTAGACAAATGTTCAACATCTGGGTATTTTTACTGTAGACGTTTCGTCATCCAGTGGCTTTATCAATACAAATTTAAAGGCATAATTGAAACACTGTAGAACTATATACAACTATATACAACTATATACAACTATATACAGATTCTTCACGACTACGGTGCTCTCCGCCAACTCCAAGGCTGAGGGACTGATTACCTCATCTTTTGTACAGTGTTCCAATTGTATAAGTCTTTGAATTTGTACTAATAAAGCCACTGGATGGCGTAACGTCTACACTAAAGATATCCAGATGTTGCACATGTGTCAAATTCTTGATCAGGTCCATGGTGTTACCTAATATTTATTTATTTATTTATTTATTTAAAAATTTGTGCACACATACAGAGGTACAAAAAATACAGAAAAGAGCAGTATGCCAAAGCCACTTATACTATGCATAGCATTACGGGCTGGCTTAAAATTAACTTAAGATGAACTAAGCAATGATGACATCGGTGATAAAACTTTAATGTAAACAGATTACTATAAAGCACAAGTGAGTATTACAAAGACAGGTCATATGGTTGTATGCATTGTTGTACATTCAGTAGAATGGAGTATTCTGTTAGTAGTGTATTTAAAAAATAATAAAGTTAGATTGGGTTTTAGGTTTAACATTTATGTGATATAATTGTGAGAAACATTTAAGATATACAATTTAAAGGTTCAGTTATTCAGTAATTTATTTGGTTTTGGGTGAGTAAGTGATCTTTGAGAAGAGACTTGAATTTATAAACAGGTAGTGTTTCTTTTATATTTACAGGTAATGAGTTCCAGATTTTAGGGCCTTTTATGTGCATTGAGTTTTTTGCATAGTGTGAGATGGACACGAGGAACATCAAAGAGTGATCTGTGCCTTGTGTTATGGTCATGTGTTCTGTTGAGGTTGGCAAGGAGATGTTTGAGGGAGGGTTAATATCAGAGTTAAGTGTTCTATGTATGTAATAGTGCAGTAATAAGTATGAATGTTTTGTATGGTGAATAGGTTTAGTGTATTGAATATTGGTGGAGTGTGCTGCCTATAGTGAGAATTTGTTATCATTCTAACTGCAGGCCTTTTGTTGGGTAATTAGTGGTCTGAGATGGTTTACTTGTTGTTGAGCCCCATGCACAAATTCCATAGGTGAGATAGGGGTAAATAAGAGAGTGATATAGGGCCAGGAGGCTGACTGTGGAGCATAGTACCGTATCTTCGATAGTATGCCTACAGTTTTTGGAAATTTTCTTAGAAATTTGTTGTATATGTGTATGAAATTTGAGTCTATTATCAAGGTGATTCCTAAGAATTTTCCCTCTGTTAGCTTTGTGATAGGTGATCCGTTTATCATTATGTTAAGAGGGACATCTGTAGCTCTGTTACCAAACTGAATGAAGTAGGTTTTGTCAATGTTTAGTGTAAGTTTGTTAGTCCTCATCCAGGTAGATATTTTCTGTAATTCTGTATTTACAGTATTGGCTAGCGTGACTGGGCTCGGGTGGGAGAAGACGTATGTAGTGTCCATCTGCAAATAGTGTGGGTTTGAGTAATTGCGAAGCATTTGGTAGGTCATTTATGTATAGGAGAAAGAGAAGAGGGCCAAGGACACTTCCCTGTGGAC
This sequence comes from Cherax quadricarinatus, assembly GCF_026875155.1. NCBI lineage: Eukaryota > Metazoa > Arthropoda > Malacostraca > Decapoda > Parastacidae > Cherax > Cherax quadricarinatus. The sequence goes on from NC_069449.1 coordinate 22,602,256, forward strand.
ACCAACTGTAATTGGTTGTGCAGAAAGAGTTTGCCCCATTTGCATACACATATTGGCTTCTGTTGCTGAGGTATGACTTGAGGTAGTTGAGGGAGTGCCCTCTTATACCATAGTGTGACAATTTTACGTGGAGCAAGTCATGGTTAACTGTATCAAAAGCTTTACGTAAGTCAATGAAGATCCCCAGTGGGACTTCTTTTTCTCTATTGCAGTGTATATATGTTCTAGCATGTGTATAATAGCATCATTAGTATTTTTTATTTGGCCTGAATCCAAATTGGCAGGGGTTGAGTATGTTTTGGGAGATAAGGTAGGAGTAGATTCGTTTATGAATTAATTTTTCGAAGATTTTTGAGAGAGGGTGTAAGTTGAATATTGGCCTATAGTTTATTCAACTCTGTTTGGTCTCCTCCTTTGTGGATCGGGGTGACCCTTGCTATTTTTGAGTACTGTGGGGAAGGTGGAGATTCAATGGATTTGATTAAAGAGTGTTGCAATGATTGGTGATAGCACTTGTGACACTTTTTTGTATATAAAGGGTGGTAAGGTATTTAAATCTCCTGCCTTGTTTTTTTAGCGTGTTGATAATAAGGGAGACTTCGTATGGGTTAGTCGGAGCTAGGAACAGTGTGTTCGGGTAGTTGCCAGTGAGGTAGTCATTTGGTGGGTATCTGAGCTTGGGATTTTATTGGCAAGGTTTTGTCCTATAGTGAGAAGAAGTCATTGAGTCTGTTTGCTGTTTCTGTTGGTGGAGTTGGGGTTCATCGATTTTGCTAATTTTATTTCGCTATTTCGTGATATCTTTTTTTGTTCCTAGAATTTCTGATAGGGTTTTCCAGGTCTTTTTTATATCACCATCGTAAGTTGGATAATCTGTTCTCATAATAAAATTTTTTTTTGCCCTTCTTATCAGGCTGGTTAGGATTGACGAGTAACGTTTTGTTTGGTCTCTGGTTATGTGACCCATTCTGTACTGTTTTTCATATTGGTGTTTTGTATTTATGGATTTGAGAATGCTGGGTGTTAACCAGGACTGTTCAGTCTCTTAGCTGTCATCTGTTTAGTTTTTTTAGGGCAGTGCTTGTTATAGAGGTATTGGGTCTTTTTTAGAAAATTATTAATACATTCGTCAATATCTGTATAGATTTCTAGCTCAGTGTGCCAGTCAATGTTTGCTACTGCTGTTGTGAAGTTATTAATGCTGCCTCATTGTGAAGTCTGAAGGTGACTTTAGTAGTGTCTTGGGGTAATTTACCAAAGTTGTTATGAGAAAAGTAGGGTAGTGTCTGTGGTATTATCTGTATTATGCCTGATTTTAAAGGGGATATGGTGTTGGTCCAGATGTGGTCAAGTAGGGAAACACTAGTCTCTGTAACTCTTGTAGGTTTTGTTACTGTTGGTACAACATACAGTTACTCATTGTGTTTGTGAATTCAGTAACGTGTGGGTCCTGGTCTTGCAGGAGATTTATATTGAAGTCACCTGAGAGTAGTAAGTGATCTTTGTTCATGCGTGCATCAGTTATCATACTTCCTAGGTTTTGACTAAATTGGCTAATGTTTGACTGTGGAACTCTGTAAATGTTTATCAATGTGAGGGTTTTTGTAGGTATTTGGATTTGAATTTGGCTATTATATATTCCCCATGTTCATACCCTTGTGCAAGTATTAGTGATACATTCTAGTTGGTCTGAGTAGTATATGGCTGTGCCACCCCCTTGTTTGGTCTGGCCTACAGTTGTGTATGGCTGTGTAACCAGGAATGGCATAGACATCTGTACTATCAGGCTTTAGCCAGGTTTCAGTTAGTGTAATGATGGACATATTGGCATGTAAGGAATTTAGTAATGCTATGAGGTCATCGTAATGCTTGCTTAAAGATCTGATATTGTAGTTAAAAATAGTTATGTTGTTGTTGGCACTGAGAAGTGCCTTTGATTGTTCTGCAGTGTAGTAATTACAGTAACTGTTTGAATCATTTAAGTCATTAAATAAGAGGTTGGTATCAGGATCAATGCTTGTAATCATAAGATTTGTAGTGAATCTATAGTTAGAATTATGTATAAAACAAAGTAAATAGTCTTAAGCTAAAAAATACACCTGAATTATTTAACAAATGTAAAATAATGAGCTAAGGTAGTTTTGGAATATAATGGCAAAGTTGTGAACTTATTCTACTTTAGCACCTGAGAATAGCACCTTGATTATTTTAACAATTGTGAATGTAATAAACTAGGAAGTTATATAAAGCTAAAATAAAGGAGAAAATATATGAGGGACAAAAATTAAGTAATGGTAAACAAAGTTAAATGGACAGGTGGTCACTATGAAATAATATTGGTTTAGGAGTAAGATCTGATTTGTAATATTAAATAATTGAGCAGTTATTGCACAATAAAAGTAAAAAAAATGAGGTAGTTGGTACTAGCTAGCAAAAGATAGTTTTGGTACTTGCAAAAAAGTAATTGGAATATACACTAATTGCATACACAATAAAAAGTGACTAAAAAACAAGTAGTGATAAACAAAATTAAATGGACAGGTAAGAATAATGAATATTATTAATTTGGAGTAAGATTTGACTTGTAATTTAAAATTATGAGCAATTTATAGTAGTAAGAAAGAAGTATAGAGTATTGGAGGTGTGCATGTCGTTGTGTTTGATGGCGCTGTCGTCCCACTGGAAGACGTCAGCGAGGTAAACAAAGTGAAACCATGAAACAAGAGCAAACAATAATGTCTTTCTATGTTTCTGAGAGCCTACCGAGTGTACAGCCCAGAGTTTCTCAATGAGGAAATTAGGAAAATCTTTGATATTGCTACGAAACTATGGGACCCGAAGAAGTTTGAAGAAATGGCTTTGCTGGTAGCAACAAGAATAATAAATCGGCATTTCACCTTACGCCGTCTGGGAATTCTGAAACTCTCATACATTGCTGAAAACAGAGAAGGCAAATCCTAAAAGAAATTTTTAGTTGCTTGACCCCTTGACGCTGGTGAAGAGCTTTTGATCTATGGAACTGAATCTGTGGTCCAGTTCACTGAATTGACCGTGAATGCCTACCATCCCCCCTCCCCTACAAGATGAGTACTCCCCCGTGATAATAATAATAATAATAATAATAATAATAATAATAATAATAATAATAATAATAATAATAATAACAATAATAATAATAATAATAATAATAATAATAATAATAATAATAATAATAATAATAATAATAATAAATAATACACATGTAGAGCGGGAAACAAGCTCACTGATTCCCTTGTTATGTTTAAAGACTGTCGACTGTGCGAGGGTCTTTAAGGCTGCATGTCGCCTCCACACTACCTGCCATGAATAGTTTGACTCCTAAAATAGGGATTAAAGCAATGTCTCAGTGTATATACAATAAAAGATACATTCCTCTCGCTTTATATATCATGAGAGATACATTCTTTTCGGTTTATATACCATGAAGTGATATTTAATTTTTGTTAGAATAAATATAATCAGAGTGTATGGTACAACCATGCTACTTAGGAGTGTATTATGCATTCATTGTATTATGCAGTCAGAGTGTATTATGCAATCTTGCTGTATTATACAATCTTACTGTATCAGACATCATTGCTGTATCACGCAATCATATTGCTTCATACACAGCACCTCATACGCCACCTCCTCCATACCCAGCAATGTTGTGACTCTGCTTGTGTATATCATACAAGTTTCATGCAATTTATGTTGCCGCAGTCAGTGTATGTGTATGTGTGGGGGGCGAGAGAGAGAGAGAGTGTGAGAGAGAGAGAGAGAGAGAGAGAGAGAGAGAGAGAGAGAGAGAGAGAGAGAGAGAGAGAGAGAGAGAGAGAGAGAGAGAGAGAGAGAGAGAGAGAGAGGGAGTTATCTAGAGTGACCACAAGCAACATATCGCTGAGCACGGCCGGGCCACCTGCAGTCGAAGCTGGTCATTAGCATACGAGAATAATCGTCTCCTCCCGCATCCTTCCAGCTTGGTCATTCTTCCCGGATCACTGGTGAGGATCCTCACCTGTGTCTCGTCGCTCAGCGCTGTTCAGGTGTGCTTCTTAATGTTTATTTCATGTTCCGTGACGGGCCGTGGTAGAGGTAAGGGAGGAACGGAGGGAGGGAGAGAGGCGAAAGGAATCGATGGAGATCGGAGAAAGATGTAAGGGGAAGATGAAGGAGGATTAAGAAGAGCATTAGTGAAAAGAAAATGGATGTGAGAGAGAGATAGAATAATCCCATGGAATCTTATCTAAGGAAGGAATGAAACTGTTTCGTGTGAATTGTTTACCGTATGATTGAGGGAAGAAAAGAATCCTTCAGCTTCTGACCAGTGGATGAGAAGAATACTTTAAGCTTCTGTCTGAGGAAGAGGGAATTTCTCCAGCATTCATTCAAGGGAAAGGGTAAATCATGTAGCAGCCAATCACAGGGAGAGATGAAGTCCTCAGAATCCAATCAAGGAAGATTATGAAACCCTGAGCATCCTCATTCCCATCCAAACAAGTGACTGCTCACCCTCTCCTTCCTGATGAGCGTTTTGAGATGACTGATGATGCCGCACTGTTCCTCCCGGTGTGTGTGTGTGTGTGTGTGTGTATGTGTGTGTGTGTGTGTGTGTGTGTGTGTGTGTGTGTGTGTGTGTGTGTGTGTGTGTGTGTGTGTGTGTGTGTGTGTGTACTCACCTAGTTATGGCTGCAGGGGTCGAGGTGTGTATGTGTACTCACCGTGCGGTGCTTGCGGGGATAGAGACTCAGTCATATACTGATTCCTGGCCCCGTGTGGCCTGTCAATGCCTACTCAAGAAAGGTACATAGAAAATGCTTCCATTTATATTTTATTTTAATTATCTAACCCCCTAAGACTAGAGGAAGTATTCTTAACATTCTTTTGGTTCATCAGAGTTCTTTCCTCCATCTATGGCCCTTCTCCCACGTGACTCGCATTTCCGGCTACTCTCTTGAAATCTCTGAGTATCTTGTACGTCTTAATCATGGCTTCCCTGGTCCTATCTTCCTAGTTCAACCATCTCGGTTTTGGAAACAGCATAGTTGCTAACCTCCAGCTCCTGAACGTGGTTTCTAAGCGTGGACTCCATGTTAGTGCTACGCATTCTGTGATAGACTAGACATATTTCGTGTACCATTTCCTGATTATTATTATTATAATCAAAAAGAAGCGCTAAGCCACAAGGGCTATACAGCGCTGCAACCATTTCCTGAAGGATTCTTTATGGAGGTTTCTAAAAGCAGTTCTAAGATTAGTTAACCTTGCATGTGCTGCTGGTGTAATATTTACCCCCAAGATCTATATATTTTCCTCCTGCATCTTCTTCCCTTCCAGTTTATACACTTTGGTCTTCACGCTCACACGCTGACAGTGGACTAGATTACGTTCCAGCAGTCACTTGTTCAACCTGTCTCCGTTCTCTGACGGTTTTATTATTCTTATTAGTTTTATTTTATCTGCAAACAACAATATGTAAGAATAGATCTTCTCTGGCAGATCTTTTATGTCTGTTCCTAAAAGCAAGAGCTCTAGAACCTATCCTTGAGGGACCCCACCTGTTGCTCGAAACCATCACTCCCGTTTTCTATCCACTGAGTACTCGTCGGTTCATTTCAATTACTTTTTCTTGGAGTTTTGAGTAAACTATAATGCAAACAATGAAATTTTTAAAGTTCTGAATGAACTTTATTGCAAACAGTGAAGTTCTGAGGGAACTACATTGCATGCAATAAAGATTTGTATTACAAAAATTGAACTTTTTATTCTCGCTAATTACCTGAGCAATTATTAAAATTTCTTTATTGTTTGAATAATAAATTACATTTTAATTTCTATGATCTCTACGCATGTAATTGTTTACAATTTGAAAGTCTTTGTGATTAATAATAAAACATTTTGCTTAATATTTTATCTAACTTTGTCATTTATTCATTGTTCAAATTCTATTTTTATTATCATTATTATTTATAAATCAGGTTAAGGCAATAGTTTCACAGGCTTAAATAAACAGTTTAATCAGGTTAAATCAATGTTTTAACCAGGTTAAATTAACAGTTTAACCAGGTTAAATCTATGGTTTAACTTAGTATAGAAGTGGTCATCAAGTTACCCTGGTTCAGGCAGACTAGTCAACTTACCACATAGGTGTTTTTTAAAATCAAGACTTAAGTCCAGACTGAAGGCCTGAGATGATCTGCCTTTTTATATTGTGGTGGACGATAAAACTCCAGGAAACTGTATAGAGAGATAAGCTGAGAAGTGGCACACAAGACAGCTACCCGGAGGTGTCTACCTGAAGGTGTCTACCTGGAGGTGTTTACCTGGAGGTGTCTACCTGGAGGTGTCTACCTGGAGGTGTCTACCTGGAGGTGTCTACCTGGAGGTGTCTATCTGGAGGTGTCTACCTGGAGGTGTCTACCTGGAGGTGTCTATCTGGAGGTGTCTACCTGGAGGTGTCTACCTGGAGGTGTCTACCTGGAGGTGTCTACCTGGAGGTGTCTACCTGGAGGTGTCTACCTGGAGGTGTCTATCTGGAGGTGTCTACCTGGAGGTGTCTACCTGGAGGTGTCTATCTGGAGGTGTCTACCTGGAGGTGTCTACCTGGAGGTGTCTACCTGGAGGTGTCTACCTGGAGGTGTCTACCTGGAGGTGTCTACCTGGAGGTGTCTACCTGGAGGTGTCTATCTGGAGGTGTCTACCTGGAGGTGTCTACCTGGAGGTGTCTATCTGGAGGTGTCTACCTGGAGGTGTCTATCTGGAGGTGTCTACCTGGAGGTGTCTACCTGGAGGTGTCTACCTGGAGGTGTCTATCTGGAGGGTGTTCCGGATAGGGAGGTGTCAATCCCCTCGCGGCCCGGTCCATGTCTTTGAAGTGTATAACTTAAAAAGGACTAATTAGACTCAGTTTTGGACTCTTTTCATGGTATGCCGAAATGTACATGAGCAAGATACATGTGCAACGTTTGGGTATATATCCGAAACGTTTCGCATACATGATAGGCCTCTTCAGTCGATTATAACAGTAACTAAAAACGAAAACAACAGAAACGTCCACGTAATAACAATACCTGACTGTCGCTCATGAGTTTCACTCACTTCCCTACATTTCTTGAACAATGAATATAACTTTAAATAATAATGGTTATTTGTCTTCAAAGTGAATAAATACTGCAACTGCATCTCAAGCTTTGAGGCCAGGAAGCTACAGCAAGACACATCAAAGCCTACCAGCCGTGGTGTCAGAACAATAACAGTGGGATAACACACTACAGTCACCCCCTCCCCTGGTTCACGTCCATCATTGGAAGCCAGTAATTATAGCAACGACAACATTAACACCACCTTTGGTTTTCCCAGAAAGGTCGCTCACGCTTACAAAAGGCTATCGGTCCTTATCCCACACAGCAACATAAATAGTCTCGTGGTTTCTGAGGCATCACCCAGATATTACATATACCATAGAGGAAATATTTTATCTTCCGGTGTTTGTAAGGTCCGTAGTGGCTAAGCCAACATGAAGTGAAGTCGAAAAAAACTAGGCTGTAGAACCAGCTTTTACTCAAGTAGACTTTCTCGCTCTGTAAAGCTTAATAATAATAATAATAATAATAATAATAATAATAATAATAATAATTAATAATAATAATAACAATAAATAATAATAATAATAATAATAATAATAATAATAATAATAATAATCATAACAACAACAATAATAATAATAATAATAATAACAATCATAATAATAACAACAACAATAATAATAATAATAATAATAATAATAATAATAATAATAATAATAATAATAATAATAAATAATAATAATAACAATAATATAATAATAATAATAATAATAATAATAATAATAATAATAATAATAATAATAATAATAATAATAATAACAATAATAATAATAATAATAATAATAATAATAATAATAATAATAATAATAATAACAATAATAATAATAATAATAATAATAATAATAATAATAATAATCTTTATTTCTACAGGTACATTATACAACTTATTCATTGTCACAGTTAAAGGATGTCTGCAACGTGTTATTTTCTTCACTATTGTTGTTATCACATAATTTGAACCCAATAAGAACTACCGACAGTACTGAGGGACGGGAACCCTGCACGCCATTTGGTCCCAATAAGAACTGACAGTACTGAGAACATTAAAGACCGCATTAAAACCAACCCACATTTTAATTATGAACCAGCAACTATTAGAAGTTTTAAGCAGTGGTAGTCAGACGAATGTGTGGGTTGACAACTGGACTAATGTATTGTCTTAGGACATTTAATAAGATAATTTTCTTGAGGATCTTAGGAGTTTCATTTACTGAAGCAGACTTTATGAAACTAAAAGTTTTACTGATTAAACTTATTAAAGTGGTCACCGAGGTGGAGTTTCTGGCAATAGTTTTGAAGGTTAAAGATTGTACAAGAAAGCAGCAGAAGTTAGTATATGTCATCACTGTTGGTACATCCAGGATGCTGCATCTGTGTGACTTGTACGACCCACACACCAGCTGTACGACCCACACACCAGCTGTACGACCCACACACCAGCTGTACGACCCACACACCAGCTGTACGACCCACACACCAACTGTACGACCCACACACCAGTTGTACGACCCACACACCAGCTGTACGACCCACACACCAGCTGTACGACCCACACACCAGTTGTACGACCCACACACCAGCTGTACGACCCACACGCCATCTGTACGACCCACACATCAGCTGTACGACCCACACACCAGCTGTACGACCCACACACCAGCTGTACGACCCACACACCAGCTGTACGACCCACACACCAGCTGTACGACCCACACGCCAGCTGTAAGACCCGCACACCAGCTGTACGAACCACACATCAGCTGTGTGTCTGAGATGATCTGAAACCTCAACCATCACTCATTCACAACCTCCTCACCACTCGCTTACACTTATTACCACTCGCTTACGCTTATCACCACTCGCTTACGCTCATCACCACTCGCTTACGCTCATCACCACTCGCTTACGCTCATCACCACTCGCTTACACACATCACTACTCGCTTACACTCATCACCACTCGCTTACACTCATCATCACTCGGTTAAACTCATCACCACTCGCTTACACTCATCAACACTCATTTACACTCATCATCACTCGCTTACACACATCACCACTCGCTTACGTCCTCATCACTGCTCAGTAATACTCTCACCACCCCCTTCCTACCTAATCACCCCTCTACAACTCATGACTCTTCTGCTCCCCCTTCCACAAATCCCTATTCCACACACACACACACACACAGAGAGAGAGAGAGAGAGAGAGAGAGAGAGAGAG
>NC_069449.1:22614140-22616640 GCF_026875155.1 Cherax quadricarinatus
CTGAAGGAAGTGTTATTCAATTTGAAGGAAGTGTTATTCAATTTGAAGGAAGTGTTATTCAATTTGAAGGAAGTGTTATTCACATTCTCTAAGCAAGGTTTGCAGCCCATTTCTAAGTTAGGTTGGGTTAAGTTAGGTTAGATTATGTTAGGTTAGGTTAGGTTAGGTTAGGTTAGGTTATGTTAGATTAGGTTAGGTTAGGTTAGGTTAGATTATGTTAGATTAGGTTAGGTTAGGTTAGGTTAGGTTAGGTTAGGTTAGGTTAGGTTAGATTATGTTAGGTTAGGTTAGATTATGTTAGGTTAGGTTAGGTTAGGTTAGGTTAGATGAGACTACAACGAGAAAACTATAAATATAAGATGCAAGACTGTAAAATAGCCCACAAGGCAAACAGAAAGCAGGTAGACAATGCTTGCGGCTCATATAAGAATATAACTGTTATATATCAACTGTTGTAGGCTCAGTCAACAGTCATCCATTTGACGCTTTTTACAAGAGTGCCATGTTGTCTGTGGTTAAGAGAACGAGCTAATTGCTCCTACCATCTCTGCTTTCACTAGTTACTCACACGTCTCACTTCCCTTCTGTCATTTGTCCCTCACTGATACCATTCTCCTCGTACTGCGTCTTCTTTTATTTTCACTACCATTAAATAATGATGATCTGAAATACATATGAATCACTTAATTCTTCTTCTTCTTCTTCTTCTGGTCTGGTAGTTCTGCCAGTGTTGTAAAAAAAACTAGTTATGGGCACGTAGCTCAGAGGGTAAAGTGAAGATATTGGTGGTCATGTCGCCACACGGAGGAAAAAAAAAATCCATCTCTCATTAAAGTCTCCCCGAAGGGTTGATAAACACAGAAGTTACAGGAAGTCGAATGATAGTGTAGTCTGAACACCACTATGAGGCAGTGAGCGTGCGAGGCACTGCGTGTCTCCTAGTAGGGTTGGAGATCATCCGGGGTGAAGAAACAATTCATTTCTAACTCGTCAAGGGAACATGTCAGCTCTTTTTTTTTTTGTGTGTGTGTGTGTTGCCTCAAGAAGAGTAAACTCGTCGGGAGCTGCACGACTGGTTTTTCCTCCCCTCACAGTGACTAACACGCGCTGCTGCTGCCGCTGAAAGCAGGAGATTTCACCAGGATTTTCAGCGTCTATAAACGTGAATGGCTGCGGTGGAGGCTATCACGGCGCCACATTCCGGCAGCAGGAAGCGTTTCCACCGATGCAGTTATCTGGAAGGTGTTATCACAGTGGAAGTCGTTTTGTACGACAGCCTCCCGAAAACAGAGGACGGATATTTGTGACGGAAGACGGGCGCCTGGAAGACGGCAGACAGTCTTGAAGAACACACCGGTAGTCTGGAGAGACAGAGCTGGTCCACAGGGAGACTGATGACTGCTGGGACACACAAGACAACGTGTGGAACCAATAGCTGACTGACTATATCAGCGACTTCAAATCTGATATAATATAACTTATCCCTGTCCTCCTCTCCTGTATATACTGGCTCCCTCACCTTCGTGTGTTAGAGTGACTTGTAAATGGTCCAAGTCGGACCCGAACGTCGTCACAAGCTCCCTTCTCCTAGGTGCGGGTCATTTGTATATTGTTCCAGTGACGGTGTTGTGGTTTTTTCTTCTTCATCACTTGTGTCATTTATTTGCATATTGTAAATGAAATTTCGAATATGATGGAAAATGTCTGCAGCTCCTGTGAGTTTCTGTAGGTGAAGAACCGACAGAAACTCTCAGATTCAGTTAACAGAAACAGATCTCAGTATGCCACGTCTGGAACGTGGCATACTGACATGGAAAGAAAAAAAATGGTTCTGCAACGCAACAACGGAGGCTGGAACAACGGAGGCTGGAACAACGGAGGCTGGAACAACGGAAGCTGGAACGACGCAACAACGGAGGTTGGAATGACGCAACAACGGAGGCTGGAACAATGCAACAACGGAGGCCAGAACAACGCAACAACGGAGGCTGGAGCAACGCAACAACGGAAATTGGAACAACGCAATAATGGAGATTGGAACAACGCAGCAACGGAGGCTGGAACAATGCAACAGCGGAGACTGGAACAACGCAACAACGGAGGCTGGAACAACGCAACAACGGAGGCTGGAACTGAATGCAAGAGTTAAAAACAAAATACACAGTGTCTAGAATAAAATAAGAGGATCTGGAACAATACAATAGTCCTGAACAATGCAAGAGTCTGGAGCAATACAAAAGTCTGGAAAAATACAAGTCTGGAAAAATACAAGAGTCAGGAACAACACAAGAGTCTGGAACAATACAAGAGTCTGCAACAATACAAGAGTCAGGAACAACACAAAAGTCAAGAACAACACAAGAGTCTGGAACAATACAAGAGTCTGCAACAATACAAGAGTCAGGAACAACACAAGAGTCAGGAACAACACAAGAGTCACGAACAACACAAGAGTCACGAACAACACAAGAGTCTGGAACAATACAAGAGTCCTGAACAA
>NC_069449.1:22619140-22636640 GCF_026875155.1 Cherax quadricarinatus
TCGTAGAGCCAGAAACGAATATGCACAGATAAGAAGGGAGGCCCAAAGACAATATGAAAATGACATAGCAGCGAAAGCCAAATCTGACCCAAAACTGTTGCACAGCCACATCAGGAGGAAAACAACAGTCAAGGACCAGGTAATCAGGCTAAGGAAGGAAGGAGGAGAGACAACAAGAAATGACCGTGAAGTATGTGAGGAACTCAACAAGAGATTCAAAGAAGTGTTCACAGAGGAGACAGAAGGGCTCCAGAAAGACGGAGGGTGGGGCACACCACCATGTGCTGGACACAGTGCACACAACCGAGGAAGAAGTGAAGAGGCTTCTGAGTGAGCTAGATACCTCAAAGGCAATGGGGCCAGATAACATCTCCCCATGGGTATTGAGAGAGGGAGCAGAGGCGCTATGTGTACCCCTAACAACAATATTCAATACATCTATCGAAACAGGGAGATTGCCTGAGACATGGAAGACAGCAAATGTAGTCCCAATCTTTAAAAAAGGAGACAGACATGAAGCATTAAACTACAGACCAGTGTCACTGACATGTATAGTATGCAAAATCATGGAGAAGATTATCAGGAGAAGAGTGGTGGAACACCTAGAAAGGAATGATCTCATCAACAGCAGCCAACATGGTTTCAGGGACGGGAAATCCTGTGTCACAAACCTACTGGAGTTCTATGACATGGTGACAGCAGTAAGACAAGAGAGAGAGGGGTGGGTGGACTGCATATTCTTGGACTGCAAGAAGGCGTTTGACACAGTTCCACACAAGAGATTGGTGCAAAAACTGGAGGACCAAGCAGGGATAACAGGGAAGGCACTACAGTGGATCAGGGAATACTTGTCAGGAAGACAGCAGCGAGTCATGGTACGTGGTGAGGTGTCAGAGTGGGCACCTGTGACCAGCGGGGTCCCACAGGGGTCAGTCCTAGGACCAGTGCTGTTTCTGGTATTTGTGAACGACATGACGGAAGGAATAGACTCCAAAGTGTCCCTGTTTGCAGATGACGTGAAGTTGATGAGAAGAATTCACTCGATCGAAGACCAGGCAGAACTACAAAGTGATCTGGACAGGCTGCATACCTGGTCCAGCAATTGGCTCCTGGAGTTCAATCCCACCAAGTGCAAAGTCATGAAGATTGGGGAAGGGCAAAGAAGACCCCAGATGGAGTACAGTCTAGGGGGCCAGAGACTACAAACCTCACTCAAGGAAAAAGATCTTGGGGTGAGTATAACACCAGGCACATCTCCTGAAGCGCACATCAACCAAATAACTGCTGCAGCATATGGGCGCCTAGCAAACCTCAGAACAGCATTCCGACATCTTAATAAGGAATCGTTCAGGACCCTGTACACCGTGTACGTTAGGCCCATATTGGAGTATGCGGCACCAGTTTGGAACCCACACCTAGCCAAGCACGTAAAGAAAACTAGAGAAAGTGCAAAGGTTTGCAACAAGACTAGTCCCAGAGCTAAGAGGTATGTCCTACGAGGAGAGGTTAAGGGAAAGCAACCTGACGACACTGGAGGACAGGAGAGATAGGGGGACATGATAACGACATACAAAATACTGAGAGGAATTGACAAGGTGGACAAAGACAGGATGTTCCAGAGATTGGACACAGTAACAAGGGGACACAGTTGGAAGTTGAAGACACAGATGAATCACAGGGATGTTAGGAAGTATTTCTTCAGCTACAGAGTAGTCAGGAAGTGGAATAGTTTGGGAAGCGATGTAGTGGAGTCAGGATCCATACATAGCTTTAAGCAGAGGTACGATAAAGCTCATGGTTCAGGGAGAGTGACCTAGTAGCGACCAGTGAAGAGGCGGGGCCAGGAGCTTGGACTCGACCCCTGCAACCTCAACTAGGTGAGTACACACACACACACATCCTTCTGTTCCTGCCAGAACTAAAAATGATGAACGTTCACTCCCTAAGTGAATGTTAACTGATATTCATGACTGGACAGTGAATGATAGCGTTTGAGCCCCCCTCCCATCCCATCTTATGTCCCCCTCCCTCTTCTCCTTTCTTTCTCCCTTCCTCCACCTCTCCCCCTCCATCTCCTCCTCCCCCACCTCAATTCCTTCATCCCTGGCTGTCACAATTTAGGCAAACTGCTTAAAGATTGTTAGTGCGTTGGTAGTTGTTCTTGAGACACGAAAGAAGTGTTGTTCACTTCTGCCTTACCTCGGAGAGAATTTTACCCCCTGCTCTCTGTTGCTAGTCTTTTAACATTGCATAGCTCCTGACGACGCACAAAGATTGCGAAAGATCTTAAGCTAAAGATTTCCATCTCTCCTGTGGCTTGTTCTTCATCGTATGTATGTATATATGTAGGTATGTATTTATGTATGTATGAATTATGTACATATATTTTTATGTAAGCATGTATGTAAAGGAATATGTATGCATTCAAGTAGGTAAGCATGTATATAAACATATACTAATGACTCCTAATTAAGACTTCCTCTCTATCAGACCACAATCACAGACGTCTCAAACCTAAACTTGACTATGAATGAGGAAGAAATCAGAGACGCAACAATCTCAAATAGAATATATTCAGACCACAGCCTCAATGAGACACAGACAAACATAGAAACCTGAGCAGGGATCCCAGAACTTGAGGGGATATTCAGTAAGTTTAACTCCAACAACCAGATACCTGACTGGGATCATAAAGTACCAAAAATGCACAATACCGTTACTGGAACAACACACAAATAACCCTTACATAGAGAGAGACGCTTATGACGACGTTTCGGTCCGATTTGGACCATTTATAAGTTGCAATGTGACATGTAAATGGCCCAAGTAGGACCGAAACGTCGTCATAAGCTTCTCTCTACTATATGCGGGGTATTTGTGTACTGACTAGGATCAGTAAACAAAACAGAGGGTCACCCCATTGAGCACGTAAAAGATCCGTGTATAATAATGTCATTTGAACTATCTTATAAAAAAAACAATAAAGTAAACACTGCAAAGGCAGAAAAATGACAAGACAGATAATGAGAACTTTCAAAACAAGAGAAATAATGCCAATGATAACAATATTCAAATTATTTTTGCTCTCTCTCTCTCTCTCTCTCTCTCTCTCTCTCTCTCTCTTCTCTCTCTCTCTCTCCTCCTCTCTCTCCTCCTTCCTCTCTTCTCTCCCTCTCTCTCTCTCTCTCTCTCTCTCTCTCTCTCGCTCTCTCTCTCTTGGTGTACTGCCCAGTGTTGACAGCTCCATTCAGATAGGGTGGGAAAGCAGAGCTGGAAAATACGCATATAACGTTCACTGGTTGCACGAAACCAATAAAGCATTTAAACTATGGGGAATGCCTCAAAAGACTGGCACTGTACTCCCTGGTAAGAAGGCGAGAGAGATACATAACATACACAAGGAAGATACTAGAGGGCCACGTTTCAAATTTCGTTGTAATGAAGCGAGAAATGTGAAATGTAAAACAACCCCAGGAAAAAGAAAGAGAACCACGGGTACAATAAGAGAACACTATGTCAACATCCGTGGTCCTAAACCTCTCACCCTGCTACCAATGATTATCAAAGTGTAGTAATATTCAGGAGGAAAGTGGATCACTATCCCTACTGTGTGCTGGATAAACCAGGCTGTACTGAATATATGCGCCGACAGGCCGCCAACAGCAGCAGTTTAGTTAACCAAGCAATCAGCAAGAAAGTCTGGCCACAGGCCAGGCCCCGAGAGTAGGAAAACTCTGAAACAGCTCACATGTAAATCACAGATAAAGTGAGTGAGTGATTGTCTGTCTCTATGTATCTCTGCGTCTGTCTTCTCTCTCTCTCTCTCTCTTTCATTTCTTCTCTCATTTTTTTCTCGCGTTAGGAGACTAAACATATTTTTCAGTGGTGTGCGACCCCCACCGAATTGTTGTTTTTCCAAAGCAAATATTTCTCCTGTTTTTTGGAAAGCCTCACGTATTTCGCTAATAACCTGTGTCCGGTCCACTTACCTCCAAACCCCCATTTTTACCCTATTTATCAACATAAAAACACCACTTAATTTTCCAAAATAAATTCTGTGTTACGTTAAACCGCTTATAGCTGTCATTATTATTATTTTTTTTGACTTTCATGCTTCTCTATTTGACTGATGTTCATATTTTGAAGGTACGTTTTTCATGTCTTTTTTTAAAGGTGTTTTAACTCGAAGTTTTTTATTTGGTAATGATGTCTCGTTTGAATGTGTTTATTATTTAAAAAAAAATGGCCTAGACAAAATTTAAGACGTAAATTCACTCGGTTACAAATCGGTTTAAAACTTCCAATTTCAGCTAAATTTATGTCTAGCCTATTATGTGTGTGTTAGCTATTACAGACAGCCAATTTCAAAGTAATTTCACCCTAATTGGTGTTCTAATTAGGGCTGTGTCTAACCCTAAGTCGAAAGAGTATATTCCCATTATCAGCCAAATTCAACAGTGTCACCCTCACCCAGTGTCGACACAGTCTTAATACATTATTTTTTTCCATGTTTAGCGTCTTTAGGAGTCATTCACGGTGCACCGCCGGCAGGAGCGAAACTAAGACACAAGACAACGTTTCGCTCAGTATAGAGCTTTATCACTCTCGGTATAGACTATAGAGCCTCTACACTCGGTATAGACTATAGAGCTTCATCACTCTCGGTATAGACTATAGAACCTCATCACTCGGTATAGACTATAGAGCCTCATCACTCTCGGTAGTCCCTTATAGAGCTTTCATCACTGTGTGTTGACTAAGAAACCTCACCTCAGAGTTGCTTATACAACTCAAAAATATTAACTTAGCCTATTTCTAGGTGAGATTATTACCCATTACTCGGTATAATTAGAGCCCCAACACCCTATATAATAGACCCATTTTTTTATAATTAAAAGCCCCATCACTGGAAGGGAGGGAGATATAGAGCTCACACATGATAGATATAAGCTCAATCACCTTGGAAGAAGAGCTATCTTCATATAACTTAAGTCTCACAAATTCAAAGATTTTATAGAGATTTCAGCACTAATCAGTTGTAAGATAAGACCCATTGGTATTATACACTATTTCATCCCATTCACTCTGTGTTCTATCCTTATGAGACTTGGTTAATCTGTGTCCCTACCGTGCATTAAATTCCTCTAATCTACAGAGTTGCTTATACAACACAACAATAATTACCTTTTGTAGTCATACACAAACTATAATTTCCCTGGACACCCACAAAAAATATTTTTATCAGTACAAACACTAACAATAAGATATAGTTCGAAATGGAAATAATAAGCTTAACAGGAACAAACAGCTCAATAGTTCTCAAGTACAACACAAACAAAGATTCTCTGTACAAACAACAATAGTTCCAGTAGATACAAAACTTCCAGTGATACACCAACAATAGTTCTCAGTAACACAACAATAGTTCTAGTTCCTTCCATGAGACTGATAGTTTCTCAGTACAGCAAATAATAATTTCTCAGTAAACACAACAATAGTTCTCAGTACAACACAACAATAGTTCTCAGTACAACACAACAATAATTCTCAGTACAACACAACAATAGTTCTCAGTACAACACAACAATAGTTCTCAGTACAGCACAACAATAGTTCTCAGTACAACACAACAATAGTTCTCAGTACAACACAACAATAGTTCTCAGTACAACACAACAATAGTTCTCAGTACAACACAACAATAGTTCTAAAAAAAAAAATATTCCCAGTAAAACAAAAAAAAAAAATTTTTAAAATTCATTAAAAAATTTTTTTAAAAAAACTTTGTTTTACAAAACATGGGGTTTGGGAAAAAATTTTCCCCCCCCCCCCTTTTTTTCCCCCCCCCAAAAAACCAAAAATTCCTTCCCCCATTTTTTTTTAAAAATTTAAAAAATTTTGAAAGGAAAAATTTGGTTTTTCCCAAAAGAAATAATTTGTGATTTCCAAGAGCATAAACTAAGTGGAAAAATTTAAAAGAAAGAAATGTTGCAAATAAGAGAAAAAACAGCAAAAAGAAAAAAGTTGGTAAAACCAAAAAGTTAAATCCCAGAATTTGCCCAAAAAAAAAAGTAGGAAAAAAATTTAACACACAAGTCTTAAGAACAATATAGGTCACAGATAACAAACAGCACAATAGATTCTCAGACACCAAATAATTCAACAACAGCAGCATGATAAGACTTCAATATCAGCAACACAGCAATGTATGTAAACGACATACAATAATTCTCAGCACGCAGCATACAATAGATTCTCAATATCAGCACAGCAACAATGAAGACTTCAATACTCAGAACAGCACGCAATATAGTCTCATTACCAAGCACACACCAATGTATCACAGACCCAATCACTCAGCCAGCACCAGAAAGACTATTTCTCATACACAAGCAGCATAGTAAGACTTCAATACTCAGCACAGCTGAAAATCAACATCGAAATACTCAAGCTACGCAGCACTATGATAAGATTCATACTGCACAGCAGCTATGATAAGACTTCATATACTCAGCAACAGCGCAATGATAAGACTTCAATACTCAGCAGCAGCTATGATAAGACTTCAATACTCCCAGCACAGCAGCTATGATAAGACTTCAATACTCTGCCACAGCTATGTAAGCTCAATATAGCACAGCGCATGATAAGACTTCAAATACTCAGCACAGCAGCTATGATAAGCTTCATATCAGACAGTCAGCAGTGATAACGATTCAATACTACACAGAGCTATGATAAGACTTCAACCAGCACAGCAGCAATGATAAGACTTCCAATACTCAGACAGAGCTATGATAAGATTCAATTCTCAGCACAGAGCATGATAGACTTCATATAAGCACAGCAGCAATAGATAAGACAATGTAAATAGACAAGAGCAATGATAGGACTTCAATACTCGAAGCTCAAGCAGCAAAGAACTGATAAATTCAATTCAGCAGCAAGATAGAAAGATTAATACTCAGCACACGCAGCTATGATAAGACTTCAATACGTCAGAACAAGCAAGATAAGATTCAATACTCAGCACAGAGCATGATAAGACTTCAATACTCAGCACAGCAGCAATGATAAGACTTCAATACTCAGCACAGCAGCAATGATAAGACTTCAATACTCAGCACAGCAGCAATGATAAGACTTCAATACTCAGCACAGCAGCAATGATAAGACTTCAATACTCAGCACAGCAGCTATGATAAGACTTCAATACTCAGCACAGCAGCAATGATAAGACTTCAATACTCAGCACAGCAGCAATGATAAGGCTTCAATACTCAGCACAGCAGCAATGATAAGACTTCAATACTCAGCACAGCAGCAATGATAAGACTTCAATACTCAGCACAGCAGCTATGATAAGGCTTCAATACTCAGCACAGCAGCAATGATAAGACTTCAATACTCAACACAGCAGCAATGATAAGACTTCAATACTCAACACAGCAGCAATGATAAGGCTTCAATACTCAGCACAGCTTTCAGCTTTGTATTTACATCTGGACACGACACTAATATTTCTTGGCACACAGTTTATTTCCATGACCTGACTGTGTTAAAACTGACTCTTTGGGGGAATTAGCAGCCTTGAAGCACTGAAATGCTAGGAAAGTTGGACATTAATATAGTCTGCGGAAAAGGCAATCTGAGTGCTAGAGTTATAAAAAAAAGTAGATAAGATTTTTGACCTAGGAGGGTTAGCCACCAAGGATAACCCAAGAAAACGTCATCGAGGGACTGTCTTATTTCCACTGTGGTCCTCAATCTTGACCCCCCAGGATGCCACCCACACCAATCGACTGATACCTGGGTACCTACTTGCTTGCTAGGTGAACGCGACAACAGATATAAGGAAACACGCTCAATGTTGTTTTCACCCTTGCCGGGAATCGAACCACGGACACTCAGCGTGTTAAGCGAGAGCGTTGCCTACCAGGCCGCGGGCCACCGTAGATACCAAATGGCTTACCAACTAACGGGAATAATATTTAACAAATCATTAGAGGAGACCACGAAAAAATCTCATATGTGCGTTTAAAAATAGTAAATATTTTTGATAACTGAAACAAGAAAAAATATCTTAATTGCCAAGTGAGTCAATGTCGTGAAACAATGGAAGTGACACTGAGGCTCGACAGACAACGCTGGTTACAAGCAGAGTTGTAAATGAATGGAATAAACTCTTCAGAAGGTGTAAGTACAAAAAAATAATGCAGTGACTGGAGTCATTTATGAACCAGCTGGTCAAGCACCTTGCAAACATAGGATTAAATTACATACGATAGAGGGGCTGCTTGTGATTAATGGATTCCTAGTGTTTATTCATTACTGCATCTGGACAATCAGCTGAGAATGAGCCACTCAGGGCACAGTAGCAGAGGTGTTGTAGACAATCAGCTGAGAATGAGCCACTCAGGGCACAGTAGCAGAGGTGTTGTAGACAATCAGCTGAGAATGAGCCACTCAGGGCACAGTAGCAGAGGGTGCTGCTAAAGCACTCAACTCAAGTGTGAGACACTTGGGGCCACTCAGGGCACAGTAGCAGGTTTGTAACACGTGGTGAGCACTCCAGAAGGGTAGAGTAGAGATAGAAATCAAAATTTGTGTCCACTTTTCCATTTAAATATCCATGCAGGATTTTCTAAGTGTCATGGAATAATTCTTTTTATTTTTTCCCATCTGTCAACGTGGGTGGAGTGAGTGAAGGGCAAGGCTCTCTCCCTACCCTCCACTCTCTGTCCTTCAGCTATACCATCCTGATCTAAGTAACCTAGGCAGCTTGTCTGTCTAGCTTTAGAGTCGGTTATCAACCTTTACCATGCATACTACATATCTCAAATAATAAATAAATATCATCATAATATATTACTATAAGAATGGACATATTTTCTAGTGTATTAAATATACCCTACATGCCTCATTATTTGAATATCCTTCATTTTTTTATGCTAAGTCAATATCTTTTCAATGATATTCTAATATGTCATTTATACAATGTAAAATTAACATATTTCCCATTAATTACTATTACCCCGAATTCATAAATTAAACACCAATTTTCTCCAATGCTCTGCAGCCAGCTCTATTGCAACTCCATTCACTCCCAATACCAATTACTCTCCCCCTCTGCCTTTGCTTCAGTGTCACCAACAGACCTTCCTATTACGCACCTATTACACAACCAATTTCCCTACCCTATTCTAAAGACCTAGGTGGGGGTCAAGACGTGTGAAAAACTCACCACAGAGGCGAAAGGTCAGAGTATATTTTCAGTGTGATAAGGAACTCTGTTATTACGTCTCTGGAGAAAGGGTGTGTGTATTTTCAGCTGAATCAGGATCCAAGACAAGAAACTCCCTCATATCCACGGCAATATCACACCGGGGAAAAAAAAAACTCTCGGTATTAGCTTCGGGTATTTTTTTTCCCGTGAGTTATTTCATGTTTTTTTGTGTAATAGATATTATTGCAGATTAAACTTTGACGCAAAGACGCCGCTTTGCCCTAAACTTAGCTCTGTCAGAGCGAAACGTGCTGTAAGATAAAGGTTTTGCTCTGTGTATAATGTCTTTCTATCATTCTTAGGGACAAATCATGCCTCTCAGGTGTCACTTTAGTGGTTTAATTGACATTGAACGCAAATATCTGTATTAAAATCGTGTGGGTTGATGTGTACGTGAGATCCTCGTCTCAAGAGGCGAAGAATCTGTCAACTCCTCTCGGTTCCTCTGAGTATCGTGGACGTTGTAATCATGTCTCCTCTGGTCCTTCTATCCACTAGTATCGTCTGGTTTAGCTCCTTACAAACGCAAAAACAGGAGAATTAGGTAACCGTCAGGCTGCTCAGTGACCGGAGCCACAATTAGCTGACGGAGAATCGAGCCTCGACCACTTCTTGAGCTGAATTATTCACTGACTCATTTAGTTAGGAGATTTAGAGTTACATCTTAAACTGACTACTTATAGAACCATACTATCGAACTAAATTATCTGTACAACTAAATTATCTGTCAAATTGTCGTACTGATAAGCAGACTATATTGATAGATAATTTGGCAGATACAGAGCTGTAAATGATTATTTTTTTATACTCTGTGTATGTCGGAAGAAATGAGTTGCATTATATTGTTAACTACCTAAACAGATAACTATCTAATATATCATCTGGTTATCACATTATTAACTCGCCAACCCGTCTGTGCTGGGCGCCACGCACGCACACACACACACACACACACACACACACACACACACACACACACACACACACACACAGCATGACATAGCTCTATCATCACACAAACAGCAGGAGCAGCTCCTGCAACTCTGCTAAAGCAACATTCACCCCTTCTGGGAAATGCTGTGAGTGTTGGCCAGGGTGAGGCTAGATTACTACCTGGCTGCACTTAACAGATAACATCATCTCCTACATCTACCATCCCTGCCTAACACAGAGTAAATGATCCTCTTTGTTGTAGAAGGCAAATATAGCCTTAATTTACAAAAGAATCGCGCAATGACCATCATCTATAGACTAATTTCACTGCTGTCAGTCTCTGGTAAAATTCCAGAGACAATACTCACACAACATAACACCATTCTTTGACTATCACTCGTCTGGCTATCAATTTGGTTTTAACAAAAAAGCCTCTCCAGTTAGTAGTTCATGGAGGAATCAAAGATCTAATATGTAGCGCAGTGGTTCCCAAACTGGGGGTAAATTACCCCCTGGGGGTAATTTAACCATTTTTGGGGGGTAATGGAGGGGTGACAGAAAAAAAGTTATGAATTCTGAAAATCAAGAAAACAATGCGGTACCCGGTATGAGGATTATTGTTAACTTTGTCTTAGTATATAAAGTTGTAAAGTAAACCTATTATAAGTAAGTAATAAAATTAAACCAAATAACAATAAACATCAAAAACTAATATACAGTATTAGAAAAGAAGAAATATATAGCTAAGTGTGTGGAAACCCAAAAGTATTTTGACAAGTATGCTTCAGGACAAAAGTCACTCAGTAGCACAGATCGACCTGTCCAGTACGCGTCACTCACTTCCTGAGGCTGCCTCTATTTCACACTGTCAGTTTATCTGTGAGCATCAGCCGAGGTAGACATAAGCTGGTATGTATGTGTACTGCCCTGTGCAGTATATAGTTAGTATTTACCCACTGTTACTGTGAATTTGTAGCTATTATTAATTTTATATATAATGTATGTGTGGTTCTTACGTTTTCAATGGTTTTGCTAGGATTTGCAGAGTATGCGAGGCTGTATACGTTCACGTTTAGCCATATATATCAATAATAACAACATTTTGTGAAAGGGGTAACATGCTTTATGTGGCATGTTAAATTGGGTAACAAGCTGAAAAAGTTTGGGAACCACTGAGTAGCGGCACTGGAAATTGTTCGTGTCTTTTACTGATGACAGTGAGGAATCCAGGAAAAATGACAAAATCAAGGAATCCCTTGACTCTTTTCTGCACTTCCCGTGTGATAACCTTCAGAGTGTGTAAGGCAGTTAGTGCTGGGGTACCACAGGGAAGAGTGCTTGATCCTTACTGTGGAGTATTTAACATTACGACCCAAGATCTGTTCATCCTAGAATCCCATGATTATTCAGATGACTATACTCTAACAGTGACTTACACAACAGAGCAGACACTGCCTTCAAGCACAACAGATAGCAATACTCTAACAGAGACTTGCTGAACAGAGCAGACACTGCCTTCAAGCACAACAGATAGCAATACTCTAACAGTGAATAATGTAGCACAGCAGACACTCACTGCCTTCAAGCACATAATCATCAACGTTCAGATAAATCTGTCTGGTTCAAGAGAGTGCAGATTATATTCCTTTCTGAGGAATAACACATTATGGTCTCTGGACAACAGAACGTTACTACCGGTGATGGTGTAGCAATGAACTGAAAAAAAAAAATATCATTCATCGGTCAAGTTGTATATCTCTTAGTGTTTATACACTGAGAATTTACTTTGATCACTTTATATAGGATTAAACTGTTTTTGACTGGTGGTGAATAAGTTATACTCAGCCTTAGTGACCCTTGCGTATATATATATATATATATATATATATATATATATATATATATATATATATATATATATATATATATATATACACGCAAGGGTCACTAAGGCTGAGTATATATATATATATATATATTATAATATATATATATATAATATATATATATATTATATATATATATATATACGCACACACACACACAAAGAGGCGTCGGCATTCTGTTGACTGTAGTGGGCAATGTTTGGGCTGTTGACCGGGTGCAACATAGACATTTAAACTGTTGAATGACTGGAACTGATTAAAATTATTATCCCCGTTCTATTTCACGTAACTGGTGGGAGCCGGAGCAGAGTCATCAGCGTTGCTGTTATTGCCCGCATCCAGGCTCTTCATGGCTCTTCGTACTCTGTCGCTCTGTCTCTATGGCTGTTATGGTTCTCTGTCTGTCTGTCTGACTGTCTTTCCACATGTCTGTCACATCGGCCTGCCTCTCTGTTCACACGTCTATTATATTTTCCTTCCAGTCTGCCGTGTTTTGTATTTGTGCGCCCGGTGGCCCGGTGGTCTGGTGGCTAAAGCTCCCGCTTCACACACGGAGGGCCCGGGTTCGATTCCCGGCGGGTGGAAATTCCGACACGTTTCCTTACACCTGTTGTCCTGTTCACCTAGCAGCAAATAGGTACCTGGGTGTTAGTCGACTGGTGTGGGTCGCATCCTGGGGGACAAGATTAAGGACCCCAATGGAAATAAGTTAGACAGTCCTCGATGACGCACTGACTTTCTTGGGTTATCCTGGGTGGCTAACCCTCCGGGGTTAAAAATCCGAACGAAATCTTATCTTATCTTATCCTCTGCCTCCCTGTACGGACATCCGTCTGTGTCTGTCATTTCGCTATGGGTATATGTAACACGTGTGCATCTAACACACACACACACAGGGCCAGGAGCTATGAATCGACCCCTGCAACCACAAATAGGTGAGTACATACAGAGAGAGAGAGAGAGAGAGAGAGAGAGAGAGAGAGAGAAGAGAGAGAGAGAGAGAGAGAGAGAGAGAGAGGTATCAGTGGTATGCCTTTTGTCCAGAGTAATGGAGAAGGTTGTCAGGAGGGTACTAGAGCGGTAGATGTAAAAACCTCCTCATTAAGAGCCAAAATGAATTCAAGAATATTAAATCTTGTCCACAGGGATTTAGGTACGGTAGAGCCCACCATGACGGATTCACGGACGAGAGATCCTGTCTATAAGGATTCAGGCACGAAAAAATCTTGCCTACAGGGATGATTCTATCTAGAGGGATTCAGATATAGGAGATTCAGCGATGGACGATCCTGTCTAAAGGGATTCAAGGACTAAATCCTGTCTACATGGAATTCAAGGATGGACAGATCTTTTATTTGTGTAGAGCCTTCAACACTCAAGAGCTTATGACAGACCCTTCAGCGTCTCGGATGTTGAAGGCTTTGCTCAGATGACAGATCCGTCCAGGTTAGGTCCATACGAAAGATAACTCGTCTGTCCAGACTTCTGTCCAGAAGTCATAGTTGAGACTCAGGGTGTGGACTCGGGTGTGAGCGCACTTGCGCCTCGTACGGAGTTTGGCAGCCTCTGCTGTCGAGCGGGTACTAGATACGCCTTAGTGTTGTTAGTTTCTTGGTTGCCTTGCTTGCAAGATTTGTCACGTGATTCTTTACAGACATTTTGAAGTCAAATTTCAACCCCTGGGGTATTCACCTCATACTTGGTTTCTAACACTTCCATTCAGTCTTACCACTGCTCCAGCAGTAAAATCTTGCTGTCTTGAGACCATCATTATTTATGTTTTCTCAGAAGCCATTATAACTTGCGTTGCTTTCCCCGGATAATAGCTGTAAGCTGGTGATTTGTGCACGAGAGCAGCTATCATTTCCTGTTTTATTTTCACACACACACACACACACACACACACACACACACACACACACACACACACACACACACACACACACACACACACATACACACACATTAAATTCTTTTAAAACAAATGTTACAATAATCCATATACAAAATTTAAAGGTGAAGATTCAACGTAATATCAACAGCACACACACACCTTGTACACACAGTGTACAAGGTTACAATTAGAGCCTCCAAAACAGCAAACAAAGTGAAGCGAAAGTTTCTATTTTTCCATCCAGAGTGTGCAATCTACACCTGCAATCTACTGAGATGGATCACGGATCCTCAATAAAACGTCTCTATAGCGCCAGCATTGTAAATGTCTCCTGTTGATCTCATATTGGGATGGAAGCTGCCTCAGTAACTTTCCGTGTTCATAGCAAATGTGTATGTGAGGTGATGGGCCCTAACATTAATACATTGATAGCTCGCGACTATGTAGTCTGCAGTGACTATGTGGTTTAAAGGGACTCCCAACAGGCAAATATGTAATATATGTAATCTAAAACCTGAATAGAACGTGTATGGACATGTCTGCTGCTGCTCCATGAACACCATTTTAAATCTGGTGTATTAGTCCACACAGCGGAATTTTGCATAATGGAAGAGCTTATGAACTAGCCAAGGTAACATTTACTAGACAACTTCCCACTCGAGGGCCACGCTCACCTGTGACGCCACCTCCAACTGCTTCACCCCATCTTTAGTATATATCCACCTACTCCACTAAGTGACAGGCTGATCCCGTCAGTCTACATCTACTACTGCATTCACCTGTATCCGACTGAAGAAGCCAGCTGCGCAGGCGAGACGTTTCGGTAATAAATTTACCCAGTGTTACACGAGAGTGTTACCCACAACACTACAGTCGTTGGGAGGAGAAGAGACCACAAAGTGCAAGTATCAAGAAGAAGAAGAAGAAGAAGAAGAAGAAGAAGAAGAAGAAGAAGAAGAAGAAGAAGAAGAAGAAGAAGAAGAAGAAGAAGAAGAAGAAGAAAGTCTCCCATATTTATATACTTACATTTACATTTTTCCTCATTCTCCCACGCTCTCCCTCATTCTCCCATACTCTCATCCATTCTCCCACACTCTCCCTCATTCTCCCACACTCTCTCATTCTCCCATACTCTCATCCATTCTCCCACACTCTCCCTCATTCTCCCACACTCTCTCATTCTCCCATACTCTCATCCATCTCTTACACTCTCCCTCGTTCTCTTCTATTCTTCCACATTCTCTAATACTCCTCCATTCTCCCATGCTCCCATTTTATCGCATTTTGCACATTCTCCCACAATCTCGCATTCTCTTACACACGCTCGCATATTCTCCCACACCCTGCCACATCCTCCCTCACCCTGCCACATCCTCCCATACTCTGCCACATTTTCCTACACCCTGCCACATCGTCCCACACCCTGCCACATCCTCCCACACCCTGCCACATCCTCCCTCACCCTGCCACATCCTCCCATTCTCTGCCACATTCTCCCACATTCTCTCACATTCTATCATGTGTTGCTGGTTGCTCTCTGTCTTTTCCATTATCACCCTGAGTTATGTCTCTCTATCTCTCACTCGTGTGTGGCATTCTGTTGCATTCTGTTGCATTCGCAAGCGCCGGCGCTATCTGCAATGTTCTTTAATTAAGAATTAGTATCTTCACTTGCTGCATGCTGACTAATTCGCCAGATATTATCTCGTGCATTTATAATATTTTCCATCGCCAGTTCTTGATTCGCAGTGATTTTCCTTGTATTGCATTGTAATGCAGTGCTCCAGTTTCCTGTCCTTAGACTGACGCTTCTGGCAAGACAGTGATGGAGTGAATAGTGATGAGAGTGTTTCTTCTTTCTCGGGTTACCTTCCATTGCAGGAAAACTACCGGAGGGACAGCAACCCAGGATAACCCAGTCAGTGCGTCACCGAGGACTGTCTTATTTCCACCCACAGAATGCGACCCACATCAGTCGACTAAACCCCAGGTACCTACTTGCTGCTAGATGTACAGGGGTAGCTGGTGTAAGGAAATGTGTCCAGCGTTTCACCCGTGTCGGGGACCGATCCCGGGCCACTCTGTGTGAGTTGAGGACGCTACCAGCCGAGCCACGAGCACATACAAGATGTTCCGTCTCTGAATCTCTGTAGATAAAATCTACCGTCCTTGAGTCCCAGAAGCCAGGATACCGTCCCAGAATTCGTGTGGATAGGATCCACTGTCCTTGTATAGCCTGTGGACAGGATCTTTCGATTCTGAATGCCTGTATCAGTGACGGTAGATCCTGTCTACAGGGATTCTGGGACAGCAGATACTGCTCTTAGTATGTAAATAAAGGCAGGAACTCTTAACCTAAACCTGTTAAAACCCTTGTGTAAATACAAAAGAGATACGCACACACACATGCGCAAACACACGCACACGCACGTATATTGTGTGTAGTTACTGTGTGTGGTGCTTGTGTGGTGTATGTATGTGTGTGTGTATGTGTATGTGTGTGTGTATGTGTGTGTGTGTGTGTGTGTGTGTGTGTGTGTGTGTGTGTGTGTGTGTGTGTGTGTGTGTGTGTGTGTGGTGTATGTGTGGGAATATCTCAGCAGTCAGCTCAGCAGAAAAAAACAAGACGCTACACCACGATAGTATCGAACATCAGGGACCATCGGCAGAGTTGCTTTGTTTTTTGCACGTTGCAACCTCCCATAACATTGTGTTTAGACATGACCGCAGCTCCTGGTTCTCCTGCCTCCTGCTCCTAGCCTGAGGACACACACTAGCTGTACTAGGGCAAGAGAGGCAATAGTGAAGACAACAGACACGGTGGTTTGAGTAAATAGTGGTAGTTAGGATTTTAGCTGTTTTAGTGATGGACAGTAGATTAGTGTGTTTAACGTAGTTAGCATAATATCGATAGATAAAACTCAGTGCCTTTACAAGTCATACAGTGCCTGGGGGAAGGGAGGTAAGCAGGTTTGTGAGGGAAAATATTTGCTACACACATACAGTCCTGTGGATAAATTAGGCACATGTGTAACACTTAGGTATCCTCACTAAGGAAACATATCGCCAAACAGTGACTTCATCAGTCCTATACAAAGGAGAATCGACAAACAGCTGTGTTCAGATGAGGTGAAGTTGCAGGTCTAGTGCATAGACCTAGCTGTCCGCCTGGCACCGCCAGGTGACCCAATTCGATCAAATCAGGTCCGGTTACATTAACAAAAATAAAACCAACACACATAAAAAGAAATAAGAGTGGAATTCCATACTTAGAGACTTGATGGGAGCAGGAAGTCAGGTAACATCAAGCAAGCTAAGGGGGGGATCCCCATGTTAACTTCCACTGGGTGGAAAGATGGCGGGAGGGGAGGTAGTGGCAACGATGCACACCCACTTAATTCAACAAATATTCAACCATTTATACCACCACTACCATTCATTTACGCTTCCACTTTTATAAAACGAACTCCTCCCCCCCTTACAGTAGTTTAAGGTTGATAA
>NC_069449.1:22641640-22644140 GCF_026875155.1 Cherax quadricarinatus
GGAGCCTACAGGCAGGTTCCATTGATCTGTTTACTGTTTAAGGTAATGTGGGAGAGATATAGAAGCAAGGGTGCATGCACTGAGAGGTTTGTATCTCTCGGTCTACAGGAGTTTGATTGATCTGTATATTTCGACTTCCTTCTGAACAGGATCCCAGAAGGGGGTCGAAATATACAGGTCAATCAACCTCCTTTGTTTCTGTCTCCATGAGAGTTATTAAGCACTGATAAGTATTTATTACACTTTAGTTATTCAAAACCAGGAAATGTATATCTCTCTCTTTATGTGGATTTAGAGATGTGTATCTCTCGGTGTATACGTTGAAAATATACTTTATTCTCTGTTTTATGAATAAAAAAATTCTTGACTATAGGTGTATAGGTGACACATAGCCTCAACGATTCTCTTGTAGTCGACGGGTTATAATCTCAATAAACCATCCAACTAACTTCAGAAGCAGTGGGACACCAGCAGAGTGGGACACCAGCAGAGTGGGACACCAGCAGAGTGGGACACCAGCAGAGTGGGACACTAGCAGAGTGAGACACCAGCAGAGTGAGACACTAGCAGAGTGAGACACCAGCAGAGTGAGACACTAGCAGAGTGAGACACCAGCAGAGTGAGACACTAGCAGAGTGGGACACCAGCAGAGTGAGACACCAGCAGAGTGAGACACTAGCAGAGTGAGACACCAGCAGAGTGAGACACTAGCAGAGTGGGACACCAGCAGAGTGAGACACCAGCAGAGTGAGACACCAGCAGAGTGAGACACCAGCAGAGTGAGACACTAGCAGAGTGAGACACCAGCAGAGTGAGACACCAGCAGAGTGAGACACCAGCAGAGTGAGACACTAGCAGAGTGAGACACTAGCAGAGTGAGACACCAGCAGAGTGAGACACCAGCAGAGTGAGACACCAGCAGAGTGGGACACCAGCAGAGTGGGACACCAGCAGAGTGAGACACCAGCAGAGTGAGACACCAGCAGAGTGAGACACTAGCAGAGTGAGACACCAGCAGAGTGGGACACCAGCAGAGTGGGACACCAGCAGAGTGGGACACCAGCAGAGTGGGACACCAGCAGAGTGAGACACCAGCAGAGTGAGACACCAGCAGAGTGGGACACCAGCAGAGTGGGACACCAGCAGAGTGGGACACCAGCAGAGTGGGACACCAACAGAGTGAGACACCAGCAGAGTGAGACACTAGCAGAGTGAGACACCAGCAGAGTGAGACACCAGCAGGGTGAGACACTAGCAGAGTGAGACACCAGCAGAGTGAGACACCAGCAGAGTGAGACACCAGCAGAGTGAGACACTAGCAGAGTGAGACACTAGCAGAGTGAGACACCAGCAGAGTGAGACACCAGCAGAGTGAGACACCAGCAGAGTGGGACACCAGCAGAGTGGGACACCAGCAGAGTGAGACACCAGCAGAGTGAGACACCAGCAGAGTGAGACACTAGCAGAGTGAGACACCAGCAGAGTGAGACACCAGCAGAGTGAGACACCAGCAGAGTGAGACACCAGCAGAGTGAGACACCAGCAGAGTGAGACACCAGCAGAGTGAGACACCAGCAGAGTGAGACACCAGCAGAGTGAGACACCAGCAGAGTGGGACACCAGCAGAGTGAGACACCAGCAGAGTGAGACACCAGCAGAGTGAGACACCAGCAGAGTGAGACACCAGCAGAGTGAGACACCAGCAGAGTGAGTCACCAACAGAGAGAGACACCAACAGAGTGGAACACCAGCAAAGGAATGGAACCATAAACGACTGCCATGATGGGTTCAGAGACAACATTCTCTCTCACGTTCCTCTTGGGGATCTACGACGGAGTGAAGGAGATAAAGCAGGAACAGAGAAGGATGGTTGCATTGCATTCTCTAAGGATGCAAGATGACGTTGCACATCACATCTGCCAAACTAATCCACACGCTAAAGGAAATGAATGAAGCAACAGAAAAGCACTGAAGTGCATTAGAGAAGAGAGTGAGAGTTTGTAAAGAAGTGCACTCAACAGTTTAATCTTTCAGAATCCAGGGAAAGGTAATCGAAAGCAGGATCGAGCCTTGATCGCTCCTTGAGCTGAATGACCCACATTGGTATAGAACATCACCTGGAGCGCAGTTTCTGATTGGACTAGAGTGATGAGTGAGGGGGGGGGTGACAAGGAAAAGTACAAGAACAGCTACTGCTCCTACAATACGCCAGAAATATACTAGACTTAAGTGAGCTTTCTTTCTCTCTCTCTCTCTTTCTTGATCGTGGACTCTGCTAGGTGAACAAGGGCAGAAGGGATAACTAAACAAGCTCATCGTCTCCACTAGCTAAAGAATCGATGGCAGATGCCTCAAAAGTGGGTCGAAGACACTTTTAAACCCTATCAACGTGATGAAAAGAAAAAAATAGAAGGAAATTGAATACCCGACACGGAATACAGTGGGGTTACACAGGCCACCAACCCCAGACAGGCAACAGGACCTGGGGATGAGCAGAACA
>NC_069449.1:22649140-22664553 GCF_026875155.1 Cherax quadricarinatus
TGTGTGTGCATGTACATTTTACTTCCGTTGACTGGTGTACACGTTCCTCTAACCTCTTGGGTTGTATCCACCTCGAGGATGCCCGTGAGTATCGTCTACGTCACTGTTATATCTCCCTCTTCTCCTCTCATCCAGGGACGTGAAGTTCACTTGCTTTAGTGTATCCTTATATTTCAGCTGTGTTAAGCCCCGACTTCAGTCTGATGGCATAGCTCTCAACTTTCTCCATCTTCCTTCTGTGCTGGATGAGCTGTAGCTGCATACTCAGCTCTCCTCTTAACCAGTGTGTGTGTGTGTGTGTGTGTGTGTGTGTGTGTGTGTGTGTGTGTGTGTGTGTGTGTGTGTGTGTGTGTGTGTGTGTGTGTGTGTGTGTATGTGTGTGTGTGTGTGTGTGTGTTGTACTCACCTATTTGTTCTCACCTATTTGTGGTTGCAGGGGTCGAGTCACAGCTCCTGGCCCCGCCTCTTCGCTGATTGCTACTAGGTCCTCTCTCTCCCTGCCCCATGAGCTCTATCATACCTCGCCTTAAAACTATGTATGGTTCCTGCCTCCACTACATCACTTTCTAGGCTATTCCATGGCCTGACTGCTCTATGACTGAAGAAATACTTCCTAACATCCCTTTGTTTCATCTGAGTCTTCAACTTCCAATTGTGACCTCTTGTGTCTGTGTCCCATCTCTGGAACATCCCGTCTTTGTCCACCTCGTCTATTCCGCGCAGTATTTTATATGTCGTTATCATGTCTCCCCTGACCCTCCTGTCCTCCAGTGTCGTCAGGCCGATTTCCCTCAACCTTTCTTCATAGGACAATCCCCGTAGCTCTGGGACTAGTCTTGTTGCAAACCTTTGCACTTTCTCTAATTTCTTGACGTGCTTGACTAGGTGTGGATTCCAAACTGGTGCTGCATGCTCCAGTATGGGCCTGACGTAGATGGTATACAGAGTCTTAAACGAATCCTTACTGAGGTATCGGAAACGCTATCCGTAGGTTTGCCAGGCGCCCGTATGCTGCAGCAGTTATCTGATTGATGTGCGCCTCAGGAGATATGCTCGGTGTTATACTCACCCCCAGATCTTTTTCCTTGAGTGAGGTTTGCAGACTTTGGCCATCTAAACTATATTGTGTCTGCGGTCTTCTTTGCCCTTCCCCAATCTTCATGACTTTGCATTTGGCAGGGTTAAACTCAAGGAGCCAGTTGCTGGACCAGGCTTGTAGCCTGTCCAGGTCTCTTTGTAGTCCTGCCTGATCCTGTTGTGTGTGTGTGTGTGTGTGTGTGTGTGTGTGTGTTGTGTGTGTGTTTGTGTATGTGTGTGTGTGTGTGTGTGTGTGTGTGTGTGTGTGTGTGTGTGTGTGTGTGTGTGTGTGTGTGTGTGTGTGTGTGTGTGTGTGTGTGTGTGTATAAACGTCACAAGATGCAGAAACTAGTTTTGCTGTCACGTTTCGCTCTGTGTTAAGCTTCGCCAAACCCACACTTCAGAAAGCTTTACACAGAACGTAATATGACTTAATAAAGCTGAACACAGAGCGAAACATGACTGGCTGAAGCTCTACACAAGATCGAGACGTCGTCTTTTTGCTACTCAGGCAGCCACTTTCACCTGTTTTCCAGCCGTGCACACAGTGATCTTGGTGACCAGAGGTCGTGCACAAGGTTCTCACCGAAGAGCTGGTGCACCTCTTCTTACAGCGAGTGGGTGCTCACTCACTGAGTGCACGAGGTGTGTATTAGGAATGACAGGTGTGTGTTAGGAATGACAGGTGTGTATTAGGAACGACATGTGTGTATTAGGAACGACATGTGTGTATTAGGAACGACATGTGTGTATTAGGAACGACATGTGTGTATTAGGAATGACATGTGTGTTAGGAACGACATGTGTGTATTAGGAATGACAGGTGTGTTAGGAACGACATGTGTGCATTAGGAATGACAGGTGTGTATTAGGAACGACATGTGTGTATTAGGAACGACATGTGTGTATTAGGAACGACATGTGTGTTTAGGAAGGACAGTGTGTTTTAAGGAAGGGACATGTGTGTTAGGAACGACATGTGTGCATTAGGAATGACAGGTGTGTATTAGGAACGACGTGTGTATTAGGAATGACATGTGTGTTAGGAACGACATGTGTGCATTAGGAATGACATGTGTCTATTAGGAATGACAGGTGTGCATTAGGAACGACGTGTGTATTAGGAATGACATGTGTCTATTAGGAATGACAGGTGTGTATTAGGAATAACAGGTGTGTATTAGGAATGACAGGTGTGTATTAGGAATAACAGGTGTGTATTAGGAATGACAGGTGTGTGTTAGTAATAACTCTCCATTGAATGCACAATTAAGTGAAAGACCGGATGAACCAGGCTGTGAGGGCTTGTCAGCGGACCGCCTGCACCAATAACCTGGTGTATCAAGCACTCAACATGGAGGGTGGTACCCACATAACTGGTGACAGGTATGAGGGTTGAAGAGAGAGAGAGAGAGAGAGAGAGGGGAGAGGGGGGGGGGACAAAACACCACACACAAAACACACACACACACACACACACACACACACACACACACACACACACACACACACAGAATCATGCTAGGAAGGAAAAAACACCTTATGTGACATCATTTTTTCTGCATTACAAGCAGGTGTAATTAACACCAGGACAAATGAAATTACGACCAGGACAAGTGTAATTATGACCAGCACATGTTTAAGTAAGACCAGGTAAAGAACACATATGATCAGAACCAGTAACAGTGAGAAAAGCACAAGGGTAATTATGACCAGGACAAGTGATATTAGGACCAGGACAAGTGATATTAGGACCAGGACAAGTGATATTAAGACCGGGACAAGTGATATTAGGACCAGGACAAGTGCCATTAGGACCAGGACAAGTGCCATTATGACCAGGACAAGCGATATTAGGACCAGGACAAGTGCCATTATGACCAGGACAAGTGATATTAGGACCAGGACAAGTGATATTAGGACCAGGACAAGTGTCATTATGACCAGGACAAGTGATATTAGGACCAGGACAAGTGATATTAGGACCAGGACAAGTGATATTAGGACCAGGACAAGTGTCATTATGACCAGGACAAGTGATATTAGGACCAGGACAAGTGCCATTATGACCAGGACAAGCGCTATTAGGACCAGGACAAGTGCCATTATGACCAGGACAAGTGACATTAAGACCAGGACAAGTGATATTAGGACTAGGGCAAGTGACATTAAGACCGGGAGAAGTGACATTAAGACCAGGACAAGTGTATTTTAGACCAGAACAAGTGACATTAAGACCAGGACAAGTGACATTAAGACCGGGAGAAGTGACATTAAGACCAGGACAAGTGTATTTTAGACCAGGACAAGTGTATTTTAGACCAGAACAAGTGTATTCAGGACAAGTGTATTTCAGACCAGGACAAGTGTATTTCAGACCAGGACAAGTGTATTTTAGACCAGGACAAGTGTATTTCAGACCAGGACAAGTGTATTTCAGACCAGGACAAGTAAATAAGAATGGGAAAAGAGTATATAAAAAGAGGAAAATATGTAACTAAGAAGTGATGAGGTGTGAGACCTGGATAAGAGTGTGGCAGGACAAGTGTAATATGACCAATAGATGTACAGGTGTAGTAGACACCTGTACAGGTTTAGCAGATGTCTGTGTACGTGTAGCTGATGTCTGTATAGGTGTAGTAGATATTTATGCAGATGCGGGAGATGTCTGTGTGAAGAATCTGCTGCACTTGTGCGTAGACACCTGTACAGAGAGAGAGAGAGAGAGAGAGAGAGAGAGAGAGAGAGAGAGAGAGAGAGAGAGAGAGAGAGAGAGAGAGAGAGAGAGAGAGAGCCTACTGAAAGCGCTGTAGGTGCTTTAACTGCACCTACTACATGGACTGGAGCCAAGAGCCTGGACTAGGAACCTGCTCATTAAATCACACCCTAAAAAGGAGCACCGCTGGTCTGGTGCTCCCTGGACCACCCTTTCTTCCTCTCTGCTCCCTGCTACCCACCCGCTGGTGCTCTGACACACACACACACACACACACACACACACACACACACACACACAACACACACACACACACACACACACCACACACACACACAAGGTGGACAGAGACAGGATTTCTTTAGTCTTAGAGTTGTCAAGAAGTGGAACAGTCTGGCAAGCGATGTAGTGGAGGCAGGAACCATGCATAGTTTTAAGACGAGGTATGATAAAGCTCATGGAGCAGGGAGAAAGAGGATCTAGTAGCGATCAGTGAAGAGGTGGGGCCAGGAGCTATGTATCGACCCCTGCAAACCACAAATAGGTGAGTACACACACACACACACACGGGTAGATACCTAGAAGACTATGGAACCAGAGTTATCCCTGTTGATTCTTCAAGGAGCTGAGGCACTGTGTGAGTCCCTCGACACAATCTTCATCAGATCAATACACAAGTAACCCGCACATAGGAGAGAGGAGCTCACGACGACGTTTCGGTCCGACTTGAACGGAAACGTCGTCATAAGCTTCTCTCTCCTACGTGTGGGTTACTTGTGTATTATTCAAGTCATGGTATTGTTTTTTTTGTTCTCCATTAGATCAACTGAGACAGGAGGTTGTGTGTGTGTGTGTGTGTGTGTGTGTGTGTGTGTGTGTGTGTGTGTGTGTGTGTGTGTGTGTGTGGTGTGTGTGTGTGTGTGTGTGTTTACTCTCATATTTGTACTCACCCACTTGTGGTTGCAGGAGTCTAGTCTCTGCTCCTGGCTCCGTCTCTCACTTGACTGTTTCTGATTTCACTCTCCTGGCTGCGTGAGCCCTATCATACCTTTTCTTACAACTATGCAAGGATTCTGCTTCTGCTATTTAGCTGCTAAGGTTGCTCCACTTTCTAACCACTCTAAGGCTAAAGAAGTATTACGTAACATCCCCGTTACTCGTCTGAATTACTGACTTCCAGCTGTGCTCTCCTTACCTAAAACCTTTCAAAGAAAATCACCCTTTCGAACATGTCAGTTCTTCTCAGTATTTTGCACGTCGTGACCATGTGACTCTTGTTCCTTCTGTCCTCTAGTGACGTCAGGTTTAGCTCTTCTAGCCTCTCCTCATAGCTTATACACCTCAGCTTCACGACTAGTCTAGTTGTAAAGATTTGCACTTTTCCCAGCTTCTTGACAGAGAGAGAGAGAGAGAGAGAGAGAGAGAGAGAGAGAGAGAGAGAGAGAGAGAGAGGAGAGAGAGAGAGAGAGAGAGAGAGAGAGAGAGAGAGAGAGAGAGAGAGAGAGAGAAAGATAACATCTGTAGTCAGAATAGACCACACAGCTTGTGGTACGTACCCAAACCAACGCTCTGGGCATTTTGGATGCCCCGCAGCGCTCCCGTAACACCTGTCGTGGGCGTGAGGTGGCACAGGGAGGGAGGGAGGGATGGAAGGAGGTAGTGGGGGAGGGAGAGAGGGAGGTCAGGGCTAGGTAAAGGAATCAGTTTTGTAGGTAGGTAGGTAGGTAGGTAGGTAGGTAGGTAGGTAGGTAGGTAGGTAGGTAGGTTGGTAGGTAGGTAGGTAGGTAGGTAGGTAGGTTGGTAGGTAGGTAGGTAGGTAGGTAGGTAGGTAGGTAGGTAGGTTGGTAGGTAGGTAGGTAGGTAGGTAGGTAGGTAGGTAGGTAGGTAGGTAGGTAGGTAGGTAGGTAGGTAGGTAGGTAGGTGAGGCAGTAGACTGGTACGTAGATAAGTAGGTAGGTGAATATTTAGTAGATAGGTGAGTTGTAGTGTAGTTAGGTAGGTGAGTAGGCAATGTAGTTAGGTAGGTGAGTAGGCAGTGTAGTTAGGTAGGTGAGTAGGTCGAATATAGGTAGGTAAGCTGGTGTTATAGGTAGATAAATAGATAGTACATAGGAAGGTAAGTTGGTAGTAGATTGGTATGTAGATAGTAGAGTGGTAGATAAACAAGTAGCATAGAGCGGTAGGAAAGTAGATAAGTTTATAGTAGTTGGGTAGACAGGTAGGTAGTAGATAGAAGGGTTATAGAGTTATAAAACTTGGGCGAAACGTCTCCCGTTATATCATTTTCCATTGAATTTAAGCATTATTTACTTCGCAGATTATGATGATGATAATGATAATAATGATAATGGTAAGGATGTTAATGATAATTATGATAAGGATGATGATAATTGTTATAATAATAATGATGATAATGACAATAATGCTAATGATGATAATTATCATGATAATGATGCTGATGGGAAGGGGGGGGGTGGCGTATTGTGGTCTCTCTCTTTCTGTCTCTCTCTCTGTCTGTCTGTCTGTCTGTCTGTCTGTCTGTCTCTCTCTCTCTCTCTCTCTCTCTCTCTCTCTCTCTCTCTCTCTTTCTGTCTCTGTCTGTCTGTCTCTCTCTCTCTCTCTCTCTCTCTCACCTCGTTTAATTACCTTTCTGATCACTGATTTTCGTTCATTGTGCTGAAATTTCTTTCCCCTTCACCCTGTTGGCTTCTTACATGTGTTTGTGTGTGTGTGTGTGTGTGTAGATTGATCTTGCAATAGCAAGGAACGATATCTAGACAAAAGATGTTGCAAGAAATAGAAGTGTTTGTTAATTAAAGTTGCAAGCCCAGGGACTGGTAGTCAGGCAAGTGTTGTTGCTAGGGAAGGCACTCACGAATCAGGTGCTTACAGGGATATGGATTCACGCCAAGGGCAATGACTGACGAATCAGTCAGGTGTTGTTTTGAGGGGCTAAGACTAACAAGTCGGTGGGTCAGGTGTTGTTGTCAGTTCCTGCTTTCCACTTGGAGTAGGCTCCAACTGGCGTTCCTCCACCTGCCTTGTATCCAGAGGAACATTATAAATACTAGACAGAAGGTTTCTTAAGGCTCCAGCTCCTTCCCTCAGTACTATTCATGGCGACACTGGGTCTAACATGAATACTGTCTCTTATATGGGACAAGTGTGTCGAGTGCCTCTTGACATAAGACAACAGCGTTAGCAGGAAATGCCTTTGATCTCTGTTCATGGGATTATAATAATCTTGACTAGTGGTGTACACGTGAATTGTAGCCTTGATAACCTTCGTGCAGCAGATGATGATCCACTTGAAACCTAACAATCCCATTGTAAACAACTTTATATACAAATAACAGTCCCATTGTAAGCAATTTTATATATGCCTAACAATTCCATTGTAAACAACTTATATAAACCTAACAATCCCATTGTAAACAACTTTATATACAAATAACAGTCCCATTATAAGCAATTTTATATATGCCTAACAATTCCATTGTAAACAACTTATATAAACCTAACAATCCCATAGTAAACAACTTTATATATACACCTAACAATTCAATTGTAAACAACTTATATATACTACTATTTCTTCACCAAGAAACAAGACCATCAGAGTAACAGAGATGCGTTTGAAGAAGATATGTTACCACTTAGAATAATAAATTATGGCAAAATAAGATTCTGGTATGTATCTTCCTTATGGAGACATTTCTCCAACCAGTGACTTATCAGCCCAATGTACAGAATAAGACTTGAGACGGAGTGGATAAAGCCACTGGTTGGCGAAACGTCTACACAATAAAGATACCCAGTCACTGCAGATGTGTCTTATTCATCAATTTATGAGTTTTGTAAACCATCAGACACAAATAAAATGATCTCACTATTACAAATTACATTTGCAATATCTACCTTAAACACAAATTAATCGAAGCTAACCTTACCCAGCCTCAGTGGAGAGTTTCTGCAATATATATCCCGAGATCAATATAAAATGCAAATCCACGACCGACCACGTTTGAGTGAGGTCAATGAATTAGAATATAATATCTGAGAGCACAGATACCATGCAAGCTTTGAAAGCTGATAAAGGAACCATAACAACACAGCAGTAAATTATAACATTGCACTAGAGGTATTAAAGCTATACTTACTGACGTTCCTCGAATAACGATGATACTATTTACCTTTCTGAAAGGAAAGCTGCAGATCCGTAAGAGTCATACAGCACTGGGAGAATAGGAGGCAACCAAATTCTATCCAGGGAAGGGAAGGGTAAGACCAGTTTCTTGGATCAAGAGCCCGTCACTGGCCTTAAGGTACCTGCCATGAGGGGTTGAATAAGAACAAACCTTGATATAACAAAGCATTACTTGTCATTCAAGGGACATCAACTAGCTAGAAGTTCTAATCCCAAATCATTTGATGAGAGAAGATATTAAAGCACTTGCTCTAGTAAGCATTAGCATTGTAGTACATGGGAGTGCATAGGAGTGCATAAGAGTGTATGAGAGTACATGGAAATGCGTGGAAGTGCATGAGAGTGCATTGGAGTGCATGGGAGTAGATGACATGAAAATATACCGACAGTATGTAAATAAGACACAGTTCGGGCTGTGGTATCTTATTATGAAGACGTTTCGTCCACCAGGGACTATATCAATTCACCACTGCTTGTCTAATTTAGACGAGAGTGCGTAGAAGTACACGAGAAAGACACACAGCAGTCTACTCGGAGGTCCACACCGAGACTATCTGCTGACAAGAACTATCGTGTATTATCCAGGTACAAAGATCAAGGAGATTAAAGAAGACGCTGGATGTCCTAACTAAAACACATACATCAAACATTAAAGTTCATATGAAACTGAACAAAAAAATTATAGACCAAAGAGACAGTGACAAAGGAAAAGGGAAGGGAAGCATTATGGTAGGAAATAGCAGATTAAAGGGATGTGGGATGAAAGGAGAGAGAGAGAGAGACAAAGAGAGAGAGAGAGAGAAAGAGAGAGAGAGAGGTAAGAAAATGGCTTGACCACTTTTGGGTTTGTTTTAAGAGTAATTTTTGTAGCGTTTGCGTCATTGCACTTCCTGCAAGGTGTGTCTCATGCAAACTGTTGACGGGATACCAGTGTCAGCTGAATTTTTTTTCCACACAGGTTCTGGGCGTTAGTGACAGCTGTGGGATTTGTCTGTAAAAACCTGCATTTGTGGTTACAGTTGTGGTCCTTGCTAACCTCCATAGTTAGATGAATATTAATAGAACCAGCTGGTCCAGTGGCTAACACACTGGCCTGTGAGTTGAAGCATTCAGTAGCCACGGAATTTGTTTACCCAGATATAGCATCTAGAAATTAGTTACGTTAAATACAAGATAAGAAAAAATTCGCAAAAATTATATATATATATATATATATATATATATATATATATATATATATATATATATATATATATATATATATATATATATATATATATATATATATATATTAACCCTCTCGACCACTTAGGACACAGTATGTGGAAACTACCACGAAATAAAACCCACATATTAAAATTTAATTGTTTTCTTTGCATTATATTTAAAATTAAAACAATCTTTCCCTTTTTAATGTGTAAATTATGATAAAAAATATTTTCACAGTGTACCCAAGTGATGAGTATTTTGAAAACAATTGTGATTGTGTGATTTAATACCTCATTAAAATACGTAACTAATCTATTGAAATGCTTTGTAATTAATAATTAATATAATTATTTGCCCTGTCAAATTCACGTGGGAACTCTTCGGCTGGTCTGTTAAGTTGAAAGCCTATCGACTACACTAAACTTGATAAAGCTCTACAGTGAACGAAACATCGTAAAATAGAGCTTTATTCCGCACCGTGTCTCTACTACACACTAGTATATTAGCTTAATCAAATCACTGAAAATAAACACTAAGAACTATCTCGACTCATTTCGAAGCTTAACTATATCTACGGTACATTACCACTTCCCGTGTTGTTACCGACAGTGTTCAACCAACACCTGAGCGCCTACGGTGTACCGTATACTGCCTGGGTGAACACGGGGTGAGACAGATGCAAGAATCATTCGGTTGTGAGTTGAAGGCACTGTGAACCAGGAACGTATGAGATACGATGGTAATAAATCAGCTACACTAATGATGTATTGGGGCGATTCCCGTGATAGTTTACTAAGTTGAAAGCCTAGCTACTACACAAGGGTCGTTAAGACTGCACGTCACCTGTACATCACCAGTCAATGATAATTTATTAATAATAGTAGGAAGTAATCAAACTCTCTGTGTATATGTATATACTTTTTCTCAACGTGAATAATGCTAGGCAGCCGCCATATCTAAACACAATCATTACCACTATCACCATCCAGCACCTCTACCACCATCCAGTACCACTACCACCATCCAGTACCTTCACCACCACCATCTACCGTCCCCATTTTAACTACCACTACCATCAACACAGCTCTATTATCATCACCTTGTTCACCCCCATCCCTCGGCTTCCACTACCACTATCATAAGAACCACTACAACAGCTACTTGCACCATCACTACATTTACCATCAACCACATAATCACCACCATCGCTGCTATAAACATCATGCAATAGCCACTACTGACTGCCCAGTAACACAGCATCTAATACCAACACCACAACAAAAACTACTAACGTCACCGCCACTACCACAATTCCATCTTCCACCACCTCTGCTACCACCACCACTGCATCTACCACCATCACCACCACCAGCACCTCCCCATCCATCATCACTACTCTCGCAGCCACCAACCCATTACGTCTCATTAATCACTGAGATAACTATTTATTTACAGTATATCAGGCAGTTAGACACGGAAATGGGAGTTGGCTCTGGCATCACCTAACTAATTACATCTCTGTGGCCGGAATAACTAGCTTGGTAGTTAGTATGACCAGCAGTCTGTGTCCGGGCTTTGAAGGATGCTCGGATGAGCTGAGATGAAAGAGGTTTTGGAGATGCTGAGATAAAGTGAGTTGAATGTTTTTTTAAGGATACCGAGATGAACTAACAGGAATGGGTTGTGAAGGATGCTGGGATGAGCTGAGATGAAGTAGGTTTTGAGGGATGCTGGGATGAAGTGAGGGGGTAACCTTGGTATACGAGAGTGATCCTTAGCACAAGAGTCATCCTTAGCACAAGATCTTTGATCCCCCACCAGGTGAGCTAATTGTCCCCCTAGGTGAGCTGGTTGTCCCCAGGTGAGTCGGTTGTCCCCCCCCGATGAGTAGGCTGTCCCCCCCGATGAGTAGGCTGTCCCCCAAGTAAGCTGGTTGCTCCCTACTAGGTGAGCTGGTTGTCCCCCAGGTGAGCTGGTGCCTGGAGGTATGTCTCCAGGTGAAGTCAAGCCCTCACAAGCTTGACTAATACATATAGTATTAGGCAGGCTGTACACGGAGTCTCCTTGCCTGCGATATTCATGTATGGATAATGTGTATGAATGTATGCATGGCTGTATGTATGCATGTAGGAATGCATGTGTTACATATACATTGTATATATATATATATATATAATATATATTATATATATATAATATATATATATATAATATATATATATATTTTCAACAAGTCGGCCGTCTCCCACCGAGCAGGGTGACCCAAAAAAGAAAGAAAATCCCCAAAAAGAAAATACTTTCATCATCATTCAACACTCTCACCACACTCGCACATTATCACTGTTTTTTTGCAGAGGTGCTCAGAATATAACAGTTTAGAAGCATGCACATAAAAGATACACAACATATCCCTCCAAACTGCCAATATCCCAAACCCCTCCTTTAAAGTGCAGGCATTGTACTTCCCATTTCCGGGACTCAAGTCCGACTATATGAAAATAACCGGTTTCCCTGAATCCCTTCACAAAATTTTACCCTGCTACACCCAACAATCTAGGCCCCCAAAGAAACCCCATTTCGTCTCCATTCACCCTATCTAACACCTCACGCACGCTTGCTGGAAGTCCAACCCCTTGCCCACAAAACCCCCTTTTTACCCCCCTCTCTCCCCCCTTTCGAGACGACCCCACCCCCCCTTTCCCCTTCCCCTAAATTTTATAGCTTTCCATGTCTTTCTATTTTGCCATTCTCTCAAAATGACCAAACCCCCTCAACAACCCCTTTCTGCCCTTTTAAAATAACTTTTATTAACTCCCACCTTTTCCTATTTCCATACCCAATTTTCTACAAAAATATTTACACCACACTTTGCCCTTAAACAGGACATCTCCATGCCTCCAACCGTCTCCTCGCTGCGCATTTACCCACAGTTACCCCCCAAAAAGGGTTGGTATACATACTTTCATACTTTCCCTTCTTTTGCCTCCTAAAAAAATTTTTTTGACCCACATTACCTCAACGCACCACCACCTTTTTTCCCCATCAATTTTGATTAACCCATCCTCTAAATCCATCTCCCAAACAGTCAACCCCCCAATATCTGAAAAATTCATTCTTCCTACTCCCCCCCCCAATTTGATACCCAAATTTTTCTTTATCAAAAATCTTGATACCCTCCCCTTCCCTTTTTTTCTATGTTCACTTTCAACTTTCTCCCTTTTTCACACATTCTCAAACTCATCCACAACCTTTTTGCTTTTTTTCTTTAGAATCTCCCATAAGAAGTTCACAGCAAAAAGTAACTGTGAAATTTCCCCTTTTTAAATTTGATTCCCCAAAATTTAATCCCCACCCTCTCCCGAACCCCTAGCATTTACTTCCTTTACAACCCCATCTATAAAAAATTAAACAACCATGGGGACATTTCACACCCTGTCTAAGACCTACTTTTACCGGGAAGAGTCTCCCTCTCTTTTACCAAAACCCAAACCTGACCCACTTCCTCAAAAAACTCTTCACAGCTTTTTAAAAACTTTCCCCCT
Source organism: Cherax quadricarinatus (assembly GCF_026875155.1). Classification (NCBI taxonomy): domain Eukaryota; kingdom Metazoa; phylum Arthropoda; class Malacostraca; order Decapoda; family Parastacidae; genus Cherax; species Cherax quadricarinatus. Next base: position 22,661,892 of record NC_069449.1, read on the forward strand.
ATTCATATATTTCAAAATCTGCCACATTTTCCTCATCCACTCTATCATATGCCTTTTCTAAATCCATAAATGCAAAAAAAAACTTTCCCTTTTCCCTTTTTCTAAAAATGTTTTCATATATGCTTCAATGTAAAAACTTGATCTACACATCCCCTACCCACTCTGAAGCCCCTTGGTCATCCGCAATCCTCATTCTTCTTACCTCAATTTTCAATATAACCCAAACCGAAACACTTTTCTGGTATACTCTAAACTTATTCCTCTATATTTTTCAGCTCTTTTGTCCCCTTTCCCTTTATATATGGACTTATAAAATCTCTCCGCCAACCCCTATAATTATAATATATATATATATTATTTATATAATATATAAAATATATATTTTAATAATATATATATATGTATTTATATATATATATAATAAATATATAATATATACATCATATATATTAATAATTATATATATATATATTTTAATATATATATATATATATATTATATTTATTTATATTATATATATAAAATTTATGCAATAAATCACAGTCAACGTGATTTCCTTTGTTCCTTGATAATGTAGTAGTCACGAAAGCGCTTGGAATTTCTCTTATTCTTTCAGAGTGGTTTTTTGTTTATTATTATATATATATAATAATATAATTATATATATATTATAAAATATATATATATATATATATATATATATATTATTATATATATATTATAATATATATTTATATAATAAATTATATACATACATTATATATTATATATTTTATATATAATATTTTATATATATATATATATTATATATATAATTTTATATATGCAAAACAACCACCGAAGAATAGGAAACCAGCGTTTTCGTGACTACTCACATTATCAAGGAACTATGAAATACCATTTACTGTGATCTTATTGCATATATATATGTCTGCCGAATAGGCGAACTTGCGATCTTGGCTTAAATGCAACGCTCATCTTGCCATATAGGACAAGCGAAAATTTGTGTATGCAATAATTTCGCCAAAATCATTCCGAACCTAAGAAAAAAAAAATGTTTCACTGTTTTGTTTAATATTAAATTATTTTAAACAAATCTAAAATATATTAAGTTGGGCTAGGCTAAAATAAATTACTCTTGTTATAATAAGGTTAGGTAAGTTTTCTAAGATTCTTTTGGTGCAAAATTATAATTTTTACATTAACATAATGAAAAAAATTTTATCTTAAAACGTATAAAGAATTTTTTTTTGAAAGGATTTAATTTTAAATGAGTTCTTGTAATTGACCAGTTTTACATATTCGGCACGACATATATATATATATATATATTTTATATATATATATATATATATATATATATTTATTTTATATATAATGTTTTGTGTGTTATTATCTCACCAATTGTGGTTGCAGGGTTTGATTCTATAGCTTTCCTCGCCTCTTCATGGTCGCTACTGGTCACTCTCCCTGGAACCATGGTTTTATCATACCTCTGCTTAAAGCTATGTATTGATCCTGCCTCTACTACATCGCTTCCCAAACTGTTCCGCTTCCTGACTACTCTGTGGCTGAAGAATACTTCCTAATCCCGTGATTCATCTGTGTCTTCAACTTCCAACTGTTTTCCCTTGTTGCTGTGTTCCATCTCTGGAACATTCTGTTTTCTGTCCACCTTGTCAATTCCCCTCGTATTTTATATATCTTTATCATATCCCCCCTGTCTCTCCTGTCTTCCGGTGTCGTCAGGTCGATTTTCCTGAACCTCTCCTCGTAGGACATACCCCTTAGCTCTGGGACTAGTCTTGTTGCAAACCTCTGCACTTTTTCTAGTTTCTTTACGTGCTTGGCTAGGTGTGGTGGGTTTCCCAAAATGGTGCCGCATACTCCAATATGGGCCTAAAAGTACACAGTTTACAGGGGCCTGAACGATTCCTTATTAAGATGTCGGAACGCTGTTCTTAGGTTTGCTAGGCGCCCATATGCTGCAGCAGTTATTTGGTTGATGTGCGCTTCAGAAGATGTGCCCGGTGTTATAACTCACCCAAGATCTTTTTCCTTGAGTGAGGGGTTTTTAGGCTTCTGCTCTCTAGATTGTGCTCCGTCTGCGGTCTTCTTTGCCCTTCCCAAATCTTCATGACTTTTTCACTTGGTGGGTTTGAACTCCAGGAGCCAATTGCTGGACCAGGTCTGCAGCCTCTTCAGATCTCTTTGTTAGTTCTGCCTGGTCTTCGTCCCAATGAAATTTTTCTCATCAACTTTACATCATCTGCAAACAGGGACACTTCGGAGTCTATTCCTTCCGTCATGTCGTTCACAAATCCCAGAAACAGCACTGGTCTTAGGGGCTGGGCCCTTTGGGGGCCCCGCTGGTCACAGTGCCCACTCTGACACCTCGCCACTACCTGCTCGCTGTGTCTTCCTGAAGTATTTGACCTTGATTACCCCGTTTCTCTGCCTTCCTCCACTTTTGCATAATCTCTTTTGTGGGGAAATGTGAAAAAACCTTCTTACAGTCCCAAAAAAATCCCAATCTACTCACCCCCCTCTCTCTTGCTTTTGCTGTTACCGCAAAACCCTTTGGTTTGTGACACAGGTTTCCCCTCCCCAAAACCCGTTGGCTGCTTGTGGTTTTTTAGGGGCCCCCCCGGGTTTTTTGGGG